>VXBW01006154.1:82427-94656 GCA_013400375.1 Thinocorus orbignyianus | reverse complement strand
CTGCCCCCCAGCCTGCAGCAGGCACAGAGGTGCCAAGAGTCACCTCCAACCCTTGGGTGGGGAAGCGGGGCAAGAAGCAACATCTGCATCCTCTCTTCAGCCTCCAGCCAACAACTCAACACGCTCAAGATGACTGGAAAAAAGAGATGCAGAGCTGCGGTCAGTGACGTTTCGCTGCCGTTGCTGCCAACTCACCACTCTCACACACAGGCCTGCCCTCCCCCATCCTCCTCCTCTGCTCCTACAGGGACCCACCAAAGACCTTTCTGCCCCCCAGGAGTGGCCACCCTGCATGGGCCAGGGTCATAGAATGGTTAGAGGTGGAAGGGACCTTAGAGATCATTGAATCCCAGCCCCCTGCCATGGGTCCCCATCCCCCACAGGAGGAAGGTGCCGCTTTCTCTCCTGCCAGCTCCAGCCACGTCTCACCGCCTCAGACACAGATTCAAGCCAAAAAGCAGGGCAGTTTGGGAAACCTCAGAAGGTCGACTACATCTCTGGTGTCCCCAACCCCAGTAGGAAGCAACGAGGTCCCCACCAGCGCTTTAAGAGGATGTTGTACCCTTCAACTTGTGCTTAAATGGCCAAAAATAACCGTGGAGAGGGCGCCGGGCAGCAGGGGGAGGCTCAGGCTGTGGCAGCGGTGGGATGTCAAACTGCATCTCAGCAGAAGCTGCATCCCTTCCCCAGTGGGAGCTGAAAAGCAGGGGGGCTGCCCCATCATCATCATCATCATTCCCCCCCCGCCCTTAGAAAAGAGGGACCACCTCATCCAGGTGACAATATAATTCTGTTTATTTTCCTTTAACGCACTGCTGGTTAAAACTGCCAGACAGTTGATTTCAGCACATTCCTCAACCAAACATCCCAGGGAAATTAAAGAATAAAACCGCTACCAGGTACCAAAAATAAAATAACCCGCCCACACACCCATCTTCTCCCGCAAACTAGTGCCCGCTAACCCAACGCAATCAGAAAGAGACAACTGTGCTTTTCACCCAGGGCCCAAGCTTGCTGCAAAACAAAAAAAAAATAAAAATAACATCACTGCAAGTTGTTATAACCCAAAGCAATGGACAGGAAAATAAGAAAAATCCTCCTCAGAAAACCTTTTGTATTGGTGACAAGCGCAGCGGGAGATCTCTCCCCACGCTGCTTTAGCCTTTACAGACAACCTAGACCTGCAGCTTCAGGTAGTTTTTGTGAATAGTCCTCAATGCTGACAGCCCGAGTCACCTCCGTGCACCCCAGCCTGGGCATTGCGGGGTGGTGGGACCCACTGCCACCCTCGAGAGGAGCTACAACCACGGGACCCTAGACATGGCCATCCCCTGCCCAGCAAATCCTGCCCCTGCTCTCACACCCTCTGGGGCTGCTTCACCAACCCAGCTGCTTCTCAAGCGGGGAGGCCTTCAAGGAGAGATGGCCCCTTAGAAACCAAGAAAAAGGCAAGCCCCCACCTGCCAGCATGTTTCCAGGCACTGCTTCGCTCCAGCACCCAAGCTCAGGAACAGTTCGTGTGAAACGACTACCACGGCAGCACAAGCAAGAGCATCCCCCACTACGTGTGACTGGGAACAACTCCAGGGCAGAGATCCCCTGTTTCTGAGGTTCATTCTCCCCAGTTAAACTAGTTTGAGCTGCACTTTGCCCCCTTGCCTTGAAATCTCCATCACACAAACTCCTTAGCAGAGACCTTTGATGTTTGCAAAAGATTATTCACATTTTCTAATCAGCCAGCACTGTTCCTAGGAGGGAGGAAAGCACTTCTGTTTTATTATTTTTTCCTTTTTTTTTTTTTTTTTAAATAAAGCACTTTTTGGGAAACAAAACATCAAAACTTATCAATAACCTGCAGTAGAGTCCCACTGATCAGCCTGGGGACAGCACCGTCACATCCCTCCCCCTCCCACATCTTCCCTCCCAATCTCCAAAAATAGTATTTAATATACTGCAATAAACTCTGAGCAAACCAGAGTCCTGGAAGACATGGACCTGCTTTCACCTCTCCTGTCCAGCCCAGTGCCATTTCAGCACAGTTGCTGCTGTGCTCCTGGGACAAACCTGCTGGGATTGGAGGCGAAACACCTCAGCCCCACCGGGCAGCGTGTGAAGCAGGGGTGTAGCACAGGCGGCCGATTCCTGTAATCATGTTTCTGAACCCTGACAGCTCCAGCCTGGTGGTGCGTCTGCACCATTGAGAATACTTGTCTGAACCTATTTGGGACTAGCCAGTGAAGACAGACTGGTGGAACCAGGCTGACCTCATGAAAAAAAAATAATAAAAAAGCATCCTTGAATTGCATTAGACTTTGGCATTTGTAGTGGAGATGCAGAAGCGCCAGTAGGTAAATTAGCTCGGTGCTGGCCCATCTCCCATCCATTCCTCTTGGATTCTCAGCAAGCATATTTCCCTCCCCGCCACATAAGCGCAAGCAGCAGACGGATCTGCCACATCTGAGCACCAAACAGAGCCTGAAACACTTGGTACTTCGCAGCTGCTCAGAATCTGTCTCACATCAAGGGCTGAAGCTGCTCTGCTGGTCTTCTCCTTCTTCCTGCTGTTTTCCATCAAAGACAGGCGTGTTCAGCCCAGGCTTCCCAGACCAAGACATTCCCCTGGCTGTTGCAAGCCCATTTTAACTGAAAGACCAAGGGACCAAGCACTTCTCTTTGCATCCTGTTCAGACCCAAACAGTGCATGCAAGACCTCGGTGAGTGAGCCTGGGGACAGGACCCCCAAGCTGTACCCTGCACAGAGGCACCACACGACTACCAGGACCCAGCTGTGAGTCACTTGGCTCTGAACTGTGCAGACACACAGGCTCCAGACTGTCTGGAAGTTCTCCATCCTGCCCTCAGGAGATTTCTGGAGGAGACCAGACCTGAGGGAGCTCTTCCAGTTCTTCTATCTCCTGCTAGGCTTTTTTCCCCATTGACCTCAAGGGCTGGAACCAAAGATACTCACTCACAGTTCTCTGCTTCAGCTGTGACCTCCAGAGCTGGCATCTGGGGACAGTGAGACAGTCCCCACCTGATTACAAAGGCAGGGAGAGCCTGTCCCTTGGGATAAAAGAAAAAACAACTCAGAAGCTCCTTAAAAAAATAAAGAAGCTTCTTCAAATAGACTTTTATTCAAAGCCCGAGACAAAGGCACCAAAAAGAGAAGGGAATTCATTTGGCATTCTGTTCACTGTCACCTGGGAAACTCCAAAGGGTCAGAGCTGTTGTTTCAGTCACACACATAGAAGGGGAAATGGCCTGGCTTAAAGGTATGAAAGGAGGAGCTGATGAGAGAAGGGGAGGGTCATTAAAACAGGCTTTGGAACCACTATCCTGAGGCTGGATCCAGGCCCAAACCATGATCAATGCTGTTGTCTCTCCTTTATTAAGTGAAAGCTTTATTAAAATTGCCTTATCTGCCCCTCTCTACACAACCGCTCCGCCAAGGTCTCTTCAGACCCAGCTCCCCACGCTGCTGCCAAGGGACACACGCTTCATCTGCCTGGGGAAAACAAAGCACAAACCAGCTTGTCTCTAACCTGTCTCAGTAAAACACCATCTTGCATGTCTCCTTAAACACTCACGCTGGCAACCTACAGCCAATTCAAACTTTGTCTTTTCCTGGTGGGCATGACCTCATTATGCCCATCTGGCTGGCTTGCAGGGACCAGAGATGGCAAGGGGAACCAGCCCGAGTACGCCATTCCCAGTGAGCTGCTGACTGGTTATCCTCTACCATCCTCCCGTTCTCCCACACGCTTTGTTTGAAGGCTCCTTCCAAGGCAAACCTGTTGGGAAGGCATGGGCCCACAAGGAAAACTGCTCATAACAGGGTTAGGAACATCCCAAACCACCAGCTCTGTGGTGACAAAGATGCATAAAACTAGAGCCAAAACAACTAAATTGAAGCCATTAAGAATGAACTACTCCTCCACTCTATTCTTATTCCAGTATGACAAGTTAATTTGAACTGAGCAACTGGAACACAACAGATCACACCCTGCTCAGCTTTGCCTCAAGGCGGATGATGGCACCAGATGGGTACCCTGGCTGTCAGGAGAGGCAGAGATAAACTATCCTAGAAGACTCTTGCACACCCTTTTCTCTTGCTAAGCAAGGGACCGATTACTGGGTGAGCCACAAGAAGCCAAGTGATTCCTGGCTTCAAGGATGCTCAAATAAAATGAAACCTGAAAAGCCTGGAGGAGAACAGCTCCTTGCAGAGAAGCCTGCTTTCAGGTTCTTTGTTTAACAAATCAGCTCATGCTTCTCAAAACTGATAAAGATCTAAATGTCTGTGTGCTCTAGTTACAGCAATCCCCCCAAAACACTGGAGGACATCTGCAAGTATTGCCACCAAACAAAACAGAGCTCATTTTATGAGAGTTTTGCAAGCACTAGGATTGTAACATCAGCTAGAAGATGAAGCAGACAACGTCAAGCTTACCACATTTTCATCATAAGGTTTGTCCTTAAGATCTGCCCTCTCTAAAACCTGTCTTCTCCCTCTGGTGTGGCAGGGACACTCTTGCTTCTTCCAAACTGGCTGTTGCCACTCGGACAATTAGAGAGAAGGTAATTAAGGTCTTACTGCTGGCTTTTGAGCTCAAGGACACAGAAGGAGCATCAGGCTATAGCAGTGCTTTGACACCTCCCCCAGCTCCTATTCTGAAGCCCATAGCACAGCATGAGGGTTTAGGAGGAAGAGAAGGCTTCAGCTGCTTGGGCCTAGCAGAGCAGAAAGGCCTCTCCTCTGGTTTCCTTTCCAGGAACTAGGGAATTCTGCTGACCCTTTTCAGCTCACAGACAGGCTGAGCCACTACAGAGGATCCAACCCACAAACAATCACTAGGAAAACTCAGGCCCCAGAAGGAACAGCAGCAAGACACTGCCCAGTGAAAGAGAGAGCACTTCTGAGAACACCAGAGATAGCATGAGGTAAAGTGTTCTGCAAGCCCAGAGCTCACCAGGATGGAAGCTGACCCGCAAGGACCCAGCCATACCTGGGCCAGATCCTGCCCTGGCACACAAAACACCTCCCTCCCGCCCACCTGAAGTGCTCAGCACATCAAGAGGCAGCTCCTTGGGGCCTGCAGCTCTGAATCAGCAGTTACAGCGAGGGCTTTCACTCTGCTCAGCCTCCGTCAGGCAGGGACAGGCCCCATGTGTGGAAACAGAAGCCTCTTGCAGAAATATCCCTGGGGGGAGGGGGTGACCTTCTCTCCGGTTTTCTGCTCACTTCCAGATCTCTGGAGGGCAACAAGCCACCTTGCTCTACAGTACTGAAATGCTGGACATCTGCACCTTCACCACAGCACCTCGACACACAAAAGGCTGGGCTGACTAAAGACACTGCCCAACTCCACTGCACTTCTTACTGCTGCAGGTGGGCCTGGTCCCTAGGACAGGGGACAAGGGCTCACAGGAGCATCTGAAAGGTTGCTCCATTCTATCCTACGGCACAGGCTGTTCACAGTCACTGAGTGGGGAGCTAACTGTTAGGAAGATCAAGGAACAAGTCCAGAACCTCATCTCTAGGTCATCTGATTCTCAGCTTCTTCCAAAGGAGAGGTCACTTGCTAGAAAGGGCAAAACAAGGAACCAGGTTTCAAATGAAACCTTTGAAAAGAAAAGGATATTAAAGAAAACAAAAGCCATAATCAATACAGAAAACAAGTGCATCTGATCGACGCGAACAATGTCAGCCTCTCGCAGGCTACAGCAGAATCCCTCTGCGATGGATCTAACATCACAATTGTCAGACTAGGAAAGTCTCTCCCAGTTGGTGCAGCATATCAGGCCAGCTAAATCCCTCTGCTCCTGGAGCAGCTTGCACTCTTAGGAGGGGAACATCTCCACAGAGGCTGAGCTGGAATCTTGGTATCTTTCTGCAGGTGAGTACCATACATCGTGTTGCACACATTCAGGGAGATGCTGAGCCAGGCTCCATCCTCCATAGTCATTAGTCACCCAACAGCACCACAGCATTTCCACGCTCCCAGACAAAACGTGTACCCAGGCCTGGTTTTAAGAACTGCTTTCCTGCTTATGGAACCGTATTCCACCCAGCAAAAGGCAGAGATCTTGCAGCACATGGCTTTCTCTCAGTGTGGGACATGGCCCAGGACTGCTAGCATCAGCTTCCAACAGCCCAACACACAGACAGCCAGGACTCAGGTTACTCTCGGATGCCCCAGGGAAGGTTGGAGGCTGCACGTGGTGCAAAGGGGAAGGTGAGGGCCTCGCTGCTTGCTGGCAGGGGGAAGGTAAGCGCCCTCTTACCCGGACCTGCTATTCATTCCAAATGAATCATATTTTCTTTTTTTTATCTTTTTTTTTTTCTTTTTCCTTAAATTATGAACAATATGGAGAAATTGAAAGCAACCGTGTTTGGTCCAACTCCTTCCCTCCCAGCCCCTTGGCTGATGCTCTGTGGGGCTTGCTCTCACAATCGGCAGAGGCAGAAGAGGGTAGGAATGAAGACACCGAAGGCCACCAATATAGGAAACATGAGGCTGCTGTTGTCCGAGGCATAGGGATTTGGTGTGCGTGGGCCTGACTGAACCCGGTTCTTATTTGCCTGTTTTTTAACACTAGAGCCATCATCATATTCATCTTCATCATCATCTTCCTCTTTCTTCTCCAGACCCGGATGCGGCTGCAGCTTTGGAACATCTGTTGGACAAGACAAAAGGTTGCAAAGAGGTAGGAAGTAACCTGGGAAATCACTCAGGTCACTCCTTTCCCCGTTCCCCGATCCAGCAGGAACACAGACAACAGGGCTCCCGACACCACACCACCACTCTGGCCAGAGCACCCAGGAAACAGGAGCACCCTGCCAGCAAACCAAGACACTGGTCAGGGAGGGGTCCTAAACCTCGCCTGGTCAAGAGCAGGAGGGGCTCCAACCCCAGAGCAGACTGACAAAGAAGGTGACGAAAGAGCAAGGATTTTACTAGAGCTCCCCACTGCTATCCAGGGGAACTGATATCTGGGAAAAACCACTGCCTTGTCCTTGAGCTGAGAAGGCAAAGCAAAGCTCCGGGTAAGAAACTCTTAACTACTAGCTAAAAGATCTCCTGCAAATTACCTGTCTGCAGGGCAGCTGCTGACATCCAAGGCCAGAGGGAACTCATCTGTAGCTGTAAGCTAAGAGTGACCAGACATGTTCCCTTCACCTCTACCCCTGCATGCAGGGAGTCTCGAATCAAACTGATTTTTCTTATTCCAAAAATAACACTGTTTTGTGCACTTGGAGGAGCAGGAGGACACTACACACCAATTTCACCCTGCAACTGCACTTGCTAAGACAGAAACAGTTTTGGCAGAGGTGGGTGAGCAAGAGCTATGACCTCATGGTCTGAGAAGCAACAGGCTGCTCTCCAAGGAGGAAGAGCCTTCTGGCTCAAAACCCATGCGTACCTTCCACTGTTCCTTGCAGGACGTATAGGGCACAGATTTTCGGATTGTCATAGTAGCCCTAGAGAAAGCAAAGGAGGAAGTCAGTGCTGCAGTTCTGAGGCAAGAAAAGTATTCCCCCTGTTACGATCACCCCTCCTTCCCTAGCGCTCAGCTGCATCACATGGCTGGGGAAAGAAGAGGAAAAGGAAGACCAGGGCTCTGCCCAGCAAAGCTTATTATTACCTTTACAAACTCAATGTGCAGCTTCCCCGTGAACGTGGAAACCTCTCCCTGGACACTCAGTTTCCCCTTTTTGATACTCATGGGAATGATCTCATCATGAGCTGTACTGTGTCCAACTCTGTCAAAAATGTCCAAGTCCTTCACCACCACATGGCCATTCAAGCGAACATCAAATACCTTCAGTGGGAAAGAAATGACAGGGTGTCAGAACGGATTCAGGCATGCGACGGTTGAAAGGGGAACAGAACAGGAAAGGTCTCTGCTTGTTATGCACCCAGGACCAGAAAGCACTGCGGTATGCATTGTCCCACCACACGTTCCACTCCCTTGAGGATTCAGAACCCAAAAGCAACCAAGTCAGGACACCAAAGCACTAAAACTACTTTCAAATACTCTGAAATCTGCCTCCTCCTTTTAAAATAGCCCCTATGCTTTCTGTTCAGAACTGAGGACAGCCCAATTTCATTCTGGTTTATTCATACTTGTCTTTCACAACTTTCCACCTACTGGCTGAAGACCTGCTCTTACCACCCCAGGGTGGCTGCTGCACACCACACCCTAGGGAGTTAAACGATTTCCAACAAACAGCCTGCAGCAGAGCACAGAAAAGGAAACAAGTTGGTAAAGGGCACAGGGTTTGAAGGAGGTAAAACACTGAACTGCTAACCACATCTGTGAATTCAGAGTGAAAGTCCTCCTCAGGGGTGCAGTGACTCAAACTTCACTCAGTACCTCGGGAATCCCAGCAAAACCACATTAAGGAAGAGGAACTGAAGGTGCCTCAGACCTTCAGTTTCATCTGAGGCTGCTTTTTGCATCCATTCTGTAAGCCAGCCCCACCAGTTCTGTTCCCTGAAATACTTCTCTGGCAAGAAAGCAGCACAGTGCTTAAGGAGCAGGACTCTACAGAAGCTTATGGAGCCAGAGGAAAGTCAAACTAAAACATACACCACCTCTGTCCCAACTTATCACAGGGGTTTGAATTCTCTGTGCTTCTGCTTCTACGTCTGTACACGAGGGATTTCAAAAGTGGGCAAGGATTATTCTTTTCTAAATAGCAATAAAGAGGGTTGAATTTAAGTCTTTGCTTTCAGGATCAGTTTAAGTCAGTATCAACTCTTATTACACTCATAAAAATTGTTTTGTGAGAAGGTTATTTAACCCAGACCAGCTTTCTCATTTAATCTGTGCAATTCTTCCTTCAGCACAAGCATGATGTCAGGTCAGAAACAAGTGTTCAGGAAAAAGGCAAAAATACTTTCTCAGAGCCAGCACAGCCCAAACAGATCATAAAACTCTAGTGCTAGTTAGGTTAAGTTTCACATGTCTGTTTGAATACTCTGTAATGCAGTTTTCCAGGCCAACTGTGTATCTTGAATGTAGAAGACAGCTTGAAGTTTCAGAGCCCATGACAGCTCTAGTAATTAAGTTAACCACAAGTGCCTTATTTCACACTCTGCTCCAGCATGCAAAGCAGCAGAGGCAATCTGGACATGCACAGTCTTAGCCAGGAACTCCCATCAAAGACACAAGCAAGGAGCTGTTCTTACCTTCTGTTGAGACTGTGCAAAATAAACCTCTGCAAACTTCAACACCAGCACATAGTCACCCTCCTCTTTGATGGGAACTTCATAGCCAAAGGTTTCCTCATTGTAACGCTCGGTCTGGTACAGAATCTGATCTTCCGCATTGGACCGCAAGATTGGCAGCTTCATACCATAGTCAGAAGCTGGATTTCAAGCACAAAACAGTGAAAAGAAGGGTTAATTTCCGAAGCACAGGGAAGAGGCACTTTATATACTCTTGAAACGCTTAACTCCCTAAGTAGCCTTAGCACTTGCTCCCTGTCAGACCTGTCTCCCCTCCTTGCGCTGACCAGGAGGCGGCACTACTGGAGCAGAAGCAGAGGCAGCCAAAGCCCCAGAACCTGGGTCCTCTAGAAAAACAGGTCTGGACCAGCTGCAGTCTAAGACACAGTAAACTCACTCGCGCCATTGCAGAAAGAAGAGTTTGTTTCACAAACAGGGCACAGAGCCAAAGGACATGGCCATTCACTCCCGCTTCAAAGAGGAAAACCACCTAGAATATTTTTACAAGGTTTTCAAATTACAAACTCTGAGTACAAAACCAAAACTGTCAGCGCAGGACTGACTTGACTCATTCATTCAACAGATTTGAAGTTAGCAGTCAAGAGCAAGGTTTTGGAGACCCATCCTCGCCAAGTGAAAACCTGGGGAACGGCAGAAGGCTGAAAAGCATTAAACATCTTACAAACCCCTTTCTTGGGTTTTCTTTTTCACCACAACCATGCAATAACTGCCAGCCTGAAGGCAGGAAAAAGGAAGCAAGAAAGACTCACAAGGGTTCCAAGAGCACTGGCTCTATCAGCTGCCGTTCTCACAGCCACCCACCCGAAATGGGCACTGCCTGAAGGCATTTGAGCAGCCCCCTGAGAAGGGCCCAAACAATATTCCCAAACAGGGCAATACCTGAGAAAATAACAGAAATCTTAACATTTGCCTCTTCTCAGTCGTTATTTTGCCACCTCTAGAGCAGCCCTCAAAAGATATTAATCTGACTTGACATTGTGTCAGAGTTACTGTACGAGTGCAAACTGACACATGCCGCAGGACCTGAGAATTAAGCAATTCCCCAGCAAAGCAGGGGCAGGAGGGAAGACTCTGGACACCACCTGCCCACTGGCACTTCAGGCAGGAGAAGCTGATCCAGACGAAGTTCTCTGCTGACACTTGCCACTTCCACCCCCATTTCCATGGGAACAGACACTGCATTGGCCAAGACAAAGCAAGAACTACGAACCCTGTGCCAAAGATGGAGCCAATGCAAACGAGCGAGAGGAAATTAATGCCAGTCCTCAGTCTCCTGTTTCACACGCAGCTACTCAGCCAGCCTCCTGCTTCTCTTTACCGCTCGAACCCAAAGTCTGGAGACTCTAATCCCCAGAAATACAGAGGGTGAAGAGTTTGACCTGTCCTCCTACACAGATATTTTTGGCCAGCCACAGACTACAGCAAACCAAGGACCCCGCAGAAGTTAGCTCTTATTAGAGGAAAGCCTGCATAGGAAGAAAGTCCTTTAATAGCCTAGAAGGTAACTGGAGAGGAAGAGCTGTCACCCGCATATCAGAGGGCTGTCAGCAAAGCTGTGGAAGCGAGCTTGATTCCACAGGGCGCTGGGCACGCCGAGAGGCAGCTCACCCAGAGACGAGCAGCACGCGTTAAGCTGCCACTCAACTATGTTTGGCACCTGGCTATTCTGTAATTGCCATCAGCACAGTTTGTCCTTTAGGGCACAGCATCTCAACTGCAGCTTGGGGGAAAGGGAGGAAGAAAAGAAAAGGTTTTAATTTGCCCAAAGGTGCTTCAGCCCTAGGTCATTTTCACCCAGTGAGCCACATGCTTCTGCTGTAGCCATTACATGCCCATCAACACAGAGAGGAGCCCAGAGTAAACCGAAACAATAGTGCAATAAAAAGCCATTGAGGAAAAAGCAGCTGAGACCTCAAAAGGGTAAAGTCTCCTCCGCTGTGCCTGGCACTGCTGGCTGGAGCAGGATTACTGGAACAGTCTGCTGTTCAGAGACAGCACAGGCTTGCCACAAAGGAAAAGGGTTCACCAGCATGCATGAAAAAGACTCTTTTTCACTCCTCAACTCAAAAATAAATTGTTCGAGTCCACAAGGACATTCTCCTTCAAGTCATACACGTGAGTAGTCTGTGAAGGGAAGGTGACCTGCAGTGATCAGGGCACCTCATGTGGCTGGGGCACCAGCTCCCACAGGGGTGAAAAACTCCTAATAAACTGCATTAATTAAATGTGACCTCCTCCACATCGTGCCCAAACAGCTTTCCAGGCAGGATGGCACTCATACAGGGTAAGAAACAGCAGTCCCAGGTGCTTAGCCCAGGACAGCCCTTACCATCCTACAAAGACACAGTGAAGGTGAGACTCAAACAGATTTTCTCTGCAGTCCACCTGTAACTGAGAGCAGGAACAGCTCAGCCCAGGTAACTCATCAATACATTTGAGAATCAACTAAGCTTTGGTGCACTAGTTACCAGAAACATGCAAAATTCATACAACCCGAGTCCTTTCAGGGGGAAGCAGGCAAAGGCAACCCAGGTGCAAGTGTAGTATAAGTTCTCCATTCTGTCCTACGTGCCAGATAGAAGCTTTTACTGGCTCAGTAGTTTGAGCAGCTGATCACATCCCACCTGCCTCCACTTCTGCTCCTGTCCCTGCCCCGCTCTCGCACACCCCCGCNGCTGGCAGGAGCGGAGGCAGAGCATCCCACCGGCCTCCTGCACCCTCCTCCTGCGGCACCGGGACCCCGGCCACCAGCCGGTGCCGGTTCCCCGGCGGGACCGGGCTGCTGGTGCCAGCACTGCCCCGCAGCATGAGCCATGCTCCGCGCAGGCCAGGCTCCCAGCGGGCAGGTCTCGCCGTGGAAACTGGGGTCCCTCAGTGGAAAAATGGGGAGGAAAAAAATAATAAAAACCCAGGGGAGGAGAGCCAGGCGGCTGCGTGCGGCCGGTTTGGCAGCCTGGCCGCTCCCCTCGCCG
>VXBW01006154.1:49599-82030 GCA_013400375.1 Thinocorus orbignyianus | reverse complement strand
CCCTTCCTGCCGCCGCCAGGGGGCAGCCTAACCCGCTGCCGGGGCGGGGCGCGCCCGCACCAATCCGCGGTGCGGCCAGCAGAATGTTAATTAGCCGCCCGCTCGCCATTGGGCGGCAGAGGGTCTTTATCTGCATATTCATAGCGCCGGGCCAATGGGCGGCGGGAGCGGGCGAGCANCGGCCCGGAGAAGCGGTTGGGAGCGCCGCCGGGGGTGTGTGAGAGTTCCATCCCGGTAGTTTCATGTCCTCCGCTGCAGTCCGGACAGCGGCTCCCCGTACCGCCCCTCGGCGAAAGGCGCTGGGTCCTCAGTTCGCCCCCGCCGTGGAGGATGCGAAAAGGCAGCCACCGGCCCGCCCGGTGAGGAGTGAGGCAGCCGGGGGGGCGGGCAGCCACTAGGGACCACGATAATCTGCTTGGAAAGTAAAATAGCCAATAAACAGGGCGGGGGCGGGGAGCTGGGGACACACACACTAGCCGTTGCACTGCCAGTGATTTTTCTCCCTATGTTTCTCCAGGAGAATGTAAGATCTTAGGTGTTTGGTTTTTTTTTTTTTTCTGGAGGACCTTAGCGAGGTCTGGGAGGGCTGGATGAATTGGTGGAGATGGGATGAAACTCACTCACTATGTGGTGGAGGGGAGCAAATAGCTTAATGTTTGCTTCCATGTTTGCCCTTCTGCCTGATCTTGGTGTTCCTCAAAGTTGCAGGTGCCTGCCAGGCCTTGCATCTGGTCACTATCCGCATTAGCAGCGGCTGCTCCCAAGTCCCAGTGATGTTTTAGTAATTTAGGTCTTCCACAATGTGTTTGCCTTTAGAAATAAAGACTTAGAGCTGCGGATTAAGAATTAAATGGGTTTGCTGCTTTTGTAATACACCTCGAAGGCCCCTTAAACAGGACACAGCCTTGGAGAAGTCACTCTGGGAAGGGGAGAAAAACCACTTGCCCCCTGCTCCCTACCCTGCTCTGCTGAGGTCAGTGTGAATCNCGCCCCCTCCGCCCCGCCAATCAGCGAGCTCCAGCGCGGCCGGAGCGCGAAGCACTGTGGGGCGGCAGGTTGCCTGGCAACGGGCGGCGCTGCAGCGGGAGCGGGCCCGGGCCCTAACCCTAAATCCTAACCCAGGCCCGGGCCCGGCACGGCCCGGAGAAGCGGTTGGGANTTCCATGTTTGCCCTTCTGCCTGATCTTGGTGTTCCTCAAAGTTGCAGGTGCCTGCCAGGCCTTGCATCTGGTCACTATCCGCATTAGCAGCAGCTGCTCCCAAGTCCCAGTGATGTTTTAGTAATTTAGGTCTTCCACAATGTGTTTGCCTTTAGAAATAAAGACTTAGAGCTGCGGATTAAGAATTAAATGGGTTTGCTGCTTTTGTAATACACCTCGAAGGCCCCTTAAACAGGACACAGCCTTGGAGAAGTCACTCTGGGAAGGGGAGAAAAACCACTTGCCCCCTGCTCCCTACCCTGCTCTGCTGAGGTCAGTGTGAATCCCAGAGTGCAGCTGGGAAGGGGTTCCTGAGGAAACAGTATCCAGAAAAGTGTCAAATACACACACTTAGCACCTCTCCAGATGAAGCCACCTCATGCTGGTTCCTGGCAGATCATCTTGGTGTTACAGACCCCAGCCCTGGCAGCAGCTGATCAAATCCAGACTAATCTCCCGTATCCCCTGCTGCGTGTGTGACCTGTTGGGTGTCCCCCAAGTTCAGTTCGCAGAGGAGTGCAAGCAGCCATGGCCAGAACATTGCTGTCCAGAACAGAACAATGCTGTCCAGTTGGCGAGGCCAAGGGAGGCCTTGTTAGAGCTCATTTGTACTGATTACAGACAATCCTCCCTAATCGCTCAAGATTTCTCAGCTTAAACTGCAAAGTGCTTGGGTCAGGAGCGCAACTTCAAAGCACGTAAGCACTTTGTGTGTCACCAGGTTAGTGCCATAAGCTGTGAAAGTGAAGTGGGGAAGAGGGAAGGTGTGAATCGTCAGGGGGCTGAGGAGGCAGCGGGGCTGAGGTTACAAATAGCAATGTCTATGGGTACAAATCCTTGAATTTCCACCCCATGTGTGGCCAGTGTGGGCTGAGGCAGCTGGACCTGTTGGCCCCTGGGGTCAGCAGGGCTTCTGAAGGCTTCACGCATGCAGAATGGCAGCGGGGGACAAAGCGTTGGCTGGGCAGAGCCTGGCTGAAACCCTGTTGTGCCTCTTGGTGGGTGGGGGGTGTGAAGCTTGCAGTGGGACCTTTCCTGCCTTGGTGAGCACAGGGGCTGTGCAGCCAGTGCCTGGGGCATCATTAGAAACTCAGCATCAAACTGCTCAGCCCAGACCAAATGTGCTCATGAGCAAGAACTGGGACATGAAGGAATTTACTAGCTAACATTTAGGTATGATTCGGACAGGTCTCTCAGCTGAAGGGGTCTCTTTAGCCCCAGACTATACAGCTGGGAGCTAACCCAGCTCATCTCCTGCCTTGGGAGCATCACCAGGGGGTTTTGTAGCTGTGCCAAGCCCTGTGGTCCCTGTTGAGGGCTCCTGCACATCTCATACTGAAACTTCAGCAGCTCTTCCTTGAAAAGGGAAGAGTTTCCTTGGAAAGGAAGAGTTCCCTTCCTTGAACAGAGGGGAAAACCCCTCTCCTTCCCTTCCATGTGAGGACTCAGCCTTTTTAGAGGACAAGGCACAGAACAGTGTGGTACCTCCCCAGTCAGAGCATCTTCTGACAACTAGCCTGTGTGATTATTTCCCAAGAATCAGCAGCCTCTCATGAAGCAAGAGGGATTAACTGAGCAGCAGGGGGTGAGGAGGGGTAGTGGCTGTGCTCATGCGGGTGCAGGAGGAGCACTCGCCCTGGCTCGTGTTGGCAGAGGACGGTGGACGTGCCGCGATGGCCTGTGTCCACAATGCCCTACACCGCGGGCCCTGAATCATTACTTGCGGTCACAACTTGATGCCAGCTTGTGTCCCAGATGTCAAAGGCTCTGTTACTAATCCACTCAGCCACCAGTCCCTTGATGCAGGCTGGATTTACACCAGTAACCTACAAGTGAAAGACTCAGGATTGTCTTCTCAATCCCTTGATCTCTCACTGTCCCCTGGCAGCTGTGCAGTCTTCAATCAGTCCTGCCCAGGTCTACAGCCCTGATAATTCATAAGTGGTGGAGGGCACCTGTTCTGTATTAGCCATTTACTGCAGGAAAAAAGGGATCAGGATTCAAAGTGTCCAAAAAGGGCAATGGAAACATGTGGGGCAGGAGCCAGCCTCACTGCCTGGACCACCTCCTGAAGCACACAGGGCTACGAGGCTGAGGTGCCCAGAGGGGACCAGCTCTGCCCTGCCATGTGGAACCGTTTGGAAGCTTCCCTGGTACCGGACTGGAGCTGAGAGCAAAAAGATTATCCCCGGAATTAGAT
Organism: Thinocorus orbignyianus; assembly: GCA_013400375.1. NCBI lineage: Eukaryota > Metazoa > Chordata > Aves > Ciconiiformes > Thinocoridae > Thinocorus > Thinocorus orbignyianus. The sequence continues at coordinate 78,631 of VXBW01006154.1, read as the reverse complement.
TATTTAAATTGGAGCTTTAATCTCTGACCCTGTCTGCACAAGAAAATAGTAAAACTTCCTGGGATTATTTGGGGTTTTTATGAAAGTAAAGCCAGGCTTGCAGCAAGAGCTTCTGCTGGAAGGAAAAAAAATTAATGCTTTAGAAACCTAACCTTTCTGACCTGTTCACTGCATCATGGTAAAACCTGGCAGAAAAGAGCTACAGATAAATTGGCAGGCACAGCTTTTATCAGAAGTAGCTGTGGCCCCAGGACTGCCTCTGACACAAAGGTGTCCTGTGGCCACCCTTCCTCTAGCACCAGTGCCCCTGCATTTCTTGGGCAGACAAACACAGCTCTGCCATGATACAAACACAGGGACCTGCCTGACTGACAGTGGCAGTAGTTCACAGAGAACATCCCCAACTGCCGTGATCCTGCGCTGTGGATCAGTGCAGCCTCTAGAAATGGGTTTACAATTTTAAATGAATTAAGACCATGTCCTGCCATCTGCTGCTGTGGGCAAAGATTGTGACTGCTCAGTGCAGGACCCAGGAACAAGCAGGCAGAAGCAGCCACAGTGCCTGTTACCACTGACTGTCCGTCAGGCTCCTGCATGCTGGCTACTGCACAAGGCATGTGCTCTGAGTCGTCACCAGTCCCCGTGGGCAGACACAGTCACTGCTGCACACAGACCAGCAGCGCAGCTGTCCCCTTCCTCTGCAGACACACACACGCTTCTTGTTCAACAGGCTCCACTGTAAGTGAAGCACATTTATGTACCAACGTTCCCCTGGCAGACACAAGCCTGCACAGGTCTCTCCCTCCCCAGTATTATCCTAAGTACATATATAATCTACCAGGACTCTGGACTCTGTTCAGTTTATCACCCTCATCTCCTAAGCACTACGTTGTTCAGCTGCTGTACCAGGAAATACAGAAATCTGCAAATACCCATTTTCCAATTTCTTGGCGCACACCCACATTTCTAGGACTGGACCAGCTCCACAGACAGTTTGCACACACCCATCTGCAAACAAACTCTTCTATTGCTGCCGTCCCAGGCACCTATCTGTGCTCCCTGCTTTTACATGCGCACACACAAGCCTTTCCACACAAGCACATGCCTGTGCAAACATGAGTACACACACACACACAGAGATAAAAGGAGAAATATAATTTTTCCACTGCTGGGGTATCAGCCATCACTGCAGTTATGCTGGTTGGCACAGCAACAGGAAAGCGGGAGAGAAAATCCTCCTTTGGGACACGGATTTGTGGACCCTGAGAATTTGAAAGGGAACCTGGAAAGTGAAAGACTTGAGATAGAGGAAGAGGGAGGATATTGGTCCGTAACCTCCCAGCTGGAGTAAGGGGACAACTGAGAGGAAAACAGCTCCCAGTCACACTGAGAAACACATGGCAATAATGATGCCCTTCGAAGCCAGGCAGAAATTAGTACTGGCAACTTGTGACCAAGCCTCTGCATAGAGCAAGGGGGTAACTGTAGGTCTGGCAGAGCAGGGGAAGGGAGCAGCAGGTTGAGAGCATCTTGGGGAAAGGAGTATGAGAATCCAGTGTTTCTGAAACCACCTGGTAGGGGCTGGAAGCTGCTGTTGTCACCACTGCAGACACATGCAGCATTTCTGAGCACGAACAAACTGGAGAGCAGGGCACTACCACACAAGGAGGCTCCCAGGCCAACCCCAGTACCAATGGTGTTACAGCTCAGCTCCTGCAGCACAGTCCTCACTGTGCTTAAGCACACAGTTGTGTTTGAAATAGTCTGGAAAGGGGGCATTTGACTCTTGCTGCCTATCACTCTCCCACCCAGCTCCCCTCTGTGCCCTTTCTCCCATTGCTCCTTGCCACGCTGCCACAGGGGCTCTCACCTGCCCCTTGCAAGAGAGGAGGATACAGAGGTGGGGACCCTCCACACTGCCCACCCCAAGAGGCACCTCCAAGGCCCCTTCACCATGAGGACAGCACTCAGGCTTAGTGGCCAGCAGTGACATCCCTTCCTGCAGCAAGGACTTGCCTCTGGAACCCATTGCAGACACCACGGTGTACATCTGCTGCAGCCCTTCTCTCCCAGCCCGGCCACCACCTCTCACAAGGGACATCCAGGCTCCACATTGTTTCAGCGTGCATATTTATCGCTTTCCCCCCACAAGACATGTATTTGAATTAACTCTTGGTAAACATAACCACAGGAGATGCAAATATGTGCCGGGGAAGCATAAATAACTCCACACAGACAGACACACACACAGAGACAGCAAACACAGACACGGTTCACCAAGGGAAACCAAGAAGTGCAGAGCACGCCCTGAGGCTGCCACCAGTCCCAATGGCTTTGCTCTCATCCACCGAGCTAAGAGGATTTATCCTGCTCTTGCTTTGCAGCAGCTGGTGGGAGAATAAAGCTGGGGAGGAGGAGTCTGAAGTTGCAAATGTGCCGTGAAAGCATCATGGCAAGTCCTGGCTCTGCAGTTTCCTGCAATAATCTTCAAGGAATGGTTCCAGTTGTAGGAAGATGCAAGTCTTTCACAGTGTGAAAGGGTGGAGGGGCATGGGGACCAGCATGAGGGAGGAGCAGCAGGTCGTCTTGCAATGTCCCAGTTGCAGCCAGCCGATAAACCTTCATGTGGGAACATCGGGGCTAGATGCTCCACCTAGGTCCTCTTCTGCCCTCTCTAAGGTGCTGATTCTTCTTTAGCTGAGAATTATTTTCAACGGGACATCATGCGAACAAACTCTGCAACCAACAAGAAAAGACAGCCCTGAAGCAGAAGGCATCCATGGTCCCAAACCCAGCTCTCACTCCCTGGAGACAGCATGCAGCCAGGGTGAAACCGGGAGCCTTGACACTGCCAGCAGCTCTTGTGCTGCTCTATGACCAGCCCTGGAGAGCTCACACAAAACAGGCTTTAATTCTTGCATTAGATATGGTGATATGATCCCACCAGCAGGTCAGTTTATTGCTTCGGACTCCTTCTCACTCAGTGTACAGTCTTGCTTGTACAAGCAACAACTTGTGAGACACTATGGCAAGTCTTGTCTCCCTTCACTGTAACTGCAGGGAACCTTGGTTTATGGCCTTAGGGACACAGTATGATTTCTCAGTAAGCTTGTCCCTTCACAGAGACACCAATGCTTTGGGAGGTACCAACATTCTTGTAGAGAAAAGTTTACTTCAGTGGACTTCTTGCTTTTAAAAATAAAGGTTAACTGTAAGGATACCCTGGATCTAGTTCTTCACCACCCTGCAGCTTGTGAAGTCAATTACAATTGTTCGAATTGAGTGTAAATGCCATCAAATATAAATGTGTTTTCATTCTGCACTTCAATTGCCAAGGAACTAATAAGTCTGCAAATAGGAGGCCAGTGGAAATTACCCCCTTGACTTCTCATTTCACATTGATGGAGCTGTCCTTTGACAACTAAAGCAGTAACTCACAGAGAAAATGGTACTGGGATAGCATTTAATGTATTTTAGCTGTCTAACATAATTTAGCTGTAGGAAACAAGAAGAGCTACTGTCATGTAATCAGCCAGTGCATTAGAACAACTGCAGCCAGCAGATACTTTCTAGAGAGAGACACTTCTAGCTTTTTTCAAAGCTCTCAGAACCTTCAGTAATCCCAAGGACCGGGACTCCTTGTCATGCAGGAGACCCGTGAATGCCTCAGAGCCAAAAAAATTGTATCAATTTTATTTTAATTCTGGAGCTCCTGTACTTCACCCGTACTGCAAAGGGACATCTGGATTTGCACTAGGAAAACAAGCAGCCTGCCATGCTCTCACACCTTCCAGCTCTTATATCCGCTCAGCTGTCTGATATCAACTGCTTCCCTTGCCAGAAGCCCTGAGCTCTATTAATATTGCTCCTGCCACAGCTAATGGCCAGGATAGTAGCCTAACTGCTCTTATTTTCCCGAGTCCTTCTGGCATGAAAAATGGAAGAAGAAATGAATTATCTCTATGATTTAACACAATGCTTCTAGATCTTCATCTGCATAGATATCTGCAGTCCTAGTGACTACATCTGATATGTGACCATTTTCTGGAATAAAGGCACAGAAACAAATTCTCTATAAACCCAGATAATGAGGTGAGCCAGAGGAAATGGAAGGTGCAATGCATTCTCCAAATCAATTCAGCCTCCTCACAGCTCTTGCAATAGATTTAATAAAAAGGAAAACGTCCCATAAAAAGAAGGCTGGTATAGCATCTGTGCACCAGAATCTGCTTCTCTGTGACATGCTAGAGTTATGGAGAGACACCCAACTGAAACTGAGATGCAGCAAGAGATGATACACAAACAAACACTTCAGCTGATGAATTTCCCATGTGGGCCAATATTCTCCATTTTCCACAGCTGACTAGGAAAAAAACCCACGTTTTGTTTGCTTTTATCTCCATACTTCAGATACTTGGGCCCCAAGCATGCAAATCTTCCCTTCCGCTTCAACCTCTGATCCAAAACTCTGACTCATACCAGAGCAGATGGACAGGGAGTGTTCATCCCTTCTCACCTTCAAAATCAACACGCCCATCTCCGTTCAGATCCACGTCCCTGATGATCTCTTCAATATCCCGATGGCCCACCTGCTGCCCTAGAAGCTTTTTCATGGCTTCTCGCAGCTCACTGGTGCTGATCTCCCCATCACCATTGGTGTCAAACTGCAAGTACATGAAAAATACCAGGAAGCAAAACACAGTTAACAGAAATGGTTCTTGCTCTGAGTTGGATTTTGTATTATCCTGCTCCTGAGTGCCCTATTTTTCCTGTATTCCTTTTGTCCCTGCTTTTCCTCCTTTGGTTGCCTTTTGGATCCAGTCACTTTCCTTCTCAGAAACCCCTTATAACTGCTGTGTCTGCATCAGCTTTCCTCATCCTTGCCTCAATGGTTCCCTTATCATAGTGACTTTCTCTGCTCTTCCTTTCCTTTATGCCTGGCTTGACTCTTTCGCTGTTTTCCACTGTGTTTCTCCCTCCTCCTCCTCTTCTCTTCCCCAGAGGGTCTTCTCTCTTTCCTGTCTCCTGTTGCTCACCTCTCTGGGGGGCATGTGGCAGGAAGCACTCACCTCTCTGAAGGCATCACGGAGCTCTTTTACACCAATCATGTCTGCGGTTTCTGCTAGCAGCTTTGGGCCCATCAGCTCAACAAAATCTTCAAAATCCACATGGCCACCCACTTGGGACAAGATAAAAGATCATGTGTAAGAATTCCATACATTAGCCAAGTCCAACACTCACTTTGCACTTCTGTGTGCCCCAGAGAGGCCTTGGTTCTCCAGAAAGCAGAGCACAGAAGGTGCAGGACAGTGGAAGAAAAAGCAGAGGTAGTTTTACACTGTCTGTATTCCCTGGATTGTGGGATAGGTGGAATAAGCCCAAGTTATTGAATCCTAGGTTGCCATGGACTGTCACGTCCTTATGGTATCACGTACTAGGTATTAGAGGCTTGATCATTCTGGTGCTTATAGCAACCCTCTGCTGTGCCTGTGTCAAACAGTATAGCAAGGGCACAGCATGATGTTCCTGCATGACCTGGGCAGTGCCCTGCAGCAGTGGTGGAGTCTTGCTCCATGGGCAGTGCATAATGTATGTCCAACAGTTTATTCATTGTATTGGTCCTTTTCCTTGTTTGTCCTCTACCTGAAAGCTGGCAGTAACACTGATATTCCTAAGCACTTTTGTGCCAGGGTTATCAGCTGCTTTTGTGTGTGACTGGTTGTGTATGTCAAAACTGTTTTCCTTCCCTTGACCAAGGAACTTGTCCTTTTTACATCATCATGTGTCAGAAATAACATGCACTAAATATCCTTTTTCCCACTTCTACAGACAAGAGGCAATAAACATGATGGTGAAAGGCGAGGTGCACGAACACAGGTACAGTGAATCAGACACATTTATCACATTTTTCCATGACTCCAGCAGATGCCCCCATTTGACACTGTCAGCACAACTCACTCGCAGTCCATTCCCAGGCACACAGCATATCCATGAACACCCAGCACAGAGTGAACAGCCTATTCTGACCAAAGCATCTCCATCTTCCCAGGCTCTTCCTTCTGTCTGACACCATCTAACAACAGCTTTAATATGACAGCACCCACAACCTGTGCACCAATGTCTAACTGCCCACATCAAAGGCAGTTTTATACCTGATAGCATAAGCACAAAGGATGGCCCTTCCACACACTGTTCCCATACAGCACAGCCCACACAGCCCCTCTGGTAAGCGCAAAACAAAGGTATTGACTGCTAGGGACCACAATCAAACAGGAGTGAAAGTGAGAACCAAAAAAAGAGAAGGGAAAAATCCAAAGGAAAAGAGACAGCAGGAGACTGAGAGAGCAAGAGGCAGTGATGCAGGGCACAGCAGCAATGGGGAGGTACAGCCAGACAGACATTACTCACGGTTCATGTTGATCTGCTGGGAGAGCTCTATTAACTCCATCTCAGTGGGCATGTAGCCCATGGTTCGCATGCAGTTCCCCAGATCCCTGCAGTTAATAAACCCATCCTTGTCTTTATCAAACTCCTTAAAGGCTTCTCTTAATTCTGTGGGAGTGGATCAAAAAAAAAAGAATATTGTCAGTGACAGCTTGAAATACCTTTTCCAATAAGCCTCCCCAGAATCAGCAGCACTTTATGAGGCCAGACTCCCTAGGACATTCCGTATTTTCCCAGCAGATCATCCTGCAAAGAGGCAGTGACTGGAGCGATGCTAAGCTCTTCCATCAGCAGCACTGCTGACCCATTCCTTACAGAAAAGCTTGCTTGCACTATGAGTGCCATGAACTGATCGTTCCTAAACCGCACTCCTTAAAGAAACTGCAAGCAGGATGTTTTCCCAACTTTTACCTTGCACTATATTATACAGCACCCATTGGAGGGCTTAGCAGGTAAAACAGCTTCCCTGGAGCCACACTGTTGTATCATGCTCTACAACATTTTCTGTGGGAGCTGAGGTGGACAGCAGTTCCCTGACAGCTAATATCCCAATACTTTATTTATCCTGCCACCCTGAAGAAGCTGCAATAGATGCAAATTCATTCACAGTCAGCACTCTTGTAGTTTTACATATTCTTTCTTTTTTACTGGGGTTGCCAGGAATTATTCCAGTAAACATCTCCATTGATTTGTCCCAAATTATTTCACCCCATGGGGGCCAACCTGGAAGGGCCAGCCAGTAGGTTTTCACTGGGCAGGGAGAAAAGTGACACAGAAGGAGAGACAAATTTTACCTTCAATTTCTTCCGGACGCAGTTCTCTATCCTGCAAAAAGAGAACATACTATGTTCAAGCTTGCTACAGATATCATTTCAGAATAACACTTGTTGGTGCAAACAGTTCTGGGACATGCCAGAAAGTGAGAGAAGAAACAAGAAGGTGATGACATGTTTAATACCATCTACCTAGCAAGGTTTCCCAGCAACCCTCCCCAGGGGGAGGCGTGTTAGCCTGTACACTTCCCTGTGGAAGCCCCTCTCCGTCTCATCTGCTGGACAGGGGGATGAGAGGTGCTTCCCCAAAACAGAAGAGACCTGGACCAGCACAGCTGTGTGTGTGGCCTCCCCACCTGGCGATACTCTGAGCACCTTCATGAAGCTCCTACATCATTCCCCAGCACCAAGTCCTGGAGTAGAGACTGGTCCTGCAGCAGTTATGATCTCCTCTAGAGCTCTGATCGTATTTCCTACCACAGCTTCCACTGAAACAGCCAAATCAAAACAGCTGGAAGCAGCCCCTGTAACCAGCAGGGCTATACCATCATGTGCTTGGATCGCTGCTTGATCCTTGTCCTTCTGGCAGGACAGGGACAGCCACGAGCTCTCTTACAGCCATCATCCCAGTGCCATCTCCTAGAGTCAGTCCTCACAAAAAGGTAGGAACTTCCCCCTTCCCCCCCCAGCCTCAACTCCATATGCAAGCATTTTGAAACCAGGCATGAAGGCAGACACAACATATACATCATCAAGGTCATCTACAAACAAAACAGGACAAGGATTCACCATGTTCAGGAAACACTGCAACTTCAAACATCCAATCTGAATTTCTTGGAAGAAGGGGGAGAATAAAAAAAAAAATAGGAAAACTCCAACACTGCACCAGGAAGAAGAGATGAGCATGGAAATGCACTGCTTTCTGGTTTAAATGCCCTTTCTAATTCCTTTCATGGCTCCCAGGCAAATCCAAAACATCTGAGAATTTGGAAACACAGAAACGCCATCTCTTTTGTCGTCTCACTCTCAGCTTTTCCCCCTCAACCGTGGGGAGTATCTCCTTGCCTTCCAGGTGTCCTCCAGCCTCACCACAAGTCCCTGGAGATGGTGCCCTTGATCAGTTTGAGAAGGATGATCATTGCTCTTTAACCACAGGCTCCTCTGGAAACTAATGGCGGCTGCTCAGGACTATCAAACTAGGACACACACTGGTTTACGTCTGTGCAAAAGTGGGCTGTGCCAGTACAATGACCAGCTTGCCACTCATAACCTTCCCAGAGGCATCTCTGTGCTGGATGGAACCGTCAGAGCGCGCTGGCTCTGCCGTTTCATCCTTCACAGACCTGGTATTTTCAAACATGTCATCCCATTTGTTCCGCTTTCATCAACACCAAGTAATAAAACAATTCAACCTCCTTAGACCGGAGGCAGGAGGTGTTATTGCCCTCCTGCCTTAGATAAAATAGCAGCTGCAAACCACCCGTGATCAGTACCAACACCTTGTGCACCTCAATCCAGAGTTCACCGTCATTAATGCCCGGAGATACTGCTGTGCTCCGGCAGCCACTCAGCGTGGCAGCGGATGAAGGGGTTTGATTGCCACCACCACCCTGCGAAGGGGGGCCAGGACTCACCCGCTGTCATGTGAGAGGGGCTGGGGTAGGACCTAGGCCATCCTCCTTCTCACTCGCTGAAGACCACTTGGCAACCGACATGAGTGACACATGTCAGAATCGGGGGCTTCAGCATCAGGTCTAATTTTGCACACCAAGGCATTTGCGTTTGCAGGGCTCTGAGCGGGTCTTTGCACATGCAGATTCTACCATCAGAGAGCCACAGACTGCGAATGCAAAAGGAGGGGGAGGGTTTGTGTCCCTCCAAAAATCTGACTCAAGCAATAACTAACGTCATGAAGAGGTTTTCTGTTTTAAATTTGAAAGAAGATCCCTAAAATGATAAAGGAGGAAAATTGCTTGGGAAGAAACGGGCTGAATCATTCTAAAGCTTTTGGAGAACATATGGAAAGAGGAATAAAACTGTTGAGAGAGTTTGGATCCTGGATATTAGCAGAGGTGACCCTCAGAGAGTCCATTATACGTAATGGCCTTACCCTCATTTATGTCTGCTCTATGCACAATAAATCCTGTCAGTCTAGAGAATCAGTAAAAGTAAAGCATTTTATCAGATATTCTACATCAGGGCAGTTGGAGACATCACTAATCAATCCTACTTTGTAGACTTCTTAGGGTACCATGAGTTTCCAGGGCCTGTTTAGAATGGACACCTGTCCAGCTGTGAGCCTTCCACTGGGGAGCTGGACCTATCTCCTATGACAGGTAGCTCTTTGCACACCAGCTGTGCGCTTGTGTGACAAAATCATGTTTTGTGTTTTAGTGAACTGGCACAAGGAAAATGTGATCGCTTAGTGGCTGAAGGTTGGGAAGAACAAAAGCTCTTTGATCAATAATGGCAAATAGTGTCTCTTTTTCGGGTTTCAGAAATAAAGATATAAGTGTCTCCTACAGCTCTTACATGTGTAAGGCAGAGATTTCTTACAGACGCAAGAAAGCTCTGACTCTCTGGTAACTGGGTGAGCTTTGTTTCACCGGAATATGGAACACACTGGGTGAATATCTGACAGATAGTGCACATATTCACCCATACGTATCCATGCAAAGTCCGTTAATCACATCTGTGTATGTGTTTAGATTCATGTTATTATAGGAATCAAATGTTTATGTGAAAAAATGTTTTACTTCTTCTTAAGTGCCTATTTATATATATTTAACATGTCCAGGTGTATACATTTGAATTGACATACAAATATTTTTACTTTCTGTATATAAACACATACATTAGATAAACACATAGCGACAACGTGGTGTGACTGAATGGATGGATGTGTTTTTGTTATTTATCTGTGTGTGTATGGATAATAGCATCTGGTAGTCTGGCACTATTTGCAAATACGAGGACAGGCTGATGTTCTTGGGTTTATTTGGCTGAGATTGTTGTGGTGTCAGGCTGTGTATGATAGTGCATAAGAGATTGTGTTTGGGAATCTGTGAGCAGGCAGATGCATGCTTATTTCTGCGGGAAATAGTGTGCCTACTGTGAGTTGATAGGAACAATATCAAATATGGGCATCTCTGTGGGACAGCTTGTTCCCAATACGGATGCCCCGATTTGCATTTAAGTGGCTACTTAGGCCTTAAATGCTAATCCGAGCCTCTGGGAACGAGATGTGGCTGTCTTGCTGGAGTAACACCTTTGAACACTGGACTCCTCCTGAGCCCGTATGATTGTGCCTATTTGAGTGTAGGCTTGGATCTATCTTCCACAGCTGCATTTTTAGAATCCTCCTTTCTTGGTGTTTAGGCATGGGGATATCTCTGCACATCCTTTGAGTTAGACATTCGCCTGTGATTATATTTGCAATTGGAGCTGGAGCCGGGATGCTCAAGACCCAGAGCTGGGGGTTACAGAGCTCCACGCAGCTCCGCATCCCCGGCTCGCATCCACGTGGCTTTGTGTGTGTCTTGCCCGGCTGGTTGTAACTTACGTACAGGCTGCCTGTTTTCTGCGAAGCCCTTCCTCAGGAAGATGCATGCTGGCCCCAGCAGGTTGTGCATGACGGCGCAGTTCTGGGCCAGCACCATGAGCGGACCCTGGTACTCGCAAGACGACGGCCCCTCTTCGCTCGTCTGGACAGCCTTATAGCTCCTCTTCTCCTCATGGCGGATCTTCCCAGCCAACCAGCAGCAAGCAAACAACACAACAGAGGATGTTACCTCCCCGTCTCGCCCAGCCCTTCCTCGGAATTTTTGCTGAACCGCCTCGCAGAGACAACATTATTGCTAAATTTCCTTCATCTGGTCCACACTGTGTCCCCCCCACTGGTCTATTAGGATTTATACAGAAGCAGTAAGTCCAGGAGTTCACTTTCAAAAGCTGATAGAAGTACAACCAACCAGGAGAATTTCCCTTTGAAATGACATCAAACTCTCAGCACTGCTCACATCTACCCAGACACAGCCCAAAGGGCCACGGTCCCGCTGCCAGCCCCGTAGTTAACGATCCCTTGAATGATCTGCACAGGACCAGCACGCTCCAGCCTGACAGTACGTGTGCCAGCCCGTGCCCAGGGCAGAGCTTCTGGCAGAGCCGCGCAGCCAGGGCATCCCTGGGAGACCAGGCACAGCCTGCACAAAGACCCTGCGTTGTGCTCTGTGTTACATGTCAGCAACACAGCATCACAGGCTTTACATTATTATTAGAAGGCCATTTACGGCATCAGGTGGCTTTGCCAACTGCAGGCTTGCACTCCCCGTGCCACTTCTGATTAGTTACATCCTCAGGGTCTCGGGCAGTTACTGCACTGCCCTCTTCTCATCACTGACAGTCCCAAAGTGGAGATCAGGCACAGGCACAACATTTTTGTCTGTTTGCATTTGCACATTTTCCTAACTGCACGCGTCCTGCTAAGCTAGGGCTCCAGAACAGAATCCAGCACTGGATTTTATAAGGAGGCACTGCTTTCCTTTTATAGAAATGCATTTCCCTGGCTCTGCAAGAAAACTCTTATCCTGATATTCCCATGCAGCTATAAAAAGCCAGCACAACCCACAGGACCCTTGGTTTTATAGAATAAACATTAATCATACATCAGATTCTTCTTCAGGAATGATTCTACTTTTACAGCCGGTGTTCCCAGGGGTGATCAGAGAAGCTCTGTCAATTGCCATTGTCTCTGTTAACCCTTTCTTTAAAGCCTGAGGTGCTTTTTCAGACCCAGATACACACACACGCCCCATTCACACTTGTCCGAGTCCATTGTATCTACTTGCTGTGTCTGCCACGTGCTACTACATTGCACACATGGCTTGTAGTTTGCATTTTTGTACACAGTCTTACACCAATCTGCTCATGTATAATGTCATGTGAAGAACAAGCATCAAAACAAAAACAACTCAAAAAGCAAGCCATGGAGAAAGAAAATAATGAAGCAGAAAAGTCATGGATGAGGAAAAAACCTGCCTCTGATTATGTCTCAGATGACACATAAGATGCTTGTCCTTAAAAACCTGAAAGATGAGCATCCGTCCACAAATGGCATATTACTAGTTCAGCTAAATGTCAAAGCATCTGTGTTGAACTGCACAGCTTTGTGATATCAGTGTAATCTATTTTCAAAATTATCAGCTTTATTTCTTGGCACATTTTTCAGTTCAATATACCAAATAATATGAATCACTTTAAATAGCCCTCATCAGTTCTGTGTTTAAGTCCAGTGAAGCCGCATGAAAGATCGAAGGCCCTGCAGCCCCCTAATCCTTGTTTTTGTGACCCTTCCAGTCAACAGAGCTTATTACCAAGCCACAGAGCAGCACCACAGAATGGTCATCCCGTTATTTTCCCGTGTGGGTAGAGATTGCCAGTTTAATTAAACAATTCCCAAGAGCCACCAAGGATCCTGACCAGACAACCTGCCACAGTGCCAGTGAGACTCCAACAGAGGATCCCTGCCCTGCTCTGCCACTGCAGGCATTCCATGATCCCTCTGCCAGCAGCTCCCCGGGTTTCTCCTCCAAGTATCCCCACAGGTTCCCTCCACTGCATTCCTACATCCCGGCAGAGCTGGGAAGGAAGCTGTGATATGGGTCCAGGGCAAAGCAACATCAGTTGCCTGCTACAGGGGAAACAGCAGCATCCAAGACAAGAAAAATGCTAGGACAGGACTGGGATCCACAGGTTTTCCCTATCCAGTCCCTGAACAAAAGGCCACTACTCTTCCTGGCCAAGTCCAGCCTTTGGATGTGTCAAACCAGCAGATTGCAGAGGGGGAGGAACTGTGATGACTTGGAGATGGCCATAGTGATAGTGAAGGGTGTCAAAGCAAGAGATTTTGATGTCAAAGCTTTTCCTTTCTGTGCATCAGAAGTGCAATGGGATTCACCTTGTTTTCCTGCCCGTGTGCCAGAGGGACTTTGCAGAGTGGAAAACCCAGAGGGGCGTCTTCATCCCAACTGCAGTGCACCTCAGAGGGAAAAGCAGACAGGCTGGCTGCTGGGATCACTGAGGGGACACTGAGACAGTGGGAAAGTGAAGCTGTCAACAATAGACGTTGTAGAGACAAAGCCTGAGCATTGCCACCAAAACAGGCAAGGTACCTCCGTGTCAGCCAGGCAGAAACCGGTGCCTGGGAGTGTTGAAATCTTGTATTCAAGAGATCAGTTTGTCACCCAAGAGCAGGTTTCACACACGTTGTCTATAGTCCCTCCTCTACCATTTCATCAAAATCAGTTTGCCCAAGGTAAAATCTGAGAAAAAAGACCAGGACCATAAAACAGCCACGTGAAGTTGTGCAATGTTAAGACTGATCTGCAAAGTCTCCACTATAATCGTGTGTGTTGTGATCAAAAGAGCAGCAGAGCCACAGGACCTGTCAGCACGAGCGCCCAAGGCCTTAATTCGTGGTTAGCTGGAGTGACGTCTGAGAAATTTCCTAACTCAGCTTTGGAACTCTCTTTAGTCCTGCTACCTCAAGCCTTCTAACTAGGCACAAAGTGCATTATTTGAAGCAGCTTTTAGGAATGAAAGCATGAATTGCCTAAAAGACTGACGACACAGAGCTTATAAGTTCTTGAATCTATTTTGATTCAAGCAGCTTGGCCACACGTCAGAATTTAATTGCAATCGCCTTGATTACATTGAGCACAGCTGCAGCCTTTTATTGTAAGTTGGAGGAGACCTACAGGCGACCAAGTTGGGTCTTCATATGTGCAACATTTGGATAAACCTCAACTTCTTCTGCCCCTCCTTGAAGGTCAGCCCGACCTAGGGACTGGTCTCATCTCTGGCTAACTACTTGGTGATGAATGTGTCCCGGCTCCCCCGCAGAAGCACCGTGCCATTACTGCCTTTGTTTACAGCAGCCAAGATAACAAGCAAACTGTGTTTCTACTCAGAAAACGCAGATCTCTGGCCAGAAGAAACTCGTTGTTGGGGAGGTCCTCTTCCCAAAATCTCCCTTCCAGAGGAGATTTCCCAGGTGGCAAAGTCTCTTGGGTGGAGCATGTTGATGGCAGTGGCATTTCACTGTTGGAAAGGTCTCCGCAGAGGTAGCTCCTCACTGCAATATTTCAGATGCTTAGCATAACTTTTTCACTTATGAGGAGTGAATTGCATAGCGTTTTGCTGAGTTATTAGATTTGCAGCAATGCTAAGCGGGAATCGTGCGGCTGACAGGTACACAGCGCTCCAGGACACTGACATCAGTCAAACAAGAAATATTTCTGGGGCACGTCATTCCCATTTCAATCTAGTCCCTAATGGCAAAATTGTTCCTGAATCTAATTCATCCTGGGATCACTGTAAAACCCCAGCACAGAGCAGACCACAGGCTGAAGCCTAACAGATACACATGATAGCTCGCAGATGAAATCCAGCAGGGCCCAAGCATATAGACACATGGGCCCTGCTGACGTGCAACATGATGCACGAACACGCAGCCAGGGCCCAGTGTGTTAACTGGCAAACAGAGGCACGGACAAACAGATCACAGAGAAAAACATGCTTCTGTACCCAAACACATACCGACAACACTGGATGTGTGCATACGTGAGGATGGGTATGCACAGAAACACACGCATGTCTACATACAAACTTCTGTGAGGACATCCACTAGCAGGCACACACACTGTACCGGTGAGGATACGTGTGTGATGCACACAAATTCCCTCTGCACACTCACAACAAACAATGCATGCCTGCTCACGCACCTCAGGATGCATACGTAGAGACGTGAGGAGCTGAGGACCCACACACGCCTCAGACGGGCTCACTAGGTGTGCGTATTCTTACACACCAACAGGAATACATGCAGACACACCCCCATTCACATGTACACGAACATATATCCCTACAGAAACGACACGCATTACTAGACTCATGCAGATACCTCTCAGCTGAAGCACATGCACGCACACACACAAACTCACACACACACACACACACATTGGGATGCCTGTACAGAAGACGTGAGGCAGCACACTGTGCACACCGACAAGCACAAGCTTGTAGGTACCCAGAGGACAGCTATACACACACAGAGCAGGACACAAGCTACTCCTGTGCATGCACACGCACACGTTTATTTACACACTTTATAGCTCTAACGGCTGCACTTGCATGAGCAGCTCTTACCAGAAAAAAGTCAGGTGAAGTGAGCTGAACCCTTTATACACACCTCTGTGTTTCTCCCACCTCCCATTCCCATCTGCCCACGACGTCACCCATCCCAAGAAGCAGGGCTGGAAACGCACAATGCACTTTGATTCAGGGAACATACCTTTTTTGAGAGGTTTCTCAGTGGAGACTTCACACAGTTGCCCATAATATGTTGAGTCTGCCTTTCCGATGAACTTGGTTATAAAGGAACTGAAGCAATTGATCCCATTAAAGGTATTCCTTGGGAGCAAAGCAAGAAAGGCAGCGCCAGGCAAATCCAAACAGCTACTGGCTGCTGGGGCTTCCCTCTTCAGGGAGCTTTTTCTCTCTCTGCCTCTCTCTCTCCGTGTTTTTACTTTATGTTCACTTTCTTGAAGAGATGAAGCAGGAAGGAGAGGGAGGGGAGAGAAACAGACAGAAAGAGAGGGAGAGAGAGGGAGAGAGAGAGAGTGAGAAGGGGAGAGAGAGGGAGGCGGATGCATAATCTACATCAGATTAATGTTCAAATCCCTCCCACCCCCCTCAATCTGCAGGCAAGATTGTTTCACTCATGGGAGAGGGCTGATTCAGGGAGAATTAAAACAGAGAGGCACCGCAAGAAGTGATTTCAGTGATGAGTTCAGTGAATCCAGCTAGTTTGGGTCCACACAGCCTCTGAACGTCGCATCCCTACCCACCCCCCTTCTAACTCCTCTCAGCTTTTCAATCACCAAAGAGCTAGGCTGGCCAGAAGGCAATCCACTTAGGGGCTTGGAGCAGAGTCCAGAGCTCATTTTGGAGCAGAAATGGACCATTTATCTGGGTGGGACCTGTTTCACCTAATAAATACCAGCAGACCTACAAGTTCCTCCTTTTTTTTTCCTGCCACAGTGGAAGCAAGCCTGAAGGTAGCAGTCCAGGGACCCTAAAACACTCTCTGCCCCAGGATAGTAATTTTTAACCACAAGGGAGAGACCTTGAGTCAGTCTTGCGGTAAAGTTTTTCCAGGTTTCTGCAAGTAGAAATCAACTGGCGATTTACCTGCACAAGTCTGCCGAAGATGGGCTCACACCTGAACCCTAAATCTGAACAGCCCCAGGCTAAATAGTGTGAAGCAAAGAATTTGAATGTCAGATCCATCCATTCCATTTCCAAGCACCCAGGTCCTGAAATAAGTAGCATAGCAATAAGTAGCCAGCTCTGAGCTCTGGACTTTAGGCTTGTTGTGGTAATCGAATAATCTCAGAAAGAAAAGGGGTGAGTCCCCAGTACATTTTCCTCTGATCTCAGGCTGAGCATAAGAGCATTCAGTCTGAAAAAATAAATAAATATTTAAATTGCATAAAAACCTCACTATCACACCCAGGCAATAGGATGTGAACAGGATAGTGAATGCACCCATTGATATGAAGCCACCACAGTTGCAGCTCCATGGTGATAACAAGCCCAGGCATGAACAGCTACCTCCTTCAAGAACTGTAAAGACCAAGATGACACTGATCCTACACCCTGTATATGCAGCAGGTTGGTTGGACACTCAGGTGCTCAGCTGAAAGATTTCACAACTCTCCTTGAGAGTGTGGTTGCAAACAAAAGGCTCTACAAAGACTTAACCCATGGGCTGAGTACTTGCACCACATGATTTTTCATGCAGGAGCTAAGAACTCACTCTCCTGGTAGCTCTTGTGCTGTGGGACAGAGAAGGATGAACTATCAATGTCACATCAAAGCAGGGATTTCTCTGCTCACACTGATGCTGCTGTGGCAAATTAAGTATAACTGTATGGTGAATCAACAGTTGCTTTAGAGCCTAGAGACTTCTTCCACCTGAAGAGCTGAGTTTAGGAGTCCAACCGTGACAAGAGTCAACAGCTTCTCCAGTTCCAGTCACAGCCAGAAGCGTACAGCCATGCAGGACAGTGTTTCTTGCTCTTTCTTGTACTAACCACTTCCCAAGAGTGAAGGCAGCAAAACTGCTTCCTCTCAGATCCCCTCAATGCTTTCTTCACTGCATGGCCTGCAAAGGAGACACATAAAGGTCCACAGGCCCTCCAAAGCAAGATTTAGCTGTGGCAGCAGATACTGGAAGACATCCTTTGTACCAGGGCAGACTGAAAGATGGACAGAGGGATTAGGAAAGCTCTGGTCTGGAAGACCTCCATAGCAAAGCCCACCCACGGTGGGCTGGGAAGTGAAACTGTTCCTGAGATGGGTCTGTCTCCTGCTGTCACATTTTGAGGACCCCTGACACTAGGGAAATACATAATCACTCCTCAGGGGCTGTGCCAGCCCTGGGCCTCACAGCAGAGGACTTTGCAGGAGGATGTTGAAACTCTCGGCTCTCCTCAGGGCTGCCATCTATTTCTCTTTCCCCTCTTAAAGCAGCTAATGGGAGGTTGATCTACCCACAGCCAAAGTGCCAGTCGTTAATAATGTCCTCTGTCAGCTGGAGCCATTCCCCAGGCTCCTTGTTTATTGACGAAGTACTTGTCTCCCTTGAGCAGAAGCTGCCACACAGCGAGCGAGGCGCCTGGGCTCCTTTCTGAGACAAACGACTCCAATTCCAGAGTAGAGAGGAGAGAGAATCGCCTCCCTGCTGCTAATGAATCTCCCCTTGACAGGCAGCAGGGAGGCCAGGAACACCCTGCAATTGAGAAGTGCCCGTCTCCTGCATCCTCTGGGAGAGAGGGAGTGGAGCAAGGGAGTCAGGCATCTTCTGCCAGGAGAATCCATCACTGCCATGGGACAGCTTTGGAAGACAGGCATTGAGTGTGCCTCATAAAGCAGTAAAAGCCTCTCAACAGAAATTGAGATGGTCATCTTCTGAACACTAGCCTGTACCCGAGCATGCGGAGCCAGCCACCATGGCACACTGCCGCATTTGCCCACTCTCCTGCTTCTCTTCCCCGCAGTTGCAGGCAGCTGTAGGAAACCTGCAGGGCAGAGGGAGAAGGCTTGAGACCTGCTGCAATCCAGAGGGGTCACGATTCAGGAAAGGGCAGTGGGAGCCCACTTGCACCAGGCTGCAGCACAATCACAGTCCTTTGGCTCTGCAAAAACTCTGGCAGAGCTGCAAGGGGCCCAAGAGATGCAATCGTAAACAATTTTCTTATCTCCTTATTTACCCTGAATCTCTTAAGAGCAATTGGACAGCACATCACAATTTCGCAGACAGACCCTGCTGACCTCTGAGGAGGAAAATCACTCTCTCCATTGGGATCTTGTCCCCATCACCACCACGAGCAGCTTAAGAGTCAGGCAGGCAAGTGGAGTTGGCAGAAAGGTCATTAGAAGATTAGGTTAGAAGGAACATATTTTCTCCCTTCCTCCAACTGAGGCTGCTGTAAGAGAACAGGATGCTGAGAATAAGTGTGTCAAAAACATTTGTGTGTAGGTGCTGATCTGTGGGTATGCCTATATCTGGGGTAGTCAGTGTGCGTGTGGGAGGGCTGCACATGCATGTATACTGGTTTTCCCACACTGTTCTTTGTGGCAATCACACTGTTCTTTTAAGGTCTGGGGCTCTGTTGTAAACTTTCTAAAAAATCAGTAGGAACTTTGTGAAATGCGAGTCTTGCCTACGTGCCCGCATCTCTTCCTCTTCCCTCAGGCCCAAGGTGAAGAGCAGAGACATCAGCAGATGTGCTTTGGCACAGAGCAAGGTCTCAGCTCACGGGAAAGAAGCGTTTGGCACATTGACTGAGCTGAGCACAGGGCAGGGAGGAGGCTGGGTGACTTGACATTGAACAGGGAGTGATCTAGGTGGTTTAATATGTCTGGATCCTTTAAAAAAGCAGGAGTACTGTGCTTCAGGCTGGCACCTTTGGCAGAAGTGCTCATTCCATAGGAAAATGTTGGATCCCACCACAGCTAATCACTTGGTAGCTGCCAGAAACTTTATCAAGTGGCAGCAAACATCCAACAGCCACAACAGAAAGAACAAAAGTCAATCCAAAACTTGTGTTGCTTATTGGTCTGTAGCTTTTCTTGGCAGAAATTTCGAGTGGAAGCATGGATGTGTACAGGAAGACTGTTCAGATGCCAGGCCCGTTTCAGTGCATGGTCTTTCACTTGCTGGAACATTATAACAGACAGTTGTTCTCAGCACAACACAAACACTGCAACAGGGCAATGTCAGTAGCTGCGTCTCTGAGGAGAGTACATTATAAAGTAGGGAAAACTCATTCCTAGCATCTTTTTACTGAAGTCCATAGTTTTCCCTAAAAGCTCATTGCATGCTTTGAGGATTTAATATTTTAAAATACCCACCTTATTTAATTTATCCTAGCAGGGTAAGAATTTTTGGTCTATTTTTTTCCTATCACAGAGTGGAGAGTGCACATATTGATCAGTAGCTTTCAAATCCACTCCCAACCACCCTTTAGCTGGTGGTTATAGATCTGTATTTTACAAGAAACAACCCAATCTTGTTTACTGGATGACCTCAGATGAGCCTAAGCATTTGGAATTGTTAATGTCCTCCTGTTGCCAGCGCTGTCGAGGGCCTCATTTGAAAGCTCCTGACTGCTGGAACACGCAGTGGCACTCTGAACTTCTGCAACTGGCTTCCCTCTCTTCTGTGTCAGGCTCCCAAGTGCTTTCACTGCACACCAAGTTGTCTCTTCTAACCTTGAATGAACCTTGGATGCTTCCATATTCCAGTCAGACAAGTACAGGTCCATCTCAATGGGAGGCAGCAGCAGGTATCGGTGGATGCAGTCCAGATCCTCATCCTGGGGGGAGGAATACTTCTGCAGAGAGTTTGGGAACTTTCTTTGCTGTCAGCTGTTCCAGGAAGAAAGTGTTGCTGACTCATGCTGTGCATAATATTCTCCTCCATTAGAGCAATTGGATCATATTCAATCACAAACAACAGAAAGGTTATTAAAAAGACCGAGGATATTTTCCATCCCTCTCAAGGTAACAAAGCCTGGACTGTCAACTTCTGTTTAGAACAGCTTTGACTGTAATTAGCTGGCTTTATTCTGCACTAGATGAAAAGAGATGGGACTGTGCCATCTCCTGACACCTTCCATGCAGATCTGGTCCACGTATTTTGCACTGGCCCAGCTTCCAAGTCCCTGCACGGGAGAGGTGTTGGCCGGAGCACAATGTGTTGTGGAAATTTTCTGCTTTCAAGATCATCAATAGGCTACAAAAAGACAAGTACAAGCTTGACAGCCCAGAAGCTGCTATGACAATTAGCCATGTATAAGCAGTGCAAAGATTGTTTAAAGCAAACCTTATGTGGCCCTTTCTCTTTGCTCAGGAATATGAGACTCGTGAAGCACTTTCTGTCTGTCTGGGACTACCGCAAAAGCAGTTAATTCTGCCCTGGCTGCCTTCCCTCTTTCAAAGTGAAAGAGAGAGGGGGTCAGTATTTGGCTGGCACAGGGAGGTGCTGCAAAAAGCGTGGCTGATGGTTAGGTGAGCAGAAGCCTGGGAACCAGTGCTAACCAAATGCTAGAAAGCAAGCCTGCAGTGTTACGTGAGACACACCACCATAAAACCAAGGTCTGCATCACTTCTATTTTGAGTAAGGACCTGACAGCATCTTTAGAGGGATCAGACTGTGTATCCCAGTATGAGAGCTCTGGCTATATCTCAACACAGCTGGTCACAAACTACCTAAGCCCTTTTTGCGTCAGTTCAGCAGGATGCAGGGGGGTTGCTGGTGGTTTTTCTTTTCTACTTCCTGCCTTCAACCAGTGTGACATGACGCTTCGCAACGTTACGCAATTGCCTGTTTCCTTCCAAGAGCAACGAATGTATTTCATCTGTGTGGGATGAAGCAATGCTGTATATTCTTTCCAAAGATGGTTGCAAGGTGCAAAAGGAGGAATAGGTGGAAGAAATACGCAAATATTGCTAATGACATCATTCATAGATAGTACTGAATTCATGGTCTTACGCTGGTGCAAAAAGCTACTCAAAAACTAAATTTGACCATACGAGCTAGGACAGCTGTTTGTCTTTATTTCTAAGCAGGGCATTTGATTGAAATTGGAGGATTACTCAAGTTCACGGGCACTGCTGTTGCTCTCTAAGGTCAGAGGAATGTCAGAGGATTATTGAAAGGGAGCCCAAAGTTAGCTAGACATCTTTTACTGAATGCACACCATATAGCTGCTTGTTATTGGAAATCAATACCACTCATGGACTCATCAGGGAAAAACAGTTACTGAAGCTGGGATGCCACAAAGAACCACAGCTAATTCGGCTGACAAACCTGCAGTCCAGCCACTACATCTAAAGCTAAACTCTTCCCTGACACTTTGTTCAAACCCAGTATTGCATGAAAGAAAAATCAAGGCATTATAGGTTGATGGAATGCACAGTGGACTAATTTAAATTATTATTAATTTATTATGGAAAGATTTTCTTCCCTCAATGATAAGCTGAATCTAACCAGAAGGTTTGTATATTTCAGTGCATTAGATCATGCTGCTGTATATTTCATGAGCAGAATATTTAATGAATGTTCTTTTAGCTTGGTTTTATTTTGATGTCTTTCCATATCCTTTTAAAACAGATTTGTTTAAAAAGTAAATCACTGACAAAGATTAATGTTTGCTGGCAGACCCTCTGCAGGCAAGAAGCTTATCCAGTGCCCCTCAGTGATTCTGTACGTCTGGCTCCCATCCCTCAAGCTCTTCACAAGCAATAAATGTGATAAATTTTCCTCCAAGCTGAGCAAGGGGGGAGTTGAGTGGATGTGCTCGAGTGGAACAATGTTCATCTGTGTCTGTGTCCATGACATATAGAAAACACAGGAGACGTACCTTGGAAGGTATGGCGAGTGTCAGCAGGCAGGGACGTATGAACACGTTGGTCATTTTAGGCACAGAAAGGCATATACATGTACAGAGGGGGTTGCATAGGCATAGAGAAGATTTAGCAGAGGCCGGACGCGTACAGGCTGTGTGTATACAGACAAGACGTTTATACAAAGGCTCTTTATGTCAGGCAACATGCACGGACATGAGCTGTGCCAACACATGCAGGGATGGAAGCACGGAGGCCGTACCCAGACCCCCGCAAACACACGCCTGGAAATCTGCGGGACGACCAGACCGGCTCTCGCCTACTTAACGGCAACCAGGGCTCAGTCCCTGGCTCTGACACCATCACCGGCGGCCCGGGCAGCCCCGGGGTGNGGACAGGGAAGAGGGAGAAGCAGGTGGAGCCGCTGCTGTCCCGGAGGGTCCCTAGCGGCGGAGAGAAGGGGTGTGAAGGGCCGGCACGGCAGCTCGGGGCGTTCCGCCGGCTGCAGGACTGCCCCCCGCGGCCCCGGGGACATCCGCGCCCTGTGGGCATCCCTTCGGAGACATACCATGCCTTCCGAGGGTGCCGTCAAAGAGGAGGAAAAGTCAGGGAAGGATACGGTGCTGCTTTTGGGTTGGATTTTTTTTTCCCAACCTGTGCACTCACGCTCTGTACCAGCGAGCTGAGACTATGTAGTGGGATCAGCATCACTCCGATGGCTGGTCATTTTGGGCCAGAAGAAGTCTATTCACCCCGAATTACTGTGCTGATTTAGCATTGTCAATGTGTAGCTGTTAGATACTGTCGCCAGTTTGTCTTAGCATGGCACAAACCGCATGCCAGCACCTGCAAACCCACACCTTTCACCTTCATCTTTGCCATCCCACAGCACAACACCCAAAAGCTTCCATTGCTGGCATCACCGCTCCAGCACAGCCCAACACGCTGCAGCCTCCCTCGCCAATACATGGGGGCAACTGAAAAATTCTATTATTGAGCCACCAGCCCCTCTCCCTCGGCTGGGCTCGCTGGGGCTCCCCAGCGCTTTGCCGATGGAGCTCCAAATATGGTCCCAGTGCAGCGACTGCTCTTGGGCAAAACTCCCATCATAATCAGCTGAGCCAAAGCCATTGGAGGGAACGAGGTCATCCTGCGGATGAGGAGACCAGAAGGGTGAGGGGCTGGACAGGGCGTTTTTTCCCATCCTGCTCCCAGTTGGTTTAGAGGAGAATGTTCTTGACATCTGCTTCCCACACAGCAGCCTGGGGACACATCAGGGCCCAACACAGGGCCACGTCTGTCATCCCAGTTTGCTCCAAGGCCATTTGAGACCCGTTAAGATGAACTAAAGCCCTTCAGTAAAGGAAGATGGAGCAGGACAAGAAAAGGAAAAACATACAGGAAATGCAGGAAGACTCCTTCTCTCTTTTAATGATAATGTAGATGCTGACATTAAAGCAGGAACGGGAGACAGTGCAGACAGGAGAGGCTCTTAACTCCCTGTACAAATAGAAATACAAAAGCCCCTTTGGCCACAGTGCTAACAGCAGAAGCCTGTAAATATTTAATGACTCTCTACGGCATTGTTTGACCCTTCTGATCCCCATGCTACCAGAGGCAATTGACAGAAAACTGTTGGGGAATCACTTCACTGAAAAATTTAACAGTCGGGCCGGGTGTGAAAGCTAAACGGCTCTGAAAACGGTCAGGTCTCACATGGCAGGATCGGTTGCAAATTAATATTGCATAGCAAAGCCCGGAAAAAAGCTCTTCTTAAAGGTGCTGGCTAGGCCAGCACTGTGGCACAGGAGGAATGAGGGGAGAAGAAGCGACAGGCTTCTGTGCCGCAGCACCTGTACCACGCTGTGCCCGAGCCTGGTGCCAAGCTGCCGCTGCACCACTGGTACTGCTGCTGCATCTCCGTTGCCCCAGGAATCCTGCTGCCACAAAACTCTTGCATCGTGGGCCCTGCTGCCACCCCACTGCTGTCCCAGTCTTTGGCCTGCTGTTGCTACTGTTGTCACACTAATAAACTCTGTCCTGCTGCCAGGCTGCCACGCCAGCTGCCGAGGGATCGCTGCTCCTCTGCTGTTATACATGTGCGACTGCTCAGTACCACACTTGCTAAACTGCGTCCTGTAGCCACACTATCAGTGCTATAGGACCATCGTGCTATACTGCCCTGCTGAGGTGACAGCATCCTCCTTTTTGTTCCATGACACTCCTTTGCCACTTGGCCACTCCAACACTGTCCCGCTACCAGGCCAAAATTATATGAAACGTTCTCCCCAGGCTCACTTTTCTTGCCACTTTCCCACTTGGTGGCATTGCCACACATGCATCCCTTGCCAGTTACACCCGTGAGTCACTGCACTGCTCTCACGCTGCACCCAGCTGCCGCTGCTGCAGGGCCACTCTAAAACACGGCCACCCCGCGATCGCACGCACCGTACACCCGGCCCATACTCACACTGTACTTCTGTCACCATGTCCAGTCCGTCTGTGGCATTGCCCTCACGCTAACTCACAGCCGTGCTTCCCAAACTGCGGCACGGTGGCAACGTCTCACCCCCTGCTTTCTGCTACAAGGGGATGGTGCTGTCAGATCAGCCCAGCCCTTTGCTAATATCACACCAGAAGTAGTCACTGCTGTACAGACTAGCTCCCTTCTGCAATATTGTATTACTACATCATTAGGCTGTTAAACTCTTCTGTCAGGCTACAACACTCCACAATTATCACACCCGTGCACTGCCAAACTCCTACTGCACGGCCCCAGTATCACAGCTCTGTTCTAGCACAGGATTGCGTTACCACGCCGCTGCGCTGCCAGTGCTGTGCGGCACTGCATGCTAACCTGGTGCAAACTCCACAGCAGAATGCTTTTCTGCAGCTGCCTCCCCCGACCCAGAGTGCAAACATGTCATTAGACTAAGATGACATCCTGGCTTACGCTAATACACCATTACACTACCCTACATTTGTTAATTCGTGTACCACTCAATTACAAAATGGTAAAATGCCCTAAAAGAGTATTATTGCTTTATTGTATTAGAACATCACTGCACCAGTATAGCATGAGCTTAATTAATAAAATAATACTGCATGCTGTATCCTGGCAGTATCTTAGCATTCTCCTGGAGTACACACCCACAGTGCACTATATTGCTGTGCTGGTTATATAAACACGGCACTTCTGCCTTCACTCCGTCTTTTTTTCTGCACAGCCACAAATCTGTCTCCCTCAGACACAACCCTGTAGTCCTGGACTGCTCCTTTTTGCTGTTCTTGTCATAACGACATCCTCCGTGAAGTCATCCCTGCAATCTTTTCTGCCTATCTGCTTGTACCACTGTAGTCTCTGCATCTGTGACCACATCTCTGCACCACCGTGGAACAACAGGGTGATGTTCCACATCTGTAGAGCTGGGACCAGATATACTGGTGCTGCTGGACCACAGTGCTCTGCTGCTGCAGACATGCATCACTGTGCTCTTCTCCTTCTATGTGCTGTTTTAACTGTTTCACAGTGGGCTGTGTGGGCTGGAGAGAAGTTCTTGTATTAAATAAATTGTCTGCTGAGCTGCTGCTCTCTACTAATTACAATGTGGAGCAGACTGGTGTCAGAGAACCTGCAGCCTTATACCGCAATCCTGGCTGCTTCTGCACCTGTGACCCTGCCTCAGCCCAGGCTGCAACTTGGGCTCCTGCAGGTTTAAGTCCTTGCCTGTCTCAAAACATTACTCACGTTTTTACACCATGCTTAGCATTTGTTTCTTTATTCACAGAAACAAAACTTCCATCATTCAGTCCCGCAACAGAATTTCCACAGTTCTTATCCTTGGGCCTTTATTCATCCCAGAATTTTGGTATTACTACCAAAAAATCTTTACATCTCCTGCCCTGTAACCAGCTCTTTGTGTATCCCGTATTATAGGTCCCCTTCTTGTATCCACAAATCTCCTGTACAGCCCACCCCTAAAAGGCAGTCCTAAAATCTCCAGTAGATGGTCATTCTCTTAGTTACTTCAAACAAAGCAAGAGAGAAATATAGAGAGAAATGGGAATAAATAATATTACACTCTAAAAGAAAGATGTTGGTGTTTGTTGGTAAGCACTGGTGTAATGTACCCAGTGAAAGGACAAAAACTAGAGTTGTATCTGTCTCTTTTCTGTAAGGGGCATTGTTTGACACTGAAATTCATTTTTGTGAAGTTTACAGCTTTCAGAAGTGTCTTATGACACTGGAATACAAGCAGCAAAGCAGGTAAAATAAAGATACCCTTCAGGTAAGAACTGAGTTCAAAACCAGAGAGCTCTCTGTTAGTGGGAGTCCTGGCACGGATTTGCTTGTATTTCTGACACTTTGGGGACAGAAAGCTCCACAGACTTAAAATCTGTTCTCAGATACATCTTCACTTTCCTCGGAACTACAGGGACAGCACAAGTCAGAGCTGAGCCCATAGGTTTCAAAGTCCGGTACTAGAATTTTGCTTTTTGTAAACTGGTTGAGCACCAAGCTACTCACCAGGCCCTTCCTTATTGCTACTACGAAATTTGAATCTAGACTTTTGGTACACCATTGGCACAGGCAGGGTAATACTCATTCTGAGCCAAACACAACCGTAACATTCATAAAAAGCAGACTATCAGTGAGGATGCAAAAATCGTTGAGGAAAACAAATGTGCTTTGATTTTTCTCTGGAGAAGTCAAAATGAACAGAATTAGACAATATTTCCTGTCACCAGATTACAGAGATACGGGTGTATCACCTCCTTCCACCCAGTCACAAAAATTCTTTCCATTCTCTCCATAATCTTGATCTGAATGGGCACCCTGTGGGCACCCTGCAAAGCTTCCCAACCTACTTCAAAACAAACAAACAAACGAACAAAAAATCCAAACCCAAACAAAAAAGACCCAACGACAACAAACCCCACAAATCATAATTCTGGTTTAATCGATCATTTCCAGGGCTGGAAGTTAGCTGCCCAGGCTACTGGCTTACACCTATAATTGTGTTTCTGGGAGATTGCAGTTACATTAATCTTCCTGGAGATTACATCTCCCAGTAACATCCCTAAATGGCTCTAAAACAAAATTTTGATCCAGTCTCCCTCCAGCCTTTTCATTTTCAGAGGGTAGCCGTGTTGGGTAATTTCACTACCAGAAGCAGTTTANCTCTCCGGCGCGGAGCTCTCCTCGGTGCCGGTGCCGGTTACCGGTGCCGGCCCCGCAGCGCCCCGGCGGTGCCGCATCGCCGGGAGAAGTTGGGCAGGGGCGGCCAGGAAGCAGTGCATTTACAGCTGAGGGCTGCGCCCGGAGGAGCGGGGGGCTCCGGGACGAGGAGCCGCAGGTCCGGGAGCGGGCAGGAGGAGGGGGCGCGGAGGGCTGGCAGGCAGGAGGGAGGGAGAGGGCGAGAGGCGCTTTGCCCCTTACCTGGCCAAAGACNCTTATTGCTACTACGAAATTTGAATCTAGACTTTTGGTACACCATTGGCACAGGCAGGGTAATACTCATTCTGAGCCAAACACAACCGTAACATTCATAAAAAGCAGACTATCAGTGAGGATGCAAAAATCGTTGAGGAAAACAAATGTGCTTTGATTTTTCTCTGGAGAAGTCAAAATGAACAGAATTAGACAATATTTCCTGTCACCAGATTACAGAGATACGGGTGTATCACCTCCTTCCACCCAGTCACAAAAATTCTTTCCATTCTCTCCATAATCTTGATCTGAATGGGCACCCTGTGGGCACCCTGCAAAGCTTCCCAACCTACTTCAAAACAAACAAACAAACGAACAAAAAATCCAAACCCAAACAAAAAAGACCCAACGACAACAAACCCCACAAATCATAATTCTGGTTTAATCGATCATTTCCAGGGCTGGAAGTTAGCTGCCCAGGCTACTGGCTTACACCTATAATTGTGTTTCTGGGAGATTGCAGTTACATTAATCTTCCTGGAGATTACATCTCCCAGTAACATCCCTAAATGGCTCTAAAACAAAATTTTGATCCAGTCTCCCTCCAGCCTTTTCATTTTCAGAGGGTAGCCGTGTTGGGTAATTTCACTACCAGAAGCAGTTTAAGCGACAGCTTTGTACTGGAAGAGCTTGCAAACACCGAAAGCATCTGTTCCATCTTAACATAGTGACTGGGAAGGCTTCGGAATTGGGTCAAGATTTTTTTTGTCGTTCTCCCCACTACCTTCTCCTGACAGCTTCTGCCATCAGAAATGATTCATCTGCTGATTGTACAGAAATGTACCATAAGGAGATGTAAACAAATACAGCAAAGCAAGGCGGGGAGCCAGAGAGATGGAATCTAATAAGTCAATACATTCTAAAAATCCGCTTCTCTGACTCTCACCCTCAGCAGACAGAGCCACAACTTCCTCCGGCGGCTGGGAAAGCACCGGCGCTTCCCCCGCCAGCACCACCGAGAGCGCCCTCCGCAGCGCCNCTGCCGCTGGACTTGGTGGAGTACTTGCTGCTGGATTTGGACAGAGGTGAAGCGCCTTCCGAGAGCTTCAGGGACTCTCTGCTGGACCTCTGCCTGTGACTGAAGAAAAAGTCCTCCTCTGCCTCCTCCCCATCCCTGTCTGAGAGCTGATGCTGGTCCTGGGGGTGACCGTGGCTGGGGTGCGGCGGGAGGTGGTGGTGATGCCTGGATGTCCGCACCGGTTCCTTGCCGCTGCCTCTCCTTGGACCTCCTTCCGCCGGCTCCGGCTGGCTGTCCCCCCGTCCATGTGACAGCTTCCCCGCGCCCCTCGCTCCGTCCTCCCGGGCGCCCGGGTGGCAGAGCGGCCTGCGGGCACTGGGCTCCCCAGGGAGC
>VXBW01006154.1:25888-49492 GCA_013400375.1 Thinocorus orbignyianus | reverse complement strand
AGGCGGTCATCGCCCCCGGCAGGGTGCCGGGCGGGGGGAGGCCTGACCCCCCCGGGGCTCCCAGGGAAGGAAGGTGAGTGCCTGCCCCGCGGGGTGACCTCCCACGCGTGTCCCTCGGAAGGTCCCTCCGCTCCAGCGGCGGGAGCCAGCACGCTGCGGGCACCGGAGCCCCCCGGAGCACTCTGCCAGGGGGCTCAGCCTACCGGAACGGCACCGGGGGGGATACCGGCTCCAAAGGTCAGCACTCATATGTCTTATTGGTAAGCCTTGATCCAAACACCAGATTCCCCAAAGTTCAGAAGAGGCTGGGCACTCAGCCCCTGCCTGTCTGCCACAGCCCACAGGGTAAATTGGGATCCAGCCTTTGAAACGGACATAGGAGGCTTTGTTAGGGTATGTCTTAAAAGGATATAAAAATGAAGGAGCTTGTACCTAAAAAGCCAATTACTTAGCATCTTTGTAATCAAACACAGGTAATTAAGTGGCAGCAGGTGGTTCAATAATGATGTTCTGTTTAAAAACAGTAAAAGATAACGGTGTCAAGTCAGACATATGCTCCCAATGAGGAAAAGACACGGTTCCTTCTTGCTCATCTTCAGACAGTGATTGTGCCTCACTGCTAGACTTGGATACCTCAGCAGTTTATGTACCCAGAAAGATGAAGGTGTGATTATCGCATAATAAGCTTACTCATGCTAGCTCTGCTCTTGCTGGCACATGCACAGCAGTTACTATGTGATGACACAGTCTTCTCTGCAACAGCCCAAGTACAACTTCTCTCTACAGCCTGGGGTCCCGTTGCAGCCTGTGCCCCCACCACCACAGTCACACGCGTGGCTCAGGGCAATGCTGCCATGGAAGGGGAAGTACGTTGTGGCCCTGGCTCGGAGCACTCTGTGCCCTCAGTTCTGCTGTCAGCACCAGATGCACAGCGGCCATGCACAACTCCTGCACAAGGTGCCCTCCATCCATCCTCAGGATGGCAGAGAGGACGGGTTGGTCCCTCTGCCTCTTTACGGCTTTAGGCACTTGGCAGCAGCTGTTGTAGTGGCTAAATGGGCTGTTGAAGGGGTTTGTGATGGGGACATTTATTGAGCAGCAGTTTCCATTCATACCTGCAGAGTCATTTTAGTTCCTAATTACAGCCAAGGTACCTTTGGGGGGTTGGTTTTGCCTTTTTTTTTTTTTTTTCTTTCTTTTTTCTTCCAGAACTGGCTGCTCCTGTTTGGTATTGGCAGTGCAGAACCACTATGCATGGCTGGATGAACGTGAGTCCTGGCTTTCCCTACTGCAGCTGCATTGCTAGAGCTGTGGCTGCTAAAAGGCTCCTTCTGCCAGGAAGCTCAGAGGTAGCAGGAGGTTGAAATGAACATTTCTCAGTACCTCTCTGTCCTGGGGAAGTGAATTCTGCCAGGATGTAACATTGCTTCTATAGAAGCTTCCATTTCTGGAGTTGCAGCTGGTGCTGACGAGGCATTGCTGTGAAGAAGTTTCCTGCCTAGCCCTCCCTGGGGTCTTTTGAGCTATTCCTGAGGACTCTAGTGACATTGCTGTCTACAGGTGGGTTGTAGCTCCTTGCCTCAGCCAACCAAGTACTGCAGAATTTGGAGCAGATGCCTCATTAGTGACAAGGGACTCACTAGTGCAGATGTGATTCATCACTTTGGAGAGCACTTCAGGGATCAGGGCAAGAAATGGCTTGACTAACAGAGGCAATAAGAATGCAGGCAGGGGCCGTGTTACAGAACTGAGCAAAAAAGCAGCAGCGACTGAAAAAAACTATGAAATGGGACAGAGTGAGAGCACAAATTAAAAACCTGTCTGTCCATGACACCTGTGTTTGGGTTTCAGCTAGGAAAGAACCTTGGCAGTTCAGAGAATCTGGAGTGAATCCTCCTCAAATTCATTTTGGAGGTTTTTCATGTATCTCCTTTTCTAGACAAATTAATCTTGGGATCGCAGTGGCTGCATAGCATCCACTGCATACTAAAGAGCTAGCTATTCTGGAGCCAAATGCCAGGGAACAACAGTGCCCAGCTGTAGAGAAAAGCACATAATTCCAGCACGGCTGAGCAGTGAGATGTGCAGGGACATCTCTCCAGAGAGAGCGTGGCTCCTCTACCATCTGGCAGCACAAAAGAGGACAGGCCTGAATCCTCAAGACACAACGATTATGTTATGTAATGTGCACTCTCGCTGCTTCCGCAGACAGAGCTAAGTCAGAACCATCCCTGTGATCCAGCAGCAGCCAAGCCAGAGGGAGCTGTGCTTCTCTCCCCAAACCTGGGGGATTCTGGAGCGAGGGAGTAGCCTGCGGCCAGCGGGGGAAGGTGGATCCAATTCCAGCATGCAATGACAAATACAGCACTGCCTGCAAGTGTAAAATTCTGTCTTAAAAGTGCTATCAAAATGCACGCATGTGAGAAAATGCATGAGTGTTTTGGGGGGAAGGGCTCAGTAAATTCTTTCTGGCTTCACTTGCGTAAAGAAAATGTTTGAAAAAAATTAAGAAAACTGTTCAAACATACAGGGGCTACACTGCCTGCCCTGATCTCAGAAGAGTGTATTTCAACTTCAGTTAAAGACCGCAGCCTATAAAAGGAGCTTGAGACTGAAATGAGTGAGAACTGCCCGCTAAAAAAAGTCTCCATCAAGCTGTTGACAGGAAGGTACAAAGAATCTGTGATGTTTTGCAAAGACTTTTTTGATACTAGTTTCTTAGTCTTTATTATTTCTCTTACCTGCATTTGCAGGAACATAATCATCTACGGTAAGTATGACATACAAAATCTAAACTGGACTGGGCTGAGAATCAGGATACATAATCAGGAACCTGTCCTCAACAGCAGATGAGCTGTCTAGGCCTCATTTATGACCTTTTCTTTCCCCTTACTATCTCTCTATTTCTTTTAAAGTGTTTCAAAAACATGGCATGTTTGAATAGACATAAAGATGCCAAGTATCGGTCTTCCAGCATATTGTATTTGGACAGGCATGTGTCTGCCTCCAGAGGAAGCAAAAGCACTGACAGCTGGAGACTCTGTTTGCTTGAAGACTTGGTATTGCTCTTCAGGTTTTACTCCACGGGAGAGGAATAATCCCGACAGCATTACAAAGGCATTATTGTTCTGGCTGTAATCCCTGAGCTCAAATCCACCCTGGTTACTTGCATCCTGATTGCAAACGGAGAACTTCCCTCTGTATTTGTCAGGACAAGACTGGCAGGTGGATTAGAAGTCACTGTCTCCTGTGGTCAAATAGCATTGAAAGGGGAAAGGCCACACTGTGATCCTGTAATAAGTCTGTGGGAATGGGAAAGGAGGATGAAGGGCAATGGAACAAAAATAAAAGTCCACAAGAGGAACGGATGAACTAGAGGAAAAACACAGTTGGAGGAAATCAGGATGACAGAGGGATAAAGTGGAGAAGAAAATGTGTAGGGACAAAGATGAAGCTCCCTATACATTATAATCTAAATAATACAGGGCTCACCAGTGGGCCAGGCTGGGCCCAAGGAGCTGGCAGTGGGAAAAACAGGTAAGAGCAATCATCAGTGTAGAAGAGGGAACGGCTTCCAAAGGGAAGCAACAAACCTTCTCACCACGATGCTCTGTAAGGGCACAAACCTCAGCTTGACTCTGGACCTCCACGTTGTTGGCACGTGAGAGGCCAGTCAGAGTAGCAGACCATGTTTCACACAGAGATGATGCCTCAACCCTTTCTTAGGTTTTGAAACCAAATGACATGAAAGCAGATGCAACAGAAACTCGGCTGCTCAGCAGTATGAATATGGCTCAGCTCCCTGAGCTAGCACATGTGGCTTAACTTTAGCCAGGCTCCCAAGTAGAGACCCAACTGTCCCTTCTCCTGGTATCTAAAGAAAAGCAAATAATTTTCCTGGAATTTCTCCTCACCCCACCTCCTTCCTACACACCCTTTTTGAGACTCCTGGTCTTCCAGTTCACAAAGCTAGGAATGCAATTAATTAAGCTGATACAGCTGGCTCAGCTTTGCGGTTTTAGAGTCCACGGCTGGGAAATGTAACTCCTTTCATATCAGACATCTCTGTTGCCAAACTACAATCAGCTTCACAGTCACATCTATGTAGAAGTCACTGCTGCGCAAGTGGGGTGAACCACAAGGCAGGCAGGAAGCACATTGAAGTGGAGATCTGAGTACAGGTTCTAGAAAAAAAAATACTTGGAACATCACCAAAGCAAGACTAATATAGTTTTAACAGTGGCAGTAGTGCCTCTCTCCATTTGATACAGTCTCAAGGCACAAAATGGTAACATGCCAAAGAGTAAATAGCAAAGGAACGCTCATTTGGGTGGCTTGTCTTTGGCTTACATTGAGAGCAGCAATTAATATAGGAAGGGAAAAATTAAATCACTTCATAATTTTCCATTTTCAGATGACCTGAGCTCTCCTAGATAAGAGCAAAGCCTTTCATGAGCCCATACAGATGTTTTACAGTCAAAATAGACTACGTGTGTGATGGAGTGATCTCTTTCTGGTCTATGATCTGGACCACAGGATTACGGCTGCTTTTCAGAGAGACAGGTGGACTCTTCAGCCGCATTAAAAAGGATCCATGA
The DNA here is from genome assembly GCA_013400375.1 of Thinocorus orbignyianus. Taxonomy (NCBI): domain Eukaryota; kingdom Metazoa; phylum Chordata; class Aves; order Ciconiiformes; family Thinocoridae; genus Thinocorus; species Thinocorus orbignyianus. Next base: position 44,894 of record VXBW01006154.1, on the reverse strand, counting down.
TTATCAGGTAAAAGGCCTGCTTTTTTTCCCAACTAGGAACATTTAATCTTTGCCATTAACAAAAAAAAAAAAAATAAAAAAAATTAGTTTCAGGGAATGGAAGAGAAAAAGAGTAGCACTGAAGGCCAGCCACTTGCAGCCTGGGTTGGAAGTAGTTTGGGGACAAGGCTGAATAAAATGCTATTGCTTGCTCATTGCCTGGCAGCCTGATCTCTGGCCAATCTCCTGGCAAGGAAAACCTCTTATGTCTATTTTGGGAGAAGGTTACTTTCCAATGGGAAGGGTATTAAGGTGTATCAACATTATGATACATCAGTCCTCCAATTTTATTCTGCCACTATTGATGCACCTGGGAAATCAGAGTAAAAGTTGCTGTTGCTTTTCGTCCTTTGACTCTTTCACCACCAACAACTAAAATATGAGCTACCATCATGGTGGTAGTGGTGACTCAGTTATACAACAAATAGGCAGGAGTACGAAATAACTACAGTGAGTTCAAATTCATTTGGGATCGGCTGGAGTGAATCACTCGTTATTTCCAGGACAGCTGTTCTCTCTCCATAGAGCTGCTCTTGCTCAAATACTTTATTTAATGAGCACAGATACTGGTACATAACCAGCACAGCTCTGGTAGAAGATAGCTCTGGAGAGAGACAAGGTTGCCACGTCTGGCTTGTAACCAGAAAGGAAGTTGTATGAGTTGCAATCCACAGTCAGGTTTCTGTTAGCAGCTGCAGTCCCTTTCAGATGAAAAATTATAGCCCTAGTACTGACACGAGAGAAGAGGGTTTGGAACGCACGGCTAGTGGAGGAAGGACACCTTGTCTCAGGAGCAGAATTGCTCAAAAGTCCTGTGCAAGCATGCCCACCTCACTGCTGAGTCAGCAGAGGGAGAGGGAGCAAGATGCTGGTATCAGTGTCATTGGCACAAGAAACTAAACAAAGCCGCTGAGGACTCATAATCTTGGAGCTCTAATATTTTTTTTTTCAAGACTTTAATAGAAGACCTGATGTCCTGAACAAATTACATCTTAGGTAGTTATGGTCTGCCTAAATTACACTTCAATTTCAGATAAAGAAATTTGTCAATTCTACAAATAAGTTATTTGCAAAATGCTTTTTATGCCTCATTTCAGAGGGGTGCTACATTTTGGTATTGATCTAACAACTTAGTACTATTATCAAGTTATCTTGAATTATGTAGGTTTTTAGTAATGTCCAACAAGTCCTACTAAACATCTAGAAAAACATTTCTATTTCATAGTTATTAAAGGATCAAATTAACTCATATAAAATTAGTAGTTCAGTACTGTGCAGTAGCAAAAACCAGCTTTGCAGTTTTTCAGACAGGTTATATACATTAGTGTATAAGCAGGGAGCTGGGTGTCAAAATGAAAGCTGGCGACCACTCTGACTGCCCGTGATTTTGTTTGAATCGCTGAATGCTAAATGTTGACATCTTCCCCCACACTGAAGAGCACCTACAGGGAGTTGAGCTTTTTGTGCTATGTCTTAGTCTCTTTCCATGTGAAGCGCAGACAGGAACGCCTGCTTTCTAAAGGTTTTTTCAGCTCTTTGGATTTAAGAATTTCCATTCAGATACAAACTAGAAGGCATTTTGGACTTCTAAAAATCATTTAACACAGCACGTGCACAAGCTGGAGAAAACAGAAATCTGCTTCTGGATGTGACTTTTAAATGCAAACTGTGGATATGTGTTAGTATGTTCTTTGTCTTTTGAAGTGGGATTTAAGGAGAGGTTCATGTTTGTTGTCTGAAGCTTAAGTTCACATCTCTCCTTAATTTGCTTAATAATATCACTCTATTAAAACTGTTTCTTGCACTAGTTTACCAGGAAGGTTCCCTGTTTACTCTCTGGGCTTCGTCTTAGCAATATGTGTCTGAGTTGAATCAATCTCCTGAAGAAAACCTTCTTAAGACAAGAACCTTCCTTAAAACATGAAGATTCATATTCTAAACATGCCAGTTCATTAGTTTTAAAGCTCATTCTTAGTCTTTACTGAAATATATAAACATTGGGAAAGTTGGCAATTGCCTGATATAGCTGAAGCAGTACAAAAGGAAAAGGGATGATCATCTACAATGAATTAAAATCTTAAGAACAGTACTTCATAAAGTCTTCTTATTGATTAGCAAAACTGTCTCTCCTTTATTCCTTTTTGATGACTTTCTGGGATATTCACAGTGAGGAAGCAGGTAGTTCCCAGTTTCCAAGTGCTCTCATCTATCTACCCAGCTCAAAGAAAGCTAACGCATGGTAGGATCTCATCAGCACTGGAACTTTATGAAATATTTTAGTTCTCTTCATTTCCAATAGCTTCTCTTACATTCCAGATAATTTAGAGCTGCAAATGAGGCTCCTAGAAGACTTCACAGAGACTTTGCTAACTGCATCACTTAAATCTCTACACGACAGCAAGCCTTACTCTTTCTAATAATAACAAGTATTTCAAAACGCACATTGACTGAGCTTAGACATTTGAAACATATTGTTAGTTTCTACTGGGTTTGTGCATTAAAGACATGAGGACTAAGCACAGACTAGGCAGATCAAACAGAGGTTTTTTCTGACACTCCAGCTCTGAAAGACTCGAGGGTGGATAAGGCTGTTATGTAAGACAGGCTTTTCAATATCACTGAAGTGCTTTACAATTAAGATGGAATATTAATAAAAGACTTAAACTGAAAAACCTCCAGCTATTAGAAGGATTAGGACTTTGCAGTGGGCTAGGGGAATACATACAATGTCAAAGCCAACATCTTGGCTGTGATCAAAGGCTCTGGCAGAAACAGCATCTTGGAGGGAGGGGGAACAGATCTGCAGCGCCACATAACAGTAATAATAAATTATGATGATGATGATAATAATAAGAGAATAACAGCAGCAACAACTCATGCAGAGATTACAATCGACAGCAGCAAAAGACAATTAATTAGGGGTGCAGCCTAGAGCTTCTCTCGCTCAGCCATGTGCCCTCTAACAGTGGGTCTCCCCACAAATGGGGAAAAGCATCTGCTCATTTACACACATGCAGCTGTGCTGGATTTCCTGAGAAGAGTGTGTGAGAACAGAATTCGCACCCAGTGCATTTGTCACTCACTGGTGACGTCAGCTCCTTATACCTGTGCACTGGCCAAGAAGAATTAGCACCAAAGCCCACAGGGCTTGATGATACACAAACAAACTGGGCTTTATTAGATTTATTTTCTGGAGCTTGACTCTTTTTTTCAAAAACAATCTCTTAAGGGAAATACCCTTGAGGGCACTTCTTTGAAGAACCTGCCCATTTCCCTGTGATTCTCACGGGAACAATTACTCTGATAGTTCCATTCTGTTCTACAAAAACATCAGTTTGTAATATACTGTAGTCAGGCAAATGGTATTGACTGCATTCTGAATATACTTCTTATGAGGTATCCTCCTTTCGGAAAAACCTGAGGACTGACCCCCTCTGCGAATATACCATTCCCACACTACACCTTCTATTGCTGGGACCATGCCCGGAGCATGTTCCTTCCCCAAGCCATGGCCCTGCCAACTCTAACTGTCTAATGGTGGTTTAGTTGCCTGGGGTCAGGAAGAGGGGATGTGGCAAGAGCCTTCATTCTGATTAGAGACAGCTGGAAATGTGTCATTAATAAGGAAAAACTTACGAAGCGGTTTGGGTGTAGAGGAATTAGGGAGTGCCATATGGTATCAGGAGTAAAAAGATGCCAAAAAGTGTAACTTGAATGGAAAAGTAGTTACCAAGATGCCCAGAAGAGCTGAAAGTCTGGAAATACAGAAGGCAATTGGGAAAATACTAAATTGCATGTGTATGTGCTAGAAATCCTTGTTTATCTAAAAGCCATATGTCAGTAAAAAGGAAGACAATCAAAAGCTTTCTTTTTCTTAATACTCAATTTTGGTGCATTTGAGGTTCCAGTCAATTCTGGCAGTGAAAACTCTTTAGAAATCTGTATACATTATGAGATACTGCACTTCACATAAAAATGAAGTATAAAAAAGGTTTTTTAGGTAAGTATAAAAAAGTAAAGTGAAACTGAAGAAATGCATGCATCTGGCCGATTATTACCTTTTCAAAGATTGCTAAGGGGGGTCTCTCCTGAGATTTTTGCTGCAAATTCAAATTATGGTCTGGCCTCTTATTAGGGAATTGGTTTTCCCTCAAAACTTTCAGAACTGATAGAAGGTCAATGAACAAACCATAAGCCATCACCCAGTCCAGAATTAAGTGCAAGACAGATTTAAACACAATGAAAACATAAAAGATATCACACAAGAGATCTGAGAGAGAAAAGCTCAAAGGCAAAATCATGTGGAATCACACATGCAATATGGAAACCAGGACAGGCCAAGAAAATATTTGGTGCATGGGACAAGATGCAAGAAATGTCAAGCACCAGACAGCTTCGCCAGTTTTGCAAGCAGCAGCAGGGCATTGCTACCTCAGATAAACTGCTCATAAGAGGAAAGTTCAGTGTTGCAGTAATAAATGGATATGCTATCAGCTTGAAAGGAAATGAAACATTTACTAAATGGGATAATGACACACGAGCAAGTATTATACTAGAAGCAGACTTACGTCTAATAAAAAAAAACACAGAGAGCACAAGGGATATCCAGGTAAAATTTAGAGATTACACTCATAAGCCTGTCACCATTAATGGATTATAGAAACTAGATATATGAGTAAATAGGAAACTGAAAAACATTTAAGGGTAGTGGCTAAGAGTATTGTTTACCGTGCCAAGTGCATGGCAAGCCCTAGGCTTGAGCAACCAGCAGCACACATGGCAAGGTTAGTACAACATGGAATGTAAAGAAAGGCTTGATAATGATTTTCCAGCTGAAAGGTACCAGCTGTATCTCTAAGCCTTTCCAATGCAGGAAAGGCTTATTGGTCTCAGAGTCAGCAACTAAGTGAAAGAGACAATAAGTGAAACAAAAACTCCAACATAATGTTTTCCCAAGGGTACTGATGCTGCATTCTGTCACTATAAATAGCTTCCAGTCTCCCTTATCCTCACTCCAACAATGTGGTGGAAACCACTATTAAAACAAGTTATCAGTTACTGGCAAATGCTGTTAATAAAACTAGTGCAGTCAGATGCTAGTATGTATTTACTATTAGATAATTTGATCTGCAGCAAGTAAATTCAATGGGTATCCAGCTGGATTCACAACTCATGCCTTTGTCAAAAAGAACACTGGTAACTTAGGAAAATGTTCAACCAAAATATTAATAAACATTATTAGTAGCACACAAGCAAACCACAACATGGGCTGAAACAAGAGAGTATTTAAAAATCACATTTTCCAGATATCTGTCTATTTCCTTTCTGTGGTGACAAAGGACAAGGTTAATTAGTCAGTTACTTCTGCAGTAAAATCTCCACATTTTACAGCAGAAAGACAAGATAAAAATTTAAGAACTTCCTTGCTGCTCACATTTAATTCACTTTCTTATTGATCCTTCAGAAAATGTCAATTAGATATAATTTTTTACAACCTGAAGGTATGTAAAAAGACTTGCCTATACTGTTGTGGTAATAAGTAGCTGAAGCTTTTAGACTAGACAGTATCTACTGGTTTATAAATTAGTGTCCTCTTCTACCTAACAGACTTAGCATGATTTTATTAATGAAGTTCCAAAGTTCACTAACATTTCAATTTATGTCCCTGGCTCAAGTGCTTGGGGATTATGATAATGTTGAAATAAACATACAATTACAAGCAAGAATATATTAACCAGATAAAGTAAATAATTTCTGGAATGCTATTACTTTATTTACAATTAAAACATATGCTTTATGTGTAATTTTGTGTATAATGTAAGCTAACAGTATCTGAAGCAACATGTTAGAAAACCACATTAATAATACAGGGCTTCTCACCTGTAGACTATGCATTTAACAAAACAAAAAATGAGAATTAGAACAATTATACTGAAAAAAGCTGAAGTTAGAGGGACTGCAGGTTTGCAATAATTATATATAGAGAGATACTACCAGTGATACCAGCCACTCCAGCCAGTAAGAGTGTTCCACCAGGGACCCAACTTAAATGCCTCTGTGCATGGAAAACAAGGAGGTGATCAGTGACAGCCAACACGGCTTCACTAAGGGCAAATCATGCCTGACCAATTTGTTGGCCTTCTATGAAGGTGTTACAGTGTTGGTGGATAGGGGAGAGCAACTGACATCATCTACCTGGACTCACGCAAAGCATTTGACACTATTCCATAACACATCCTTGTCTCTAAATTGGAGAGACATGGATTTGATGGACGGAGAAGCTGGTGGATAAGGAATTGGCTTGATGGTCACAATCAAAGAATTGCGGTCAACAGCTTGCTGTCCAAGTGGTGAGTAGTGAAAAGTGGCATTCCTCAGGGGTCTGTGCTTTGCACAGGGTGACATATCGAGCATTTAAATAGTTTAGCCTTCCAGACACAGAAACTCCGTGGAAGAAGCCCAGCAGAAATACATTGTAGCTCAGCTGCTGAAATTCTGACTACTGAAGCAGAGCCCTTACACAATTCCCTACAGTGATTTCTGCTGGCAGGAGAGGCTGGAAATTGTAATAAAAAGCAACACTTATCCATTACAATAGCAGTATGGAGAATCGTACACATGTTCAAACAAGATGTCTATGGTAAAGACTGCTAATTACCCAGACAATGCTTCAGTCACTAACCCCGTCTCTCAGCCTATAGCATTGTCTTGCTCCCAGCTAGAGCTAGGGAATATCAAAGTTCTCCCACAGTTATTCACCAATGCTATTCCTGGAAGCACAGTCTGGTCCTATTATTTGAATCCCCACTTGCAGCAGAAACACTGATCTGGAATATTGCATCCTATACACCTCAGAACAGCAAATCTTTTATGGGTCCTCCTGTGACCCAAGAGCTAGGAGGACAGCATGGGAAGAATCATCAGCAAGAAAGCCCTAAATGAAGAAATGAAATACATTTCCCTTGGAGAGAAGGCTTACTGGAGTGTAGCGAAAACAAGCCCCATCCCTCCTCCCCTGTGCACACACACATACACACCCTAGAGGCTTTTGCAAAGCCATAGGAACGGAAATAATTTCGTTTGAATCCATCAAGCATTAAAATCCGTTCGCTGAGGGATTGAAGTGAAAAATGAGCCGGAGACAGGAATTAGAAGCTCACCGCCTGGGCTGTCAAAAGGGATTTTCCCCAGATAGAAAACAAGCAATTGGAAATGCAGGGAGGTAAATTCTTTCAGTCTCTGACATGTATGTGCACTCTTGGTTTCCCCTCCCAGCCTTCTCAGTTCTGGGTTCATGGCACCAAGCCTGAACACATCTCCTTGTGCCCTCTCTGGCCATAGTGCCCACCCTCGGGATCCCTTTCCAGGGGTCTGCTCATGAATACCACATGTCTTTGGCAAAGATGAGGTGGTGAAACATGCAAGGGAGCCAGCTGCACTGTGTATATTGTACTCATAGGTGCCTAAGGTGCCAAAGGGAAGGCAAAGCAGCAGCTCTAAGAACCATTTTATCTACTGTGTAAAATTTGCTGAAGAAACAGACAAGGAGCAAAGCTGACATAGTTATAATCACTGCACATCTTAGTTTACCACTCAAAAAAAATTAACATGACACTCCATGCCCCTGAAATATAGTCTCTTTCTCTCAAGACCAGTACAAATATCTCTGCACCAGCTACATTTTGTTGCTGTTTTGGAGGCCTACTTCCAACCGTAAGAGCCAGAGGTCTACTTTCTCGAAAAGAAAACTGAGATCCAGAAAACAATGTGGCAGCTAGGGAGACTTGAGGCCACCATGCAGAGACCACCTCCAGTCCATACTACGAGCTGAAACATATATGGTACATCTCACATTCACAAATCTCTACAGCCTTATCACTGGGGTTTGAGAAAAAAAAACTGTTCATCACAGCACTGTTTGGTTTATGCAGGGTAGTATTCCCCTTTAGCTGGTTGCCAAAACCAGCAAGAATTATTATTGTACAGCTTCTGTAGGTATACAACAAACACTGTAAAAAAGGCCAGAGTGCCTCTGGGTCAATAGCACAGTGATGCAGGACAGCCACAAGAGAGAATTTGAAAAAAACCCTATGGATCTACTAAACGGCCTTAACCACGTGCCGAGACTTTATACTTGTCCAGCTGTACACCGGTTGTATACTCTGGGACCAGTTGTCTATTTTGAAGAAAAGGTAGAGAAGTGAAGAAAAAGAGAAGATGAATAGCAAATATGAAGCATTTAACTATGGGAAGAAGCCTATAGAATGACAGGAGCTAAAGAGCCATCTAACTGCAGCCCAGTCCCAGGTGTGCCCATTGGTGAGAAGAGGGCAGAGGTAGAACAAGAACAAGGTAAGCATTCACGCCACAGGATCCCTAGTGACGCGTGGCTTTTAATTCAAAAGCCACTTAAGAGAACAGACAACTTGAAGAAGTTTAACATAAAATTCAGTAATTTAAATGTATGCTAATATGCTTCAAGATAAAGGCCACAGTTACCTAGATACAAAGACGTATGTGTTTGTAGTAAATATTTTCTTTAACACATGCTGTCCCCTACTGTTGTGTAATATGCTTTCCTATTGTTCTGTGACTCTCTCTGGTAATAATACTACTACTTAGGTGGTGTTTGATAGCCCAGGGGGGATCATTATCTCTGTTTCACATATGGAGTCATGGAAGCACCTAAAGATGAAACGAGTCCACAGTGAGATCAAAAAAAAACAACTACAGTTTTATAAATTACAGTGTTAGATTGTACACAGGAGAAACCTCAGGAGGTTTAATTGAGATTTGCTGGCAGCATGAAGACTGTTTGAAAACACCCATGAAAACATCTCATCTTAATGGCAAGCCAGGGGTAAACATGCGCAGAGATAAAGAGAAGGTGATAAAGCTATAGCCATGGGTCAGAAAGAATCAGTAAGAGCCAGCTTAGCAGCTGCAGTAAAAAGTTTGTGTTCTGTTCATGCTGATGTTGTTCATGGTTGTCTCCCTGCTCTTTGAGGACCTGATGAGTTCCCAGCAGAATCTTACACCAGGACCAGAGCACCCAGTCAGTTGAGCGACAGCTTGGGAAGAAGGGCTGGCTGAAGTCAGCTGGGGGCTACAATGTTGGGATGGGGGTTGCTCTGCATCTGCAAAGTGTTATGTACCATCTCCATTCTGTCCCCCTCCTCCTGCTGAAGATGCTGCTGCACTGAACCTGAAAGGTCTGGTTATAAATAGCTTCTCCCTGCAGCTCCTCAATGAGCCACTGAGGCGGAATGAGTCATCTCTGCCGGCTCCGTGGCCCCCCCAAACTGACTGCGTCAGGTTGGGAGCGTGGCTGCCAAAAGCAGTGGTACACACTGTTCCCTCTCAAAGGGCAGTGGCGTTGGGGGACAGGGACACTAAACAAACTAGCTCTACTCATTACTCATAAGCACCCAAAAGTCACATCACTTTGTGAATAAGAATAATGTAAAATCCACAAAGAGCGCTTAGAAACCAACACTGGCATGTCAATCCCCTCTGTCCACATCTTATCCATGCCACTCTGGTTCAACTGGAGCTTCTAACCCATTAACTGGTTTGTTATGGAAACAACTGAGCAGATCTCTCAAAGCAAGCCTCTCATTCTACTTACAAAGAACTTCTCCTTACCAAGATTTGGTGGTGTTGTTCAGTGAACAGACACAGCAACAAGTATGTCAGCTGACAAAGCCTCACCTCTAGGTGAGGTGTGCTACTGGGCACAACTCGGTATTTCCTACGAGGAAAGAAGACGAGAATTTTAACAAGAAAAGTCAGACTTACATTTTATTTATTCCAGAGTGAGAGAAATTCACCCAGGACCCACCTGCTCTTCTAAACAAGATAATGCACAGAGCTGATAGATAACTGTAGCTTTTTAAGTCCTGTTGCAGAGCAACAGTGTTCTCCTGTGTGATTTCCTGCACTGGCACAGGACATCAGGTGCCCAGAGCAAAGGAATTCTAGTGATTATTTGCTTTGTTCATGCGGGCTTTATTCAGAGACAAATGGAGCTCTCCTGAAACGTGTCCTTTCTCAAGCCTAAGACAGTAAAGACAGATGTTTCAAACACCTATCTAAGTAACACCTAAGTCCTAGCCAAGATAAACATAAAATTTGCTGCAATTAGCAGGGATTGGAGGAGTTGGGAGTGAGCACTTACGGTAGGGAAAATTTAAACCAATACTGAGTCAAAAGGAAGGAAAAGAATATCAGCTGGGGAGGATAATACAAAGTGGATGCTAAAGAACATAAACAAAGTATGGAAACCAGTGTTACTGTTATAAAAAAAGAACAATTTGGAGCTAGGAAGTGAGGAGACCTCCTCATGCTATGTTTCTTTCAAATGGAGAGTTTAAGATAATGTGATCACAGTGATTCTGGTATGTTTTCCATCAACTAAATTCAACGGCTGTGACCCATGGCTCCCTCAAGTACTGTGTGAAGAAGCAAGCTCAGGACAACAGTAAGCAAGGACAACAGGACAGGCAATCAAGAATATCTTACGGTTCAGTTGAAGCCAAACGCTTGCAAGCACAATCTTGAAAATTAAAATTTACACATAGCTGTTATTTGAGCTGAAAACTGGTAAGGCTGATGTAGACCCACACAATATATTTCAGTTCTCTTGGTTTGTCAGCGTTCAGTAGTGCTGACAAGAGCAATATTCCCCAGCTGTATGGCCACTGTAGTTCTGCAAGTGACCCCCAGCACTGTACTGTGTGACAGCAGAGGGTATGTTTGCTTTCGGGTCATGTTGAGATGCAAAACAATGACAAAGTCTGGCGGGTTTTTTTGCCACTGGCAGAGGTAACACAGTGTTGTCTCAATGGAGGCAGAGGATGATGCAGCTTTACCTTTTCATTTTCCCTCCAGTTTTCAATTCATCATCAAATCAACAAAGTACATTCTGTTAAAAGTTAATGACTTTGTTCTGATAGTTTTTAAAACAATTTGCTTCAGTATTTTCTAAGTTCATCATGTGCAGCCTCGTCATTTCGTCGTCTGGGAATATTTTATCTTTGATGATTATTTTTTTTCTATAAAAGAAGGGCCTTACTCCATAGAAGAACCTAAACCTTGAAAAGACCTCTGTCCTGCTTTCTGCCTTCTTCTCAGCACTTAGAAAATCATTTATAGGACCTGGTACCCATAAAAAGAGAATTCTCCTTACTGCTGTCACCTTTAACCTCTCCTCTCTTTCCTCATTATTACTTCTTCTCTGTCTCCTTACAAGGATACAAAGAAGAGTATCTGTTTTTTCTTGCAATGTTCCCATTTCAGTTCCCAGTGAGTGACAACAGAAGATCCTCACCTCCTCCCTTGTCACTCTGCAGAAGAGACAGGCTCATCACCTCTTCTCTCATCTCTGTATTTTGCAATTAGAAAAGATCTAGCCACATTACTGTTGATCACTATATTCCTTAGCCTCCCTGTGGAACTCAAGCTTTACAAAGGTTGTACAACTGCACACTAACTGCATCTCGAGGATGTATCTGGGCTGTACCTGAGTGCTCTCCTCAGCTCCCATATTGTACAATGGCTAAGAAAGAAAATCACAAGGGTCAATCCCTTGGTAACAATGTCAAACCCTTATCTTCCTTTAATGATGGGAGGAGAATAGGTGAGCTCCTGGAATTTCATTAATCTCTTAGCACTCTAGGATTTTTTTAGTCTCACTATTAAATGTATTTGTCATTCAGAAACTTGGCACTTTGGTCCTTTGTTGTATTTGAACCTCAGTGCAGGTTATTTTAACCATAGCTGTAGTCCTGTTACTTGCCACTTGGATACAGACATAGTAGCCAGTACAAAACATAGGATATAGAGAGATATCTCAGTACATAAGAAAGCAAATTCTTTGCTAATTTGCAAACATACAATTCCAATTACTTCGAGAGATATGGCCAGTGTACCCAGAGGGGGAATCTGCCCTAACAATGGGAGGGAATGCCAATAGCAAAGGCTACAGTGACTGCTCCACAGCAGAGAGGATGGTGGTTCTCATACTTAAGAAGCACAATATATATTTTTACTAATGAGCAAGAAAATAGTTAGTAAAAAGAAAAGGAGGTAAATGGGAGGCAAAAAACTTAGTGAAGGTTGAGGTTCTGGTGGGAGCAGGGGAAATACTGATAAAATACAATTTCTTGCTTTAAATATTTGTAAAGGCCAACACATCCCAAAACAGCCTTTCAGGACATGGAAAAAAAAACAAGCAAAAACAAAACCACAACAAAACAATTCCACCAACAAATCTTTCAATTGTCCCAAGACTGTAAGGCATCCTCTGGTTACCACACACAGTGAACTTGGAAATTAAAGATACTGAAGCCAATGCATATGAAATAACTACTAGTAGGAAAGAGTAAAAACTTTGACAGAGTAGTTAGAGCAATACAGCTGCAACTACCTGGAAAGACTTGCCATTTGCAGTCGCCAAACCAGAAATGAGAGAGAGAAAGTATCTCTGAAAGTAGTTCCTTCTGCTGAACTGGTGTTTGCAGGATCCTTACCTATATCCTTGCTCACCTGAGACTGAGTACCTCTCCAACGTCCAGGTCTGTGTCATCCTCATCTATGTCATTCTTTGGCTGCTCCGAGCATGGGGAATTCCAGCTCCTAAAGACAAAAGTGAAGAAGCAATCAGCCCAAATACATCTGTGGTATCAACTACAATTGTGGATTCCCTGTCTTTTAGGCTAGTATTACTCAAAGTATGGTACTCATTCCTTAGGAAAGAAGGCCTTTTCAAGGCCCCAGAGGCTTCCTGCCAAAGTCTCCAGAAATTTATACAGACTTTCCTTAAACATCTCAAGGGAGAAAGTTTTCTGTGGCACTTATGCTTATCTCTCAGGTTGTATAGTTTCTCAGGTCATCCCATGAAGATGCATAGTACACAGAAGTGAACAGACATTATCAGGTGTTTTTCACAAGCTACATCCCCTTGCTATAGACAAAAATTAATGCACATCAGCTTCCAAACTGGACACTACACTTGAAAACTGTTGAAGGAAATATTTTAACTGAGAACTTCAAGGAACAGGGAAAACAGTTAAAAAACAAAAATGAAACTCCAAATAAACGCAAGGTAAAATCAGGTAAGAATAATGCAGGACTCAAAGTTCAACTGTATTTTCTTTCCTGTATCCTTCCACCATCAGATTTTTTCTCCTTTCTGATCTCCTGCATCCGCTTTGCTTTCTCTTCTGTTCTACCACATTAGGCAGAGATGGTGATTATGCAATGAGATTTTTCTTAAATTGCAGTGTGGCATGATTAAATTGTATATATGAATAGAAGAAAAATTCTCCTGATGGAACTAAAAAGTCAAGCACAGATAGTAGGCTGCTGATGCCCAATGGCACATCCAGTCACTTGGCCATGCTGTACAGGAAAAGCCATGGTTGAGGTGCAGTCATCCTACCCAGTTACAAGCAGGATTTTAGATACTGACAAGGACACAAGCATTCATCTCTGCTGTCATGGTTGCTTAGCAGAAAATATGCATTCCTTTTAGGCTGTCCAGACATATCAGCTTCCCTTAGGACTCAGCTTATAAAAAAAAAAAATTTAAAAAAAAATTTAAAAAAAAGTGAAAGAAACTGATTATTCCACTGTGGATAGGAATATGGAGGAGGTCACCATATGTGTAGGATAAATATCCTCCTGTTGAAAACTTGTATCAGTCAGTCACCATCATCTGGTCTGTGGGATAAAAATGTCTCAGACACTGTGTACTTAAACATCAGAATTGCCCATCTCATTTACAGTGCTTACTGCTGTTCAGCAGGATCGGCCATGAAGTATGAAGTGATTTCTTGTTCAACCAATTGTCCTTTCCTTTCTTTTTTTTTGGGTATTGAACCTTCACCTGCTCCCATTCCCCAATGTTAAAGGTACAAAAAGCTGAAGAGACAACAATGACGCAGTCATGAGAATCGCAAAGGAACTGATTGTGCTTGTGTTAGGAAATCGGATTGCTCTGCAGAACTTTCAGCAGATATCCAATACTGGTTTTATACCTGCCTTTCACTGATTTTGTTTTACAGAGTAAAAAAGACATTGTAGATCCACGTCTGAATCTACTGCCAATACACTGAACAAAAAAGTCACTCTGTTCCAAGGAGTAGGTAAAGAAGAGCAATGGGAAAAAGGGAGAACAGGGAAGAAAAGGAAGGCCAAGCAATAGCTGTAAAAAAAAAATCCTTTCTTTTTGCTCTGCATACCTTCTCTTGTTTCTTTCTCATAATCAAGTTCCCCTCCATCCCATCCCCTGCGTAGTGGGATAAAGTGGTCTGCTGTAACTGTGGCTTTAAACTGAAATTGAGTCCAAACCTGACTTTTCAATTTCTAGAGCTCTGGAAGGGAATGGGCAGGAGGAGGTAAGAGCATCCCCGAGGAAGTAAGGCTTCTCTGGCAGAGCTGCTGCAGCAGCAAAGCTATTAATAAATGTTTGCAATCTTTTAATCGTTCTGCTAAATTGCCATCATGTTCTTGCAAACCCCATAGTGTGTCAGTGCAGCTGCCTCCTCCCGCCTGCCTCCCCGTGTTCGTGCATGTGAGTGAGGGGGAACATCAGGAACACGCTCAGATCTGAGGGCTGCTGCAGCCTTAGAGGAAAAATGATTTTGACAAGTGACTTTTTAAATCTTCCCTATTCCAAAGAAAGCAGCCCTATTAGTTACATCTATAAACCGTACTTTCACCTGGTTTTCCTTCTTCAGCAAATCCTGTCTACTCAATCTAGACACTAATCTTTTCTTCATGAAAATATTACATCTGATCTGTTGCGGCTTGGAACTTGCTACCTGAGAGGCCACATCTCTTGCAATGTAGTCACAATCAGCTGGTAGTCACTGCCTTCAACAGAGATATTCTCAGTAACAGAACATTTTTGTGTGTTTTATCCAACACACTGTGGAGTTAATAGTCAGCAAGACACAACACAAACTTACATTGCTTTTCAGGCTTTCTCTGCAGGGTTAATTAATCAGAATATAAGTGGACTGGAAAACTGTGATCCTATTTACGGCAAGAGATAACATTTCAGGATGAAAAAGATTAATATTTTTAAATAAATTGCCTATTTGCCTCTTCATATGCCTAAAGCATATCCATTATTGTCCAAACTGGGATATAACAGACAAAGCCACCTTCTAACGTCATGGTGGAGATCAGTTTAATCCTTTGTCTGTTCCCTCCCCCAGCTCAAACTCTCATCTTCGTCCTAATTATAATAGCATTTGAAATTATCATGGTTTAAAAAAGGATGTCAGCTTATATAATATTCTTATTGCTTATTAATGATTTCAGAAGGGAGAGCAAGTTGCCTTGCATTCTGGGAATTATGCAAACTAAGGCTGAGCCATACCTTGCTGGGCTCTACCAGTTTCTTATTTGGAAGCCTGATGCGTGAGGATTACCATGTAATAACAGATGTTAAGGCTTTTAGTGAATGACAGGCCTGCCGCACATACTTGAACAAGAAGACATGACAGGCATCACATTTCACAGTGATTAGCCTTGGGCACTTTTCAGAGGCAGAAGACTCGAGGTGAAGTGACTTGAACCGCCCTGCAAGTGTGATAATCCCCAAGACGGCACAGCCTGAAGTTTGATTGCTCTTCAGCATGGGAGCTTATGAATAATAATAAAGAAAACATCAGACTGGGTATCAGTGATACAAGTTACGCGGCACTGACAGCCAGAAAGACATCCTGCATGGATATATAGTCCTTAAATCCATTACTTAATCTAAAGTTACTTAAAACCTGTGCTCTGAACATCAGCTCCTCTATAAAGCTATAGTGTGTGAAAGACACTAAAGAACTGAATCTAAGATCTAGAACATGTCCTTCAATTTTCTGTGCTTGTCACTGTGGAATCTTTCTGTTGGAGAATACAGGGCAGAGTAGGAGGGAACGTGAATGAGAGCAGGAGCTCTATATCCATATTATAAACTGCTGCAGTTTTATTAAAAAATGAGCTGCAATATACAGTGACACCATCAGTCTGACTCTAAGAGACTATGGAAAGACTAATGAAGTTGCTTGCCCCCCACGCTTACAGAGAAACACCTGCAGCCTGCAAGTTCTAAAAATAAAAGAGCTCAGTATGTATAATTTCAGTAAATTAATTAAATAAAATTATTTTGTTAATGTCTGATCTGACTCAGATGTTGGTCTTACAGTACTGGGTAACATTATGATAATACAGAAAAAACAGAGTATGCTTTTTCAAGTATGTGTATCTATGTAGGAACACACATTAAAAAACTGAGAGCTGAAGCTGAATGTGTGTTTTAGGGGAATCTATTAAACACTCAAAATCACCATCTTACACAAAATAACTTCATAATTATTGCTTAAATAGCTGTCCCTCTATGTGCCACAAAGCTGAGGGAGTTTTGTTTTGGCCAAGTAGCTGGGGTGGGGACAGGGAAGGAGTAGAGGTGGAACAAGTTAAAAGAGTCAATCCATCACCTGGAGACAAACCATCACATGTCCAAAATTTCCCATGCCAGCATATTTAGAAATAAACAGGGATGTCACAGAGACATTAAGTTAAAATGCTGGGAGTGCCATGTCCTCTGCTAACCCTGGTATTTCACTGGCAGGGCCTCTCACTCTGTTCTTTATATTAAGTTGCCTTAGGTGCCTGTTTCGGTACCCATGAAGAGGAGCCATGCTGTGCAATAACACTGGCTCCCGTGACACTATAGATGAAAACCTTGCTACCTCTTCATATCCTACACAGAAGGGAAAAAAAACCCATCACAAGCTGTTTCTTGACCCATAACCAGGTACTGGTTTTAAGCTATACACATTCCACTAGACCAACTCTTGACGCGTCTCACGTTCTGTCCCTACACTACCTTGTACCTTGCTGGCTGGAAGAGTGGTACTTGGCTTGGCACGGAGACACAGGCAGCCCGGGCCGCTGACATACGACAGGCATATGCTGAAATGTGGGGAAAAGTGAGCTCCCTTAGGAAAGATGGAAAATGAAACCAGATGCTACCAGTACTGAGAGAGAAACAAGAAACCAGATCTGATCCTTTAGATGACTCGATGGAAGCCGCTCATGTTCAGAGGCAGTAGGACCAAATTCAGCTCTAATTAAGTCACTAACGTTACAGCAAGATAAACATGATCTTTTAAGCATCACAGGTATGAAACAGGGACAGAGAAGGTCACATAGCAACAACTGCTTGAGTTCCAGCATGAGAACTGTGGAATTTTACTGAGGTGGCCCGAGGGATGTGCCCTGGGTCAATTGCCCCAAAATCATCTCGCTGCAGCAGATGCCATAAAGCACTTCAAGAAGGTTGCTATGTGCATCACCAGTAGCTTTAGCTTGGGACCAACCAGCAACAGGCAGAATTCATCTCAAGTCCCAGCTCAAAGAATCCCTACCCTCAGAGCAACTGGTAGAATCAGCTTTGCAAATGCAGCAAGACATTTTTTAGTTTGCCTCTGTCTTCACAATGCACATAGATAGAAAAAGTGACAAATATTTACAGTCTCTTTGACTCAGGTGTAAGCATATCCCTAGAAAAGAAATATAAAATTGAACAAACTAACAGCAAAAAGCACCAGCAAGCTTCCCAAAATAGTTCAAATGCTTCCAGTGCTTTTTGTCTTCTTCGATCTATAGCAACTATTGCCTCTGGAAATCCGTTTGCACTTAACTGGTCTTTGTGAGCATGCCCAGTCAGCACAGCAGAAATAAAAAGAGTTGCAGCTGACTGTCTCCACCCAAACCTGCACTCACACACCGCACCCTGCTCTGCTTCTGAGGGGCTTTCACTTGCTGTGCTGGGCAGCGAGATGCTGCAGCTAAAATTGGATCTAGGCAAGAACAGGCGGGTAGGGAGGTCTCTGTCAGAGTGGGTCAGGCAAAGAGTTGAGACCTGTATGCCCCGACTAGTCAGTGACTGACACACTCTTTGCACCAAGCTGACACCAGAACAAGCCGAGACCCTGCAGCTGCCAGGGGGAGCCTCGGCCATACCCCACAGAGCAGCTCCACGGCAGCCCCCGTCCCTCCCTGCACGCCTTGCTGCTGCCCTGCCGGAGCCAGGCAGCGAGCAGGGATTAGAGAAGGTTGCTCCAGGGTGCTTGTCCTCTTGCCTCAGTGCCACAGCTGCTGAGTGATGGACGCACCGGAAAATGTTTTTCATTGCCTCCCTCATTAGGCAGACGAGTGCTCTGCAGAGGACACTGCTGATCCTGTGCTGCTCTAGGCTGCTGGAGTTGAACAGAGACATGCAGAAAAAGGGTTGTTCAGTATATGGCAACATGAGCAGATCTGTCTTACTGCAAAATAGGACCCTGGCTTAAGCTGCACATGGGAATTCAAGGGAAAGAGCAGAGAGCAATGATTTACAAGACAAGCCACAGACACATCATTTTTGTTTCAGAGCAGCCTTTGCACCAACTTGTATCTGAAGAACACAGCTCAGATTAAGCTGTTTATGTCATAAGAACTTCTATTATCTCAATTATTAAATTATTTAAGTGCATAACAACTCATTAATTTATTTGTAAAATTCCTTCAGTAGAAAAATGTTTCTATCCCCGTTTTGGCAACGTGAAACAGAGGTCTAGAGAAATAAGGACCAGACTTTAATGTATATGAAGGTGTCCAACTCCCATTGAAGTCAAAGGAAGGTGTGCACCAAAATATTTTGAGGATTTTTAGTTAACAACAGAAATCGGTGTGGCAGTTAGGAATTTCAGGTCTCAGGCTAACCAACCTACTAAACTTATATAATTGAAAGCGCTCTGTCCTTGTAAAAAGCTTTTTTTTTTTTCCTTTTTCACCTTAATTCAAACATCTCAACACAGTCTCCACTCCTTGTCAGACACCTCTACTGTCTGTGCTGACCCACAGGTAATGTACTGGTTACTAAAAAGTCATGGGTTCCTTTTTCCTTTCTTTTCTTTTT
>VXBW01006154.1:0-25876 GCA_013400375.1 Thinocorus orbignyianus | reverse complement strand
TTTTTTTTTTTTTTCCCCAAAATCTTCCTTCCCAGATAAGCAAGCTCAAGGGCTTGTGGTTTTGTTGTTATTGTTTGTTTGTTTCTAATACTTTCCCTTTGTTTTACCTGTGGTTGTTCCACAGGTTTCTGGAAAATTACTGAGGAAAAGTCTTGCAGCATCATCAATGAGAACCAGCCTTGCAGATCGCATCTTTTCCTGTTTAACTGCCATTCAGCACAGAACGAAACGCCAAGTCCTGTCTCACTAGCATGCTCTGAGATCTGTTATCTCTGAAAATACTGGTCTCAAGTGCGGGCTGTGATGTGAGTAAGATTCTCTGAGACCCTTCTGAAGTTTATGGCAGCCTTTGCCATAACATGGAATGCTGTACGCCTCCCTATAGGTAGCAAGATGTTAAAATCCCGCTAATGCTATTGGCTTCTTTGTCAAGGAGCAATTTTTCAATTACACATAATTAATAGTAATTACTCTTTATCTTCAGAGACCAGAACAAAGAATAATTAATCCATCTTAACATCCCCATTAAGGAGGTATTAAATATAGGGTGTTTGGTTTTTTTTTACACAGCAGATTACACAGTAACTTTTGTTCAGACTGTGTTCCTTAATGCAGAAAGGAAAGAAAAAAGAGAATTCTGAACTATTTGCACTAATATTCTAGTTTTTGCCGTAATTTAATTAATTAGTTTGGAAACAGTTATTTGCTTCTTGCAGCAGCTTGTTGAAAATTAAAAACATGCTGCCTACAGATCTCTCATATATAGAAGCATTTTTACTATACTTGGTAATTCACATCATTTGAGCAGACATTTTACTAATTTTTAATCTATATCTACAAATAAAGTATTTGCAATTATTCCTATAGCAGAGCTGGAGAAAATGAAGCTCGGCAGTTTAGGGCCAGCTTCTCACATGGCAGAAAACCTTTTTGCACTGCTCTTCTCTCACGCTGTTTTTTGCTACACAGGTAGAGAGGATTCCTGATTCTGTGTTCATTCTAGACAGCACGTGCCAAACACATAGACGTTTATGCCCTTTATCAGATCTTAAACTTTGGCTTCAATCTTCCAAAGTGGCTTCCAATTTTTGGTATCTTAATGGAAGCTCACCTTACAACACTTGGGCTGTCTCCCAGAGCACGCAGTCACTATTAATCTGAACTGAAATTTCCTGTTCCTGACTATTAAAGAAAAATAAATAATCAAAGAAATGTGAATTTACTATTTTGATCTTAAGCGAGTAGTCCAAGATCACACTGCAAGCCACTGAAAGAGGCAGAAACAGAACTTGCTTCAAACACATGGTTTCACAAGACAAATATTCTATGTGGCAGGATGACAGCAAAGATGAGGGCAGTGCTGCAGGCAGCACGCGTGGCAGCTCTGGCAAACAGACCAGCAGTCTCTGGCCTGTGACAGCCTGGGTGCCCAGAAAGTTTATGATTAGCAATCATGTGTTAAAGTGATAAAAAAGGATAGCTTCTATTCCTACATGTATTGATCTGAGGGATCCTAAGCTCAAAAGTGGGGAGTAGAGAGACACAGAAAATGGAGAAGTAAAAAGGAAAGGACCAAAGGGAAAAGAAGAACGTCCCAAATGTTAAATGAAAGCATCCGCATGAAAGGCTGCAGGCCAACATGCTCAGAGAGTGCACTCTTCTGTCTCAGTGACCTTGTAAAGATAAACTGAACAAAAAGCTTCAGGCAACATCAGACAGATGATTTAAGAAGCAGTTTTAATTTTAGCCAGATTGTTTTGTATTTTCAACTGCAGGGTTATCTGGGGATGCAATGTGCACACAGTGGAACAAAATGCAGTTGTCATTCCCAACTCTGATAGCGCACCTGATGGCAAATTCAGCTCAGTGCTTCCAGAGGGAGGCAAAAAAACATGGTTTTGGCTATGTAGGGAAGATCAAATTGTGGTATTACAAGGACAGAGTACCAATACATCCTAATTTTACTCCAGAATGTAATTACTTGGTACCTTATGCATGAGCAATTTACAAGACCTATACTCCAACAGAATATCACAATATTCTTGTGATATTCTTGTTCCCTTTACTCACATTATATCCTTGTTTTGTATCTCCAGACTGACAGCAATGTACTCTGAACAAATTGTTTAGTCCCCCTGTACCTCAGTTTCCTCATCTATAAAACGGAAACATCCTACCTAAAGAGCACAAGGATGCACTAACTGATACATGCTTTTCCGGCAAACCCATTTGCTGAAATTTTAATTATATTATCTTCTAGATATAAAAGAAATAAAATATATTATTATATTATTGTTAATTATAGCAAATACATACAAACTCTAAAAGTTGATTGCATACAATAAAAAGTATGTGTTAATCACAACATCTATTTCATCTTGTTAGCACAATTAATTCTATACAATATAAATGCAACCCAACCTGCAATCTGGAGATTACAAACGCCATCTAAATCCAAAATGAAGGTCTAGGTCTTCAAGCCTGTAGTAAGGTGTCAAAGCATGACTTTAAACAGTAATAAAACATGAGACTGATTGGGTATAATCCCTTCACATACATGCTGGGAAAATGAGACCTCAGTATTCCTCCTGCACCTCCCTAACATCACCACTTCATTGGACAATCATTGATGAACACCTATGCTGATAGAGAATCTTCTATTCTAATTTCTTAAACTGCTTTACAAACTGTCTTTAATGTGCATAGACAGTGCAGGTTATTTCCCCCTGTCCTTGTATACTCTGTCCTCCATAATTTATATTTGATAAACTACCCCCAGACCACATTGTCTCTCCAAATCTGCAGGAGAGACATCCATCCTCTGCCTTGGCAGGTCTCTTGACCCACTCTTCAATTTAAATAGCATTTTCTGAACTTTTCTCTCTCAGAGCTTTTCTTAGGAGACAGTTCTTTCCCACCTTGACTGCATAACTCACCATCACTTGTGACACTTTCTTGAATCACTGATGCTGGAATCAATACAGCAAAGCTGGCAGAGGATGGGAGTGAAGAGGTGGGAAAACAAATGTGAAGATGTTGTAACCTTTTAGTCCTGTGCTGTCAGCTCAGTAGACCATGATGCCTGACTGGACTCACACGGCTTGTACTAACACAGGCAGCAACTGTACAGGGAGCTGTAGTGCCTCAGAGCTGCTCTGTGCATCCTCCAAACCAACAACAGGGAACTGACAGCAATATCCTACGTGAAATGAAGCAGGACAAGGCTCTCTCACACAACACTGCTCTCTCTTTGCGCCATGTCTCTCCTAATCAGCCTTCTGGACCGAAAACAGAGGTCTTCGCTACACGCAGGGCCCAGCCTGTAGCATGCACAGTGCACATGTCCTATTGGATTACAGGGCAGAGTGCACTCACATGGCCTGCTCAGCAGAGACCCGGCCGTGTCTCTGCAAAGAGAAGGAAACGAGGGAGGGCACGAGTGAAAGCAACCTGAGCAGCACAGGGCAAACCCGAGCCCAGGTAGAAGGCAGGATGGGGGATCCCACCAGAAAGACAGAGGCAGCAGGCAAATATACCCTGGCAGACTGGGAGGCTAAGCGTGGCCCTCACTCCACAAAGAAAACACATGGGAACACGTTCAATATCGCTCAAAAATGTGAGAATAGCTTATCACCTAGGAGCTTGCTGTATTGACAAGTGGAACAGATGACAGCTAGATCCCAGTTTGGATATCAAAACACAGAGCAATACAGCAAAGATCAATGCAATGCAGTCTCTCTTGTCGAGAAAAGGCTTCTTTCTGCATCAGCCTCACAAGATGACAAACTTCCCCCAGCCCCTTTGATCATGGCCCAAAAGAAAAGGTCTCTTGGCAAGTCCATACTAGTCATCATGCCTTTTTTCTCCCCAGGCAACTCATATTCTGCAGTTCTCAGAAAAACATGACTCAAAAACATGATCACAAGCAAAGGAGAGAAGAATTAAGAGAGAGAGCAACACAACAGGCATCTCTTTCAGAGGGCAAAAGTTTATCACCTGGGACAGGATTTCCACTGGGTTTATCATTGTTTTCTTTGTCTAGAATTAAGGTCATTAAAGAAGATGTTTCCACTCTGAATTAGCAATGAGCTCCCATTTAATTTACAGCACTTCAGCTCTCCTGTGTGATTTGGCTGCAGGAACCTCAGTGAAAGTGCGTCTCCCAAGAATTACACGCTGCCCCAGCTGGCTCTTACTTTCTCCTCACTTTCGGGTGCCCACCTCAGATCTTTTCCCTTCCCCGCTTCCCCTCTGCCCAGTTTCTTCTGGTGCCAGAAGAGCGCTCATTGCCTCCTCAGACAATCCCTCAGAGATAACGGCTCTGAAAACCGCTACGGAAAGGATGATGAGAAGCAGCTCTGCTCCGCAGCCCCCTCAGCCGCTCGTTAGCGCGGACCCCAGAGCAGCCCACACCCGCAGCCTGACGGGCTGCACACACGGGGGTAGGGTTCCGTGAGGGAGAGAAAGCAGAGAGTCCCCCCCGGAACACAGGGGGGCACCTGGGCGCTCCGCTGAAGCCCTCAGCCCCGCAAGGCAGCCGGCGGCCACAGCGGGGGCCACAGCACCGGGGCCTGCCCGCGGCTCCGCTCAGGCGGAGCAGGGCTGTGAGGGCGGGACTCCCGCCTCCAGCTGAAGGACAAGACGGAGCGGGCTGGAGCCGGTGAAACAGGGATGGGAAGAAATAATCCACCTTCGGCTGCCCCGGCCCGCCACCGGCCCCTTACCGCCCCCTCAGCCGCGAGCCGTGCGCGCCCCCGCGCGGAGGGTGCGGGTCGGCGGGGCGGGAGGGAAGAGCGCGCATGCGCAGCCTCCGCTGCCGGCCCCCTGAAGGAGCGCGCCGGAGGTCGGGGCTGGGAAGTCCTTCCTTTGTCCCCGCCCCTGCACGACGACGATTGGCTGCGATGCGCGGATGCGCCTCGCCCATTGGCTAGTCGTGACGTCTGGTCNCGGCGGCGGCGGCACCGCGGGTCGAGCCCGTCCCTCCGGTTTCACCCCGCTGATCCGCGCTGTCCCGCAGGTACGTGCTGTGCGAGGTGGTGTCGGAGGACCCGCGGTGCCGGCAGTGCATCGAGGACCGCGCGGTGGGCCTCGCCGTCAGGGAAGCCATCGGGCGGGTGCACGGGGACTACGGCCTGGCCTGCTGCTCCGTCTCCTTCACAGGTGCCAGCGCTCCGGTGGGGGCCGGGGCTCCTCCGGTGGGGCCCGGGCTCCGGCCTGACCGCTGCCCGCCTGTGCCCGCAGTGAAGTACCTCAACGCCTACACCGGGACGGTGCTCCTGCGGTGCCGCAAGGATTTCTACCGGCTGCTCTGCTCCGCGCTCCCCTTCGTCCGGCAGCTGGAGAGCCGGAACCAGCGCTACCCCTGCGCCCTCCACACCCTGCACGTCGGAGGTCAGCCGGTACCCGGGGCTAGAGGGGAACGCGGGGCCCTTTCCCGGGCTGCTAACACTGCAGGAGCCCATCTTACCCCTGGGGGTGCCAGGGACACAGCGTAAGAGGCAGCAGCAGTTTGTTGAAACCCTCATTAATTCTGCTGGAATCTTAATTACACATAGTACAAAACAGAGCAGCACTCTTTAAAATGTATTTTTCAAAGTATATTATCATCTAGGTCCTAAAAAATTAACCACCTGGGGCAAATAACAAGCACATGTCAGAAATTAACACTCCACCACTGAGCCATGGCAGTGCAGAAGTGAAGTCTGCAGCCCCGTCTTAGCACTTACATTAGTAACGGTGGTGCCTGGGGCATTTGTCACTTGGTGCAATCATGTTTAGAAAATACTCTGAAACAATCGGTTTTGTAGATTTACATACTGTTCTCATGGCTCCTACAGGTACTATAAGAACATGTCAGAAATTTCTTATTCAGTACAACAGAAGACAGCTGCTGATGCTGTTGCAAAACTGTACAAATGAAGGTGAGTTCCTCCAGCCACTTTCCTAAAATGCAGCCTCAATTCCTGGGGGCTTTGTAGGATATGCTGAGCTACTTCTGAATTCTTAAACATAGAAGTGTTCCTTTCTTTAGAAGTTGAGGGTATTCCAGTGTATGTGAAAAGATCAAGTCACCACCCTCTGCTCTGTTGTTCTCTTTATTGCAGATGAAAGACGGTGTATACAGAAGTCCTTGTTAAGCTGTTCCCTTACAGAGCATCAGTCTCCAACTGGAGATGAAGATGATGATTATGGCATAGAGACAGACTGAACGTTACTGGTTACTGTTCACCTGTCCTATACTTGTGTAATCAAGATGCTACCAGTGATCTTCAGCGCTGAGCAAAGCAGGAGACAGAAGAAGCATCTGTTCATATTTAGACTTCATTCCCCCATTCCAAGTATTACTAAATAAATTGGTTTTTTAAAAGAAATTATGCAGTTTTACTTAAGTAGGTTAATTGCCTGTTTCACTCCAGGAGTCAAAACCAGCTGCAGTCCCAAGGAGGGCAGCAGCTCAATGTGATCTTCATTCTGAGGTAGAAGTGCGTTTTAGGCAGTTAACACGGACAAGGAATGTAGTTATTATCCTTCAGTACGGAAAAAGCATTAACATCTGGTTTTTTACCTCATCTTCAAGCACACCCATTATCCACAGGGCTATCCATTGTTTTGAGTCCCAAAAGCACCGGTTGTGTACATGGGAGCAGAGATTACATGGAATGTGAGGTAGGGCTGTAAGGCTGAACTCCATCTGACCCATTATAAAACTCATAGGTACAAGTACTGCTTAGATATTTATTAAGTTTACACCAATCAGTTACAGGAAAGTAGCATTGCTGGTATTATCTCTTGAATCCAAAGGAAAACAAGATACAATTGAAGACGCTGTCCTGAGGAGCCTGCCCCTGCAGAAGGGTCAGTCCTTGCCCACATCCCTTCCCTCCTTCTAGTGCCTGTGAGATGTGGAGGTGAGTTACACCAGCTCCAGCTATTCTGTTTCTCTTCCCAATGCAAAGAACAGTTGACTATTAAATGTATAGAGATAACAGAACAGGTACCGGTTAGACACTAAGTAGTTACTCCTGTTCCATGGCTTAGAATGACTGTTAGGAGTAGGAAATAATGGTACTGTGAACGCAGTTAACTGCATACTTGAGTCTTAGTTCCTTTCTCTACCCTCACCAACAGTTTTCCAACGTGCACGTAAAGCATTAACAGCAAAACGTGTTACCACTTTCAGGCATCCTGTCTTAGTTTCTTTGCCCTCTCTTGACAAGCTGTACTGTCTTTCCTTCAAATGTAGTTAATCGTGCCCAAGCGTGAAGTCAAACTGCTTTCAAAGAATATTTTGCAAGTATTTCCTCTGTCCTCCTGTAGCAGTTGAAAGTGTTCTTTACCTCCTCCCTCTCCCCCTTCTTTCTTGTTTTTCAGCTGTGTACACAGCTTTGTGAAATACTCTTTGGTATCGGCTTCTCTCACACACAGAGTGAAGTGCTCTGAAATCAAGCATCAGTGCATTGACAAACTTTTTACATAGGGACAGAGCCAATGACTTTCCCAGTTAGAATACATGACTGCAGGAGTCTCCAAGCACACAGCTTCCCTGCTCAGCCCGGTCAGTGTCAGAAGGAGAGAGCACAACGGTTTTCTAAAGCCTGTGCCAACACAGGCAGAGCACCCAAGAGGAGACGTGTGTCAGTCTCAGACTGTAAGGTAGAGGATGCTTTATACCAGCTCCCTGGTGTGAAATCTGGCAGCAGGAAGGTAAGATTTGAATCTGTGCGTGTAAGTGGGGTGTGCTCCACGCTGATCTGGCAGTTCAGTGGCAGCTCAGGAAGTGTGCAGTACTGGCAGTGCGTGTGCATATGATTTATTGCAACTGTTTGCCTTGACAGGTACATTACACCTACAGTTCATTTTATTCAACAAAGTCCACGCCACTTAACTCATTAACTCAAATCAGACCACAAGCAGTGCAGAACATGACCACCCAAAGAAAGAGGGGGGAGGGTTCCAGAAGAGGCATGTTTATAGTCTGAGGTGCTTGTTGCAGACCGACTTACATCCCAGAATCAAGCAGATACAGGCCCTTATCCCAATATAAGAGACCCCAGCTTCTTGCTGGGGGATAAAAAGTTATCTACAGACTCCAGCTATCAGTTGTTCTTCCAATTCAAGAGCAGCCAGTGTCAAAAACATCACTCGGGTAGTTACCGAGAGCCCTAGGGTGGAGTGTTTATTCTAGATGACCAGGTTACAAAGAATGTAGCCCATGGTTGGCAAAAAAAAAATAAAAAAAATTAATTAGCAGCCTCACTCACTCACCCACATTAAAACAGAGTTGAACAACTGAGAGAAGCCAGGAGGTTCCTTCTACCACTAGTGCCAGTATGCATTCTAAAATACACAACTTCATAAGTGTCACTTCAACACCAAGTAGCCAAGTTCTGCTTTACACTCACCTCAGCTTTAAATCTTTCCAAGCCAGGAGAACAGGAGGAATTCTTTCTCTTTAGAAAAAGAACGGATATAGCAGCTAACACTCTAAAGCCAGGAAGCTTTTTTGCCTGTTTCCAGTGCAGTGGAAACCAGTTTCTTAAGAGAGCAGTTTGACAGCTTTACTGGAACAGCACTACTGTCACAGTCAGGTGGGTTTCTACCCATGAACACCTCTAGGGAAATAAAAGCTCTCTGCCTTTTCACTTAGGTAACATTGCAGTACTCTAGCAGTGCCACATGGCTGAAAAGACTTTCACACTGCTTATTAGGCCAAAAGAACCAACTTGGCATAGACTAGAAGCCTTGGCTCATTTGTCTCTGGGTTGTTTCTTTCAAAACTTTGTTTCAGTATAAACTAATTAAGCAGTTGGAATCAAAACACCTTCCTTCAACATATATTGTCATGGTTTCCTCCTGAACCCCCTAGAAGCCCTGGAAACACAAGTTTAGTCTGTTCAGATTTAAATACTTAAACTATAGCAGCAAAACAAAGCAAAATGAAAAGAAAACCAGGAGAGGAAACTTCTCTTGAATAGCAGAATCACTTTGTGTGAACAACAGAGGTGCTGAACAGTAGCTTCTGCTTCTGTTTCTTTCTTTTCTTGCCTCCCTTTTCCTCTGTGAAGGATTAAAATGATACTGTCATTCTTCTCATGGAACAGGAATGTCACACACAAATGACGAAGGTCTCCCCTAGCCTAAACGATTTCTACAGGCCTGTGACACTTCCTATCAACTAACTAAACACAAGGTAATTTAATTTTAACAAAAAACCATTACTGCAGGCAAACTAAGGAAGACTCTATCACACCTAAATCACACCTGTAAACGTGTGTAGCTGATTCTAAAGTTGCTGTTGCGACAACAGATCCTAGGGCTGCAAACGCACAGCAGTTTGCCTCTCAGACAGGTGCCGCTTTCATCCATGCCCAAAATACACACCTGGAGCCGATACTCAATTTCACTGAAACTCCCAGGCCCTCCCATCCAACTCTCCATCATTCAGTGCAGTCTCCAAACACGAGCCAAAGCTAAGCACCGCACATGACCATTATAAATGAGTTTTATCAGCCAGCACCAGGCTTAGAGGTTTAAACTCATCCCAATTTGTTGCAAACTCTCTAATTTGAAGTCTCAGCTAGCAGTTGCCTTGACGTTTTGGTCAAACATAAGTGGTAGTTCAGCAGTTCAGGTATTTTTAGTTTAAAAGTGCGTAACCTGAACTTCCTTGAGATAAAGCTTAAATTCAGTTCCAGTAGAGACATGACAAATGTGACTGTCAAAAGCCATCTTTGTTCTAACACGATTCTTTGCTGGCTGGGGATCTCAGCTCCCATTAAGAAAGCCACTTTAAGCCAAGGGAAGCCCTATACACAACCTCTTCAGAAACCACCTGACAATTTTCAGAACTGTCCTTTTGTTCCCAAAATTGCTGCTCTCACTTCTCCCAGAGAAAGAAGGGGAAAGACTGAATTTTTTTTCACTTCAGAAGTTTTTCCTGCCTTCAATCCCGCTTTTTACCTGACAAATGATCAGGTGTGGACGGTTTGTCCAGTTTCAGGAGGGCTGCCTCAATAGCTTGGCTGAAGGAATTCTGAAAGCTGGGCACAGGTACACGGTCAGAGCTGTCGCTTTCTCCATCACTGTCTGCTGGCACAGGGAGTGCCAGAGTGTTCTCATCTGAAAGAAGAAAAGGGCTTTGAGAGGCAGAAGTATGAAATTTTCACGTTGCATATGCCCCTCCACACTCCAGATGTGAAGTTCCAAGACTTCTTAGACTTAGATGCATGGTAAAGAACCTGAAGTAGTAATACCAAATTTTCTTACCTCTTGTCTTTGGAGCAGGTCTGGGCCACGTTTCTGGTTTTGCCTTTCCAACTCTCAACATCTATCAAAAAAAAGTTGTAAGATATGATTAAATCCCACATACTAGACCAATCCTGCACGCTCCCTAAGTGGTAAGAAAATCTAGGAACCCACTCAAGCATTCCAATGCTATGTTATCTCCCTAAAATTCATCCCATATTGTTTTTGTGGTGGAAGCAATTGTGTTCTCAGATGAATCCCCAACTAAGACACAAGCAATTCTGACAAGTTTTACCCCGCTACACAGCTTACCTGGGCAAAGGAAGGGAAAGGAGACTCTTCTTCTAAACTGCCACAGAGCAACGGGCTGACCTGGCTGGCAGCAGGTGACAGTGGAGTTGGAACAGACTCTGGGGAGAAAGCAGCAGGTAATTAAAGCCATTTGCATTTGGCAAAGGCACTTGTTATGCTGCTTATGGTGATGAAACAGAAATAAAATGATTAATTACATAACAGAATAAAACTTTAATCTCATCAAGTCCATCCATTAGTCACTCAGTGAGACCTCTCAAATTTCCTCAATCTTTTTGTTTAAGGAAAATGTAACTTTGGGTTGGTTTCAAGGGGGAGTTGTTTCCTTATCTGGGGGAGTTGTATGGGGTTTTTTGTTTTGGCGGGGCAGGGGGGCCTTTGTGGTTTTTTTTAACATTTAAGAGCAGTTTTTATGTGATATTTTTTATGAATTGCTAGATAAAACATACAGTAAATCATCACTGGACAACAACTTGAGTGCTCATCAACTATATTTGACTTTAGTGTAATGTGGTGGGGAATTCAGAGAGGGCACAAAGAAAAAAAATGCCAGTAGCATTTTTCTGGCATACATTTTTCTTGCCCTGTGGGGGAATTTTTCCTTTCTTTTCTTTTGCCTCAGCAAAGATTTAAAAGTGGGGGCAATTGCAGGGCAGATTTCACATTGTCACTGAAGCAGAGGTAGTACAAAGCAGACAAAGAACCAGGATGTTTCTTAGCTGTGCCAGCCTTTTGTGTATGATCTCACAGGCAACCCAGGGAAGACGCAGTCTTTGACCGCTATTAAGGAAGTTCAGCATGATGACCTGAGCAGCAGATCCCGAAAGAATGATGAAGAACTAGATGTGATATGATTTTTCCAGATGCTTACCTGTCTGAAACACAGGGCTTCTGCCAAGGGGAGACAGACAGAAGCTCTGATGATCAGTGCTGGTAGTTTCTCCGGGGCAAGAGGTAAAAGCAGGGAACTGCTGCAGATTCTCCAAAGCAATATGGACCTCTGGATCTAGAAAGAGGTTTTAAATTAAAGCACTACACAACGTGGGGGAGGACTGTCAATATGCAAGTCGTTTCAGGAGTCTAGGAGGTGCCAACTCAATTTTCTTTCCACCCTCTATTTTAGAGACCAGTACAAGCACTGCTGCTGGATGGAAGCAGTTCCTAGGCATTTCTTTTCCCTTCTTCACTTTTCACTCTATGTGATGATTACTATAAAAATGGAAACCGAGAATCCTGAGAGCTATATGCATCATGGAGACAGCTGTGCCCTCCGACGCCCTCTGTCTCTCCCATGATGGGCAGGAATTGCATAACATCATTTCACATCCCAACTAAAACAGCTTGTATTTTTTGCTCTACAGACGTTGTTTCTAATACCTTGTAATCTTGTTCAAAGTACACTCTACAAACTAAAAGCTTTAGAGTTCATCCTCTGGCTCAAGAAAATCAGATCAACAACTAAAAATTACTTGAAATCCACCAGTTATGCTCAATCATGACTTACATTTGCCCTGTTTCTTGTTTTCTTCTATCTCAATTCTGCGTTCACGTCGTCGTTCATCACGAGCTTTCTTCTGCCGTAGACGTTTCCTCTTTTCAAGGTCATCTAGGAGCAATGCACAGCACCGATATCAAGAAAACCACACCAATATTTTGGCAGTTTTCTCCAGCTTTGAGAACAACGTATTCAGTTATAACAAAATATGCTTACAAGCAACATATGCTCTTCCAAGCAGTCAGGCTTTTTTGTTCTTTGTATAACTGCTGTCTATAAAACAGTGAACTGGGGTTGTTCTGTTTAGTAGTGATCAGACAGCTGGCACAAGAGGAGTAAAGCTGCTATGAACGTTCTTTTTTCCACCATTAAGGGATGAACGACATCCCCTTCACCCTCACAGATACATGAGGGAGCCAATAAGAAAGGTAGTACCAACCTGAAAACAACTCTAAAGTCTCCTTAGAGATGATGGGTGGCTTCAGAGCCAGTTCACAAATGCTGAACTCACAGGTGAGGGGCAAGTGACAAAGGTAGCGATGACGCTGTCTTATATCCTGATAAAAAAAGAGCAGATACATCATCACAAGGTCTAGAGGCTGCCACAGTGATGAATAGCTTATGGAGGACAGAATGTCCACCATTCATCAAATCAAAAGGGAAGAACCAGCAGCAGTGACACAATAATCACTTAATAAACTACGAACACCTGAAGTATGACCTAGGTCAGAACCAACTACATCGTGCTCAGATTTGGATGCAGTTACTCCAGCTCACTTACTGATTCTCTTATTCCTATAATTTCCTCCTTTCTGGAAAAAAAGCTAGACTGCAGTCTACTTATCAAAAACATAAGGTACTGCACTTTACAGGGATGCCCTTCACAGATTAGTGTGCCTACCCAGAGTTATTATTTCTTATTACTGAAGAGAAACAAGTCTCATCTGTCAGCTACAACGATCAACCTGCTAAAACAAGGGTACTTAACTAATAAGAAGATAAGGTAACTACCTCTGTCATGGAGTAGCCAGTTATCTCCACTACAGCTGCAGTTATCTTCTCCGGACTCTTCTCCAAGCTGCCGTATTCACGAACAAGACATCGAACGTTCACAGGGTGAAGATACATACACTGTCCATCCTCCGCTACAAGGTAAGATATTGTCACTTGTTCTTTGCCTGTTAATTTTCAATACCCTTCTCCCCACCTCAGTACATTCTACAGTAATAAAATCAAAGCTCATTTCCGAATTTCAGGGGGACTTTCATTTCCCACAGGTTAGCCGCACCTAATGAACAGACAAAGATTTTTCTCAAGGGGACCCCAAAGGTGGAACCTCTCCCCCAATGATTCCAGGATTTTACTGCACTGACCTTGGTAGAAATAGTAAAAAGGAGAGTTGCTAAGATGTCCACTGCTAATTGTATCTTTAGACTCTTGGCAGCTTGTTTCAGCTGGATTTGGTTCTTCTGTAGTGTTCGTATCAGGTTCCCCTACAGCATCCACTTCAGGTACCTCCTCTTCATCCAGCACTGCCTCTTCTGCTTCCACAGGAGGTGAAGAGGAACTTGCCAGATCAGAGCAAGGCTCCACAAGCTCCTCATCAAATGCAGAGAGATATTCCACACCACACTATCACAGCAGAGAGCATACAGTTAGTACCACATCACTGTTTTCAAAAGGTTATCATCTCTGCAAAAATCTTTGGCACCACTTCACCACACACTGCAGTGTAGAGTGGCAGAATTCAAGTATTAAAACAACATCTGCCAGAGCAGAGTTGTTACCCACCTTTTTCTCTTGGGAAACTGCAGGCTCCACAGCCTTGGAGCTTTCTAGGACCAATTCTTCCACAGCTGCACTGATTCCAGCAATGGCAGGGTTTTTGCCCTGGTCAGCAGAGAGTGCCATTTCTCGCTCCTACAAGTCATCCAAAGAGAACAAGTTTCAATTTCCTATTTAAGCCAGGAGACTATCACTATAGTTATTTTTAGCCTTGTCCTATGCTTCAGGTCTTCATGGATCTAGTAATTCATCTGTGACAGAGTGAACCTTGAAGGGAGGTCCTCTCCTTTTTGTTACTACAAAGCACACCCATTATAGGATGCCCAAATGCTCTGAAAAGGAATAGTCTATAGGTTTGTCCATGTCTGCCCAACAGAAATTATCCCAGAAATTTCTGGAGCTGAAAGAAAAACATCTTCCTTTGAAAGCAGAACTCCTTTACATTTATGGAAGGAACACCCTTCAGTAAAAAGCATTCTGTTCTGTTATCTTCAATACTGCGCCAGATACCTGGGGTCCAGAGGTCTCCTCCAAGATTTACAATGTTTTTCTAGCAGCAAACCTTGCTGGTACGTACATCACAGAGACCAGAATAATCACACATGACCACTTAACACAGCAGAACACAGATGCTCAATATACTTTTAAAAATAAAGTTACTCCACAGAGGTTCTCACCTTCAGCTCCTGGATAGCCGCCTCAATAAAGCAAGCCTCTGGGGTGTGTTTTTCTTCCTCATACTGTTTCAGTAAGGCCGCTTTCTCCTCCAGAATCACCAGCTGCAAGACCTGCTCCCTGGATGCCAGAAGCAGCTTTGAATACTGACTGTGCTGGTTATCTGAACAGAAGGAGCACCAAATCATTAATATCCTCATGTAGAGGCACCAGTTTGGACTGCTGTTTCTTCTGAAGTTTTGCTACTGCTCAGTTTTGTGAATTAATGCACCCTAGGGCAGAAAGTCCTTAGCAAGAATTTGATACAGACTACACATATTACCCTTTTATCATCGATGACACAAGCTGGTGCCACATAAACTGCTATATGTGGGAGATGTGTGTAGCAGAGCAGGTATCTGCCACTTTCAACCCGCCACTTCAACACTCAGTTGCTACACATTAAAAAAAAAAAAAATCAAGTATAAACTTCTAAGCTGTGGAAGCACCACCTTTGAGAAGCCTCAGGTGGTCCTAACTGCCTGAAACAATGCAGTCTGCAGCTTCTTCCTCTTCTCTAAAGACTAAGTACTGCAACTCGAAAGTTCCACAAGTGACCTCTGTTTTGCCTCAGACTAGTTCATAAACCCCTAAGTATTCCAAATCCATACAAAAGATTATTGAGGTTTTGGTTTTGGTTTGGTTTTTTTTTAATACAAGCAGACCAGTAGAAATAGCAAACTACAGAATTGGAAGTTTAGCAAAAGGTAGTTGTCTTTCTTACCGGAAAGCGTATCTTAACTCTAGAGCTTACAGAAACCAGAGCATCACCTACTAGCACAGTCCCTACACTCACTGCTCCCCAAGGGTCCAACCTTGCCTACAGAACACCAAGTTAATGCTGAGTTTCCTGGGTCTAGAATGATCTCAAATCCCACATTTGTTCTTTTTTTTTTTTTAAATGAAAGAATTTAAAGTCCTTTACTTTCAAATAGTGAGGAACGTGTAAGCACACACCCTGCTTGCTGGATGCCCATCATGTGTTAGGAGACTTGACTTTTTACTGAGAACTTAAATGCACGGAGCCTTTCACAAATGTGACTGCAAAATGAAGTGAGCCAAGCCAGCCCACAATACAGCAACGTGAAGTAAAATTACTTCTTTAGTCACAAATTTTTGTGATACCAGCAGATAAGATGACGATGTGTTAGTCACATTACTTGACTGAAAAAAGCTGAAGAAGTCAGGCAACAGATGTTTGATATGGGAAAATAATCAGAATTACTGCGAACCTTCTGCATTCTTCAGATTTTGGTTGATAAGTGAAGATGATGAAAACCTTGTTGAAGGTTACATCCTTGAAATAGTTTAGATAGAGACAGTTATTTTTGCTAAGCTGTATAATGAGGAGCCAGGAGGGAAAAGAATTAAGGACACTGAAGAGTCAACAAAAGCAGCAAGAGTCACGCCAACAACTCTACGATACAAACCTCACACCAAACTGACTTGAGAAGGCAGGAGCTGCAGTGCAGCAAGTTGAAAGGAAACAGCACACAAGTTACAGCCTTATAAAAAGCAAAGTGTGAGTAAAAAGCTTATTATTAATATATAATCACTAAGTTTTTCAGCTGCTAAAGTACGTCTTGTAGTTTGGTCTATTTTAAGGAGACAGCATGGCATTGCCGTGGTAAATTCTCTCTACACAAGTCCCAGTCCCAGTTAGGAGCACGATGCCAACCACCAGTGCTCAGACACACTCACCTCTGATGTAAACAGGCTGCACCACGTTCATCCACTGAGATTTGGGCAGCGCTATCAGAACACCCTTCTCTCTTCTCATAAGTTGCATCGTAATGGTATCACCAATTGCATACTGACGCGTTTCCATAGCAACAACACTGCAATGTAAGGAGGAGGTTAGTAGGGTAAAAATAACATTTCAAGAAGATGTATCATTTAACAAACATCAAGTCTCACCTCTTGAGATCCTTCTTGTGAACAGAGCCATAACAAATAGGACATTTACTCCAGGTCTTTTCACTCAAGGAGAGATAGTGAAGGATACACGCCCAACAAAAGATATGCCCGCAGCGGGTGATCTTTGCTGCCGTTGGTGGGTACAGACATATTGGGCAAGAGGGCACTTCATGGCTACAGATCCGCTGAAATGGCACATGAGAAGAACAGTACAAGTTTTAGACTTGGAAATCAATTCCTGTGCTACAGAATAAGCCACCTCTAAGATCCACTCTAACATATTAATCTTCCAGCTCTTTAGGCTCTGCTTATTTACCAATAAATTAAGTGCACTGTGAACTAAGTAACACCTTCACAACGCACATGGAATAACCTTCAATTACCACCCATTTGGTATTTCTACTGTAACAACACTAAAAGGTCAGTTTTCTCACACTTCCTCTCGTGTATTCATCATCTGTAAGAGGCAGCAGCATCTTCATCATCCGAACTCAGACGCTGAGAAGACAGCAAAGGAGCTCTGTCGCCTCACTTACACAGACTTGTGCAGCCCTGTTTAACTGTGAGACTGAACTTACCTATTTCCATGAACATGCTAGTTTAATCAGACACTGTGTGAGCATCTGTATGTTGCAGAGACACAACTGTCATGCAAGCACCTAGATTTTGTAGTTCTCTTGTAGCACTGGGTAACAGTAAGCCTACCTCCTCTCCAGCTGCACTGTACACCACGACTATTCTTGGCAGAAAAGTTTCTGCTTGAGGCAACCCAAAGTTCTGACCACAATTCTCAAGAGTTTTTCCATTTTGTTGCTAGGCAAGACGGGCCACCTCTGCACAGAATAATTCTTCAAAATTCTACACTCTAGTCCTCTTCCATGGACTTGTGCCCAAGTTTTCTGTTAATATCTCAATCACAAGGACTCTGTCTACAGAATGTCAGATACTATTTTTGATGAGCTCCCATCTGCGAAAGCAAGAAGAAGCTGCTAATTTTCCTAATGGATTTTAGCACTTCTCTTTTCCTGTCATGAAAGTATTTCATAATATATTCCATGACAGATCTTTCCCAGTATTGTGGGAGTGACAGAAGAGGCCTCAACTCAAAAACAGCTGAGTTTTACGTAACATCACAGAGATAAAGAGGCAGTTAAAGACAGGTTGAGCTTCTTAAGAAGAAAAAAAAAATAATCTAGCCCATCAAAACTGACCACTTGCTCCACAAAGTCCCAGTTGACCAAGGTATCTGGATCAGCAAAGTGGACTGTGTAGTCCTGTTCTTCAGAGACAACAAACTGGCAGCTGGGGAAAGGCAAAGAAACAGATGATCCACTCAGATGTTTCTAAAAATTCTTTTGAGAACTATCCTATAGGATTCTCTGAGCTTCTTCTTTGTCCAGCAGAAAACTGCTGAATGCAGTCAGTAACTTCTACCAACAGACCCCAAAAGAGTTCATTCAATTCACAACCAGATTTCCAGAATACAGGTGTGTGTAATTTCAGGTAGATACAACATCACATACTAAGCACGGGATGAGCCAGGCAGAGTGGGTTTCCAGAAACATGTAAGAAACAGCCAGCTCCATCCAGGGTCTATTATAAAACAGGGAATCCACAAGTGGAAAAAATACGCTCACAAAAACTGGAACTACTGGGGTTCCTGTGAACAGACTTCACTACAATAAGCCACAAAACAATAGGGAAAAGTCAGAAGCACTAATGCTGAAACAGGTTTTATCTTTAACGTGATCAGACACAGGAAGTCCTGAACACACTTCAAACTCCAGTGAAAGCGACCATTATTTCCAGTCAAAAGCAATTCTGCTGCTGGATTACTACACTGATCATCATTTGGGTTTTGGTATATACCTTGGGGCCTGCGAAATAACCAGCAGTTCAGGAACTAAGACCCATATGAGCAATTGCTTCTGAGATCTATTAATTCAGGTCAGTTTTCATCCAGCAACTGCTACCTCTACCATCTCAATATACTATTTGTTTGGAAAAAACAACTGTCTCCCATAAGGAAACTACATAGGGCTTCCTAATGGATTGAAATGTTCCATAAGCAATGCTAGAAAATAACAGCAGAAGACTAGTTGGGTTGTATCTAAAGGACTCAGTCCGTCAGATCCCTTGTAAATAGGTAAAGACAACAACTTCATATATTTTTATCTCTTTCAAGTGTAGTCTTCACCACTAAAAATGCTACAGAAGGGTAACTTCACCCTGGAAATGTCAACACAAGTAGTCAACTCTGGCTCATCATCCCTTACAGCTCAGTTGAAGGGCCCTGCCAGTCTTCCACTCACTTGGCCTGTAGGAAGAGCTCCTTGTTGAAAGGCTTATGTCCCCACTTGTTCCTTTTCCCCCAGTTGCCATGTCCATTCCCATCAAAATGGCCTGCTTGGCCACGGGGTTCAAAAGTGAAGTTCAGTAAGTGGTTCAGATTAATCTTCTTGGGACCAGAGAACTGGGCAGGGCTGAACTCTGCCCGCTGAGCCTCTGCTACCTAAGAGACAACAGCATTGGTTAGAAACTGCTAGAATTTACTGCAAAAGCATCAGTACAAGTTGATACCCAGGCCCCATCAGCGATTACATGCAAAACACGCAGCATCCACTCACTCACCTTCGCCCATTCCAGTTCTGTAAATCA
Organism: Thinocorus orbignyianus; assembly: GCA_013400375.1. Lineage (NCBI taxonomy): Eukaryota > Metazoa > Chordata > Aves > Ciconiiformes > Thinocoridae > Thinocorus > Thinocorus orbignyianus. The sequence continues at coordinate 6,750 of VXBW01006154.1, read as the reverse complement.
AGTAGTGCAGCATTAAAAGTGCATGAGAACCCGAAAGTTGGAACTGAGTGGTCTTACCCCACACTGTTCAAAAGGAGGAGAGCATAAAAACAACCAACACAAGTAAAAGCTGGCAAAACCTTGTAGTCCAGGTTAGTAACAGGAGAAAGTTTGTTCAAACCCTGACAATATTCTTTTAGATGGAAAGCAATACAAGTCCCATTACTATTTGCACTCATTTTGGTCAGCTTTCACATAATGAGAATTCAACAGCGACAGCAGGGGAGTTCTGACAGTCAGCAACTTAAGTGAGGAGCATTGCTCACCCACTAAAACCAAAAAATCAGAGCATCAATGAAAACCCATGAATTGTCTGCAGCATTTAGACCCACGTCAGCATAAAAGCCTCGGTCTGGCTTTACTCCATCTCAGTGTCACCAAGGTCAATAGGGTTACTTTCCCAATCCCACTAGAACATGCAAATTTGTAGGCTGAAATGGTTAGACACAATCACCTCAGACTTAAAAGCTAGAACTTGTATCACTAGATATTTTCATGAAAGACCTCTGTTTGATGATGTATGTACACGGCCTGCCTAGGTACCCATTCCTCAGATGGCATTTTTTATTGCAAGTCTCTCAGAGCAGAGAGCACTCCTCTTCTGTTGTTGCCAAGTTGTTCGGCTCACACTCACTCTGGCATCTCAACGATGTTAGCACCTCTTATCGCTCTTTCCCTTATCAGCCCAGGAGCTGAGCACGGAAGACCTATCTAGGCAGGTCAGAGCGATCCTCTCCCAAGAAAGAAGGCCTTGGGGGCATGGCATTACAATTCTCACCTCATCTCGTCTTCCACCATTACAAGAGCTAAAAAGTTTGCCACTTCCGCCGCTGCCTCCCCTTTGAGGGGGCATCTTGTTAAAAGCTTTGCTTTTCTGTGAATTGGAGCGACGGGACTGACTGGAAAAGTTCTCATTTTTTGAATATGAAGTTTCTCTTTTACGATTATAACGCTGTTTGGATCCACTCGCATTCTTTCCATCTGAAAGAAAGAGAAAACAAAAGAAACAAGAATCAGATCAGCAGCCTCAGAGTTGCCCACACACACTGCTCCTCAGCCCGAGGTGTCCACCTTGGCCACTGCCTTAGGCCCTGGTTAAAAGGCTAGTGTTTATTTGGACATCAAACCACCTCAGCAACCAAAACCGCTTCATTCCAGCACTGCCCAAAGAACTGGTCAAAGAGTATAAAAGGGTGCATTTGCTAAGCTTTATCTTTTATTAGAAGGGTTGAATTTTCTTTGTCCGGATTTGGAATTGCCATCACCAGACGTTAGCACGTTGCCTGGTACGTTAATGATAAACACTAACACCACATCTTCGTGCCCCATGAAATTTTTTCATTTTTTCATTCAATTTTCTGAAAACACCCAATTTCTCCTATGTTGTTCCCTTACATAAATACGCTGCTGCCTACATCTGTCTTGAAGCCTCCCATTCCCTGTTTTCTCTCCATTCTGCCCCCTACACTGAAAAGACCCCAAGAGATCTAATTCTTTTTTAACGAATTTCCTTTTCTTTCATGAGACCAACAAATGCTCATTGATCTTGAAGCACAAACCCAGAGCTTTGGCCTCGCAGGACACACACCTAATAGCTAAGTACTAAGTCCACCAGCCTCTGCAGTGAGACCTGTTTGCCCAAAAAGCAGGCTGAGAGCACCACTGCCCCTAACGCAGGGCACAAAGCAAAATACTGCAGAAATAAAGCTCACAAGAGCAGAAAAATCAGTCGGGCTCTTGAAAGGGGTTTCCTGTATCTAAACAGCTGCTTCGTTAGAGTGCTAGACCAGAAAATTCACACTATGAAGGTATTTCTAACAGCCTTAACATAAGATTAGAGTTGCCCCAAGGACACAACAAACCTGTCGCCTAAGCCAGCTCTTCCACCAACTGCCCTAAGTTTCATGTGTAGAAGGATGTTGATAAGCTTGGAAGCAAAACTCCACAGGCCCAGCGAGATGTCTATCCACACCAACTGGCCCCAAATTCACTCTGGACACTGGGGAAGTGTTACACAAACAGTAATGCCTCCTACAATATCTAAAGACAGTTTATAAAAGTCTACTAGTTTGCCTTTTCACATTGCACAGTCCTCCCCACCCCTTAATGTAAATCTTAGGTGGCAGGCAAACACACTGCTGTGATTCAGGGTCGCATTACTCATACGGGCAGTTTTCGTTACCTGTGCCTTCAGTTTTCCCCTTCCCCAGCACTGATTCCAATCTACTGGAGCATTTAAAACAGCTGGAATAGAATCATTCACACAAAATCTCGCTTTTCTATTATTTTTAGTTTTCTCTCCCACCTGCACTCCCCAAAAGAGAGGGGCAGTGGACTGGAAAGTCTGTTTTATTGCACATTACTGAGGATCTGACTTATTCTTAAGTAATAAAAGTGGCTTGACGGGGTTTTCTGGTGGTCTGCTGTTTTCTACACGTGGGAGACTTCAGTCTTTGCCCGAAGCTACAGCTACAGAAGTAAAAAGGCACTATCATTATTCCACATGACGCAACAGAGACATTTTGCAGACAAACTTCATCTCCAGAACTGGTCATTGACTCCGCTATTCAAAAGGCTGATCCTTTAATTCAGAATTAAACCAACTCTGCCAGAACCACAGATGTGTAACTCAAACTCATGCCTGCACAGCTCGCAGTGCTGTAACATGTGTCAGGCTAAAGACATGGGTTGAGTGTTATCAGGAAAAAAAGCACACCAGAAGCTGCCAAATACAGAGGGTGTGACCAGGTCTGGTCTAATGATTCCTTAGATAGACCTTTTTTGAGAGTGTTTATAGGGAAGAGGCTGAAATCAACACCACTGAGTCTGGTAAAATATTAAGTCATTTTGAAGCAATTTGGACTATGATTTCAGTTTGTTCAGGAGCAGAATCTGTCAGCTTAGAGCTCAACCACCCTCTTAAATCTGCAATTTCAGTGAATGCACTGGAGGGGCACATGCCTATGGTGTCTACACCAACTTTACAGTTTCTCTGCAATCAGCAACTGGGAAAAAGAAACGACTCAGGAGGCGAAGTTCAGCCTGAAGTGGGTCTTTACAAGGCCCAGGAACAGCTCGTGCCTGTGGATGACAAAAGAATTTCCTACCACTTAAGAGTTTTAATCAAGTTAGTCACCATCAAATTTGCCAGTCAACTGGTTTATACACATTCCTGTCATCCTACAGGTCCTTTCAGACCAACTTCAAAAGCCTTTCGGAGTCACTATAATGATTCTTCTCTGCACCTGAGCCAATTTTATGAAGGGCTCTACAGGACAGTCTAACAATGCTTCAAACCTGATCTTACTGAGTGCAAGTCTCCCTGCCCAGAATCACCCGCCTAAGGATCATGATCCATCAGAGTAGAAATTAAATCAGCCAACAGACAACCAAGAGTTTGGAGTAGATATTTGTGAACTGAAACACTTTTCCCCCCACCCTGAATGTAAGCAGTGCCGTTCCTTCCAACCTTTCCAACATGCCAGCGTCAGCGAGCTCTCTGCTTTGCATCATCCCTTCTTGCAATTCCAGGAAGAGCTGGGCAGGACATAGATATTTGCACTCAAGCAAGGAGAAAAGTGGAACATTCTCACTGCCATCCTCTCTTGTTAGATCCCAGCTTTAAGTAGCACAGGTTTGGATTTGGGAGTTTCTTTTTTCCTTCTTTTCTTGGCAAATTAGGAATGAGCAACAGCACTGGTGAGGTACTTAGTCTTAACCCAATGCCTCAGCTGGTCCTTTTGTCAGCTGCACAAAATCTAACCTATAATGAATATATCTATCCAAGAGAACACAGACTTAAAAAAAAAAATAAATACTGTTTACACAATATTATAAAACTAGCAACAAACTATAAAACTAGTTTCTGGCTCCTAAAACAAGCCCTAGCATCTGTGGTTTCTCCTGCTGGATACCGCGTTCCTTTAGAGGACCTCTACCTCCAAAGACCCAGAGAGAAGATCGAGTTCACAGGACTAACAGCAGCTCTAGGTGACCACTTTGGTCTTGGAGCTGCAGTATTTTGCTGCTGGGCTGAGGACTGAGGTTTCCTTCCATCTTTGTTTGCCTCTTCTTCTCAGCAGAGCCATGTTGAAGCCAACCGTGTTGCGTAAGGGGCTTGGGTGGTGGATCACACTAAGCTCTAGGATGACTTCATGAAAACACACCAAAGCTATTGCTGCTGCGACGGCAAACATCCCAGTGAGCAAGAGGTGACAGAGCAGTCACACACCCCAGCTAAGCTCCCACCATAATAAGGCCCAGTTTGCAATTATGTTGTCCATCAGGTCTCGAAGACTGCAGAGAAACCCAACAATTCTGTTTTCCCTTTGCTACTTCAATCCACCCTAATAGGACACGACTCCTGTTTGTGCACTACTATAATCTAAAGTAACTTTTCTGTTGGAAACTCTCAAGTTCAATTTAGTTTCTAAGGCCAAGTTCAAAAGACAGCTGGAACTCAGCTTCCACAAGAGCTTACAGTATTCTATTCAGCCCATTTCAAGTTGTGCTGCAAGAGAAATGGAAGGAGAAGCTACTGCAAGGTTTCATGAATGTCCAGTTCTTCATTTCTTCAGCTGGACTCGATCAGAGGAGGTAACTCCAAAAAGCATCTAAATGCTAGACTCAAATCCAGCAACCATTAGTGCAAAAGCTGCTTACGCAACATTAGAGGGAAGGTCTACGGTCCATCAAAAATACTTTTCTTTTCAAAGCAGACACAAATTTTTCAAAATACCTCTTATACCTTTCCTGAAACAGGAGAGAAAACAGGTGGACCACATCAGCTACGTGCAGAATGGTAAAGAAATCAAGGAAAAAAAAACCCATAGGGTGACATGCCAGTGCCTTGTGTGCAACAGCTCCCAAACACCGCCACCACCACACAGGGCTGCATCCTGCATGCTCGTCCTGTGGTTGTTTTCAATAATCCAACGAACAGAATCTTCTCATTTTACTTCAGTACCCTCCAGTTAAGATATTCCCAAATATACGTCTGCTTCCACTAAAAGAATCTAATTTTACCAGGCCTCTTTGATGAAGCAACTCATTCCATGTCCCTTTGCCCTCCACTGTAGTTAAGAAACAAGCACCTTAGAAGCAGAATTATGCCAAAGACAAAATCGTCTGTTGTTTTATTAAAGAAAAAAAATAGAGGTCTTCAAAAAAGTTCGTTTTGTTCTTTAATTGAAAGTTAGATTATCATATTGTATTGAAAAGTATGGTACATCAGGATTTCTCTCCTCACTGCTCCTCTGCTGCTGTTTCAAGACTGTAAAAAGTGGTATTCCACAAAAATCACTTAAGGCTTTTATTTTGGGCTGGAATGACAGGCATTTTATTTCCTCCTTCACTACAGATACTGTTTCTTCTACTTAAAAGCATTCCAGCCACAGGACAGGACTTACTGACAGATGCTTATATTCTTCAAAAAATCCTCCCTACAGCATCACACCACACTACAGCAAGAAGCTGTAGGGATGAGGTACCTCTTGGTGAGACAAACCAGTTGTCCACAACAGGAAAACTTCTCCTCTGCTGCCCTTTCCCAGTGCCTCTTGCAACACATGCAGAAAAGTTTCTTAACTTTGTTATTCCATCAGAAGCCAAAGATCTGAATCTAAAACTCGTGTTGCAGACCTAACACACAATATCCTCTGCTTCCATTGTTCATTAGAGGGAAAAAGATGAAACAAGTAACCGAAAAATAACAACAGTAGCTAGGGATAATAAGACCCTCACATCAAATCCTGTTGCTGATGCAAAAAACTTTGCAAAAGAGTTAGAAGCTCTTCCAGAAATGACTGCCTAAAAAGTTGTTCCTAAAAAGACTTTCATGTGTTTGAATCTGGAGTTAAAACTTAACTATAATCACACAGTTACACCACAACCTGGGAAGCTGCAGGTGAGCCAACTCCTACGTCACCCACTTCAGTCTGTCCTGGGGAAGATCAGTTAAAAAAGGTGAACAGCCGATAATACTTGGTTACCCGGGATCCCAGTGCATTTAGAGGGTCCAAGAAGGAGCCAGCATCTTCCAAAATACTCATACCCCTGGAACACACTGCTGCTTTCAGAAACCTGAAGTAATACAGTTGAAACAAACCACTGAGGAGGAAGGAAATTAGTACAGCAGTGGTGTTGTAGCAACCTGTTGACGCTCTCACATGTACTCCTGGGACTAAAAACACTAACTTCAATCACTACGGCCCCATTTCTAAGGCTTTTTTAAAAAAAACAAACATGCAAAGTTGCCAGGAACACTCTGCTCCTGAACAGCTTTAGCGAACCTAAGGCAGCTCAGGTCTTACCTTGAAAAGACGGATGACAGGAACCATAATGGCTCCTCATGAAGTGCTGTGTCAGCAAAACCGGCTGTTTACAATCACAGAAGGCTTTAGTTTAAATGCCAGTTGAGCAACACTTAAACTCCGAGGTGCTCAGAAGCAGGTTACTGGAATACAGCTGGTAAGGGGAACGCTAGCGATACCAGACCTCCTTAGGCAAGATGTAAAAGCGCACTCCAGTACAGAACTGGAGTCCCTGGCAAACATATTCTTACTACAACCCCAAAGCTTTAGCTCTCAATCTGATTATTCCAATGCCAGCAGAGACGCAGCGCTAATCCTCGATGGCAGAAGGGAGCAGGAACCACAGCTCGCCAAGAGGGAGCGAAGCCGGAAGAGGGAGGGAAAAGAAGGCACAAACAAG
>VXBW01006150.1:3209-24803 GCA_013400375.1 Thinocorus orbignyianus | reverse complement strand
TCAAGGCCAGGCTGGATGGGGCTTGGAGCAACTTGGTCTGGTGGGGGCTGTCCGTACCCATGGAAGGGGGGGTTGGAACTGGATGATCTTTAAACTCCCTTCCAACCTGAATCATTCTATGATTCTGTGGTTCCTCCAGTGCAAACCAAAATCAAACCTTGTGCAAAAGGTTTTATTTCACCCTGTGTAAACACCAATTTATTATGCACAGGAAGAGATCGCTATATATATAAGAGAAGATTTTTTTTTTTTTTATTACTTTGTGTTAGGTTCATCCCAGTTTTTTAATTGTTTATACATGGAGGAGGTTTATTGACCATATTTCTCCACGTGTCTTAATTGTGAGCACAGATGAACGTACTGAGCATAACACTGCAACTGTCTTATATGAGTTCATAACATTTAGCAATAATCCTTGCAATATTTGTTTAGATGAACACTTGAAGGACATCTGTCGGTGCTGGAAACAATGATGCAGTGGTTTTTTGTGGTTGGTTTGTTGTTTTTTTTTTGTTTTTGGGGTTTTTTTTTTTTAATTGTTATTTTGTCAGAGCAATAGGCACGCTTCTGTCACTTGAAATGAAAATCCTGCTAAGTGCCGACAAAATCTGCTCCATGTTACCCCCGTCCCTCCTTTCCCTCTCTAATTGGCAAGAGTTGCAAGAACAACTGAAGGTAAAGTCTGCTAACACATATTTTGGAAATTGAGATCAATATCTTGCTAAGCCATATGCGCGGCTCTCCAGGGGGTTTATTTAGCCAGTTAGTATTTGTGTTGATAATAGCGCTGTAAGTTCTGTTTGATGTCAGGTTTGAAAAGGTATGTGAACAAGTGATGGCGTTTGCAGGAGAAACGTGCTTCATGTACTATGATTCCATGAATGAGAAGCTGTGTGATGGGCAACTAAAACACAGGACTCAAATGGTCCATATTTATAGAATCACAGAATGATGCAGGGTTGGAAGGGTCGTCTAGAGATCATCTACTCCAACCCCTTGCCAAAGCAAGTCCACCCAGAGCAGATCCCCCAGGAACGTGTCCAGGTGGGGTTGGAGAATCTCCAGAGAAGGAGACTCCACCACCTCTCTGGGCAGCCCCTTCTACAGCTCTGCCACCCTCTAATTGAAGTTCCTCCTCACGTTGAGATGGAACTTCTGATGTTCCAGTGTGCCCGCTCCCTCTTGTCCTGTCCCTGGGCACCAGTGGAAAAAGGCCGGTCCCATCCTTTTATAAGTGTTTTAAAAGTGTTGATCAGATCCCTCAGCCTTCTCTTATCCAGACTCAAAAGACCCAAATCCCTCAGCTTTTCCTCATCAGACAGATGCTCCAGGCCCCTCATCATCTTTGTGGTACTCTCCTGTACCCTCTCCAGCAGTTCCCTGTCCTTCTGGAAATTGGGAGCCCAGCACTGGATCCAGTGCTCCAGATGGGGCCTCCCCAGGGCAGAGCAGAGGGGCAGGATGACCTTCCTCAACCTGCTTGATTTAAATCCCGTTTTTGTCCCCAAGGTTAAAACAAGAAAAATAAAAATCCATTAACATTTTTGCAGGATCTAGTCCTTTTGCAGCAACTGAGTGTTCTCTGGGGGTGCCCTTACCCGTATGGATCAGCTGCCTTCCTGGTAGACCTGTGGGAGTTGAAGGCCAGCCCATCAGCTGGCCATGGAGATGTAAGGACCCTCCAGGAGGAACGGCAAATCCTCCCTGGGACAGAGCCAGGAGGTGATGGCCACCAGAAGACTGGAGGGCTATATCTGGCCACCTACGCTTGGATTTCATATCCACTGCTTCTTGTTTTCTCATGTAAAACCTGGACCTTTTCCTTTGAAATATTGATGTTTGTTCATTTTCTCAGCCCCCTCTCCACATCCTTCCTTCCTTTCCTCTCTCCCTCTCTGTTTAAATTAATAACATTTGGGATAAATTGTTAAAGCTTTAACAACGGGTGGCTGTTGCTCTATTTTTCCTTCATTTGCAAAGCGGGAATACATAGTTCCAGCCAGAGTGTTTTATACATGACGGGGACAAACACCCTCAAGCAAAAACAAGTGAGAAAGTGATGTCTCCATGGAGCGGCCTAAGCCAATTGCCTCCTCAGGTGGCAGCAGAAATTTATTTATATCAGAGGGAAAAAAAGCATACAGATGCCGACATTTCAGTCTGACCCACTCACACATTTGTAATTTAGGAACATCTTCCCATTTCTGCATGCCCTGGTGATGAGCTGAGAGCTGGACAGGAGGCTGGGAGTGCCACTGCTTCCTGAGGGAGGGTGGCTGAGGAGGGAGAGCAGAGACACGCCCAAAAATTTGAATTTCAGGTCTGGTCATTGGAACACCTCTCCTATGAAGACAGGATAACAGAGCTGGGGCTGTTCAGCCTGGAGAAGAGAAGGCTCCGGGGAGACCTTCAAGCAACCTTCCAGGATCTGAAGGGAGCTCTAGGAGAGCTGGAGAGGGAATCTTGGTCAGGGAGTGGAGTGACAGGACAAGGGGTAATGGTTTTAAACTGAAAGAGGGGAGATTTAGATTAGATCTTCGGAAGAACTTCTTTGGTGTGAGGGTGGTGAGGCACTGGAACGGGTTTCCCAGAGAAGCTGTGGCTGCCCCATGGCTGGAGGGGTTCAAGGCCAGGCTGGATGGGGCTTGGAGCAGCCTGGTCTGGTAGGAGGTGTCCCTGCCCATGGCAGGGGGATTGGAACTGGATGGTCTTGAAGGTCTCTTTCAACTCTAACCACTCTGTGATTCTGTTTCTCCTGTGTGACCTCAGGCGAATCGCTCCATGTTCTAGTTTCTCATTTTCTCATCAGCAAAATGAAGCTAATCACTCTTTCCTACCTCACAAGTACATGAAGATGGATATGCTGAAGACTGTGAGGGAATAAGCTGTTGTGGCTTTGGGTCATCTAAGTGATTGGAATGAATCTTACAGGAGACATTAACCATCATAACATCTGTTTCCTCTGCTCTGAACCAAGTAGAAAAACACTTGATTTTTGCAGGGAGAACTTCTGTCCTGAGTCACCTTGGTGCAGTTCTTTTTCTGGCCAAAGTTTGATTCGTAATGGCTTGGGAAAAAAAAATAGGAAGGGAACCGGAACATGTTTCTCCAAGTTGTTAATTGGATAAATTGATTTGAGATGACGCAGGTGCTCTCGATGGCTTGCTCTGTGTTTTGGTTCATTTTAATTCCAGTACCCTGATGGTCTGGGAACTTGTCCTACCCTCCTGTGTTCCAGGACAGCTGGAACAGCTGGAAGAGATGTCTGTGTTTTGCTTTGGGGATCATCAAACGTGGGATTTGGGAGGAGACATTTTAGTGGGGCCTGTTGTGACGGGATGAGGGGTAACGGCTTTAAAATGAAAGAGGGGACACTGAGATGAGATCTGGGGAAGAAATTCTTTGCTGTGAGGGTGGGGAGACCCTGGCCCAGGTTGCCCCATCCCTGGACCCTGGCCGGGTTGGATGGAGCTCTGAGCAACCTGTTCTTGTTGCAGATGACCCAAACCCATGGCAGGGGGTTGGTCTATATGACCTTTAAACATCCCTTCCAACTCAAACCGTTCTGCAGATTCAATGAAATCCAGCTTGGTGGAGCAGAAAATCTTCTGAGATGCCAAACTCTTTTTGATGTTTGCTCCTGCTTTTTCAGCTGGCAATGTTAAAACTAAGGTACTGCCGGTGGACTTAACAGCACCGTTGCTGCAGTGTGGTTACAAGAACTTGTGAAGCATGTGGTGCGGTATTATGGGGTAAAACCAAAATATTTAGCGTAACTTCTGATGAGTAACGGCACTGTTACTGCTGGAGTCTTTTTTTTTTTTTTAACCTTTAGAGACTGCAAGCCTGCTCGCCAGGTGCTCTTCGGAATATTACTTTGCAAGCACCTCGTGACTTTTCCCCAGCCAGCCATTTAGGAATTAAAAAACCCTGAATCATCTTTTTATTGAGTTTATACACTAGCCCAGTGTGCCTTCTGACTGAATGTTGAAAACTTTGCCAGCCCACAAAATCAAATCAATTAAGCCCACAAGATTTACGATGCAGGTCTTTGGGAGTCCCTGGTCTTTTGCCAAGGGCACAGCAGGAAAATGTATTTTTACCTTGGCTCCATCAAGGTGCAGGTGGAGACGTGTGTGGCTGGAGTAAGCGATGTGAAGTTCTCCTTGAAGGTGTTGAGCTGTGAGGATTCATCTCTCGGTCATGCCTTGGGGGTTGCATCTCTTGGGGCAGATTTTTTGAGGGCCAATTAGCTATATATAAAGATCTACATTTGATTGAAAGGACAAAGGAGGTGAAGGTATCTTGGAACATACCACCCTTGACATCTCCATGATGATACTTCAGAGAAATTAGGGTGATGCTGTCCACCTTCAGACAGGTACAGGGTTATGGGCACGTTGGGAAGGGTCCATAATTCCCAAATCTCTGTCTCCTCCCTCCATCCCCACCACTTCCACCTGCAAAAAAAGGTTGAGTTTTCCTAAGGGCAGTCCAGTTGTTTTTCAGAATATTATGCGGTATCAAATGCGTATGAAAATTAACCTGAAAACCTCCAAATGAGAAGGGTTAATTAACTATTTAATTACAACGAACTACCAGTGAATCTGTGCAGAATTTGAGTTTCAGTGAGTCACCAGAAATGGTCAAGCTTGAGTGGTATTGGGAGGAGACGCCGTTACTTCGTAAAAGAGATTTGTATGAGCATGAAGTGATGAGGTTTGATGGAAAATAGCCGGTGGAAATGTTATGTAAAAGCACTGAACAGGTCAAGGTACGCACCTTATTACCTCTCTGGTGGTTTTTTTTTTCCCCAGAAAGGTAAGTTTTGAGTGGGAATTTACACACCAGCCTTTCTTTCTTACTTCTCAAATTTTTTTCCATTATCCCCATTTTCTTTTCCTGCCCAGGTTGAAAATCAGGTTTCCTTACTCTCATTGATCTGCTACCTGAATCTAAAATTACCTAAAGCTGTTCCTGTTGCTCCGTCACATCCTGCTGTGGTTTGACTGCTCTCCCAGGTGACACTTTTCAGATCTCGTGCTTGACGTGCTTTCAGTCCTTTCAAAAATGCATCATAAAATACTCCTTGGTTTCCCTTTTCAGTTTATCGATTACCAGTCCCGATCTTGACAAAACTTTTGCTATATAGGGCTAATTATTAAGAAAAATTCCTCCCTCTCCAGCTTTTCCACATCCTCATACAGAACCTGAGTGACACTCGTGTTCCTTGCCAGCAAGAACTAATCAGAGTCCTACAGAGTCGGGATAAAGAGAAGCTTTTAGTGAGTAAAGATGGGCTTGTTGGGATGAAAAACAAAAGATAATAAGGGCTCTGCATCTTGTGTGCTCTTGCTAAAGCTCCCAATGGGTTTGATTACTCTTCTTCTTACTTTTTTGGTGGGCTGGGTGGCACCGGCTCCATCGAGCCCTCACCCTGTTCATTGAGTGCTCTATCAAAGCCCTATTCAGGGAAGGGTTTTGCATCTCTGCCGTATTGCAAATGGATCCCTAGACAAATTCAGTCTGCTCAAAGAAGTTTAAGATTCATCTGGAAAAGATCTAGGCAACGCTCCTGGGGAAGGTGGGTGCCTGAGGGATGCATGGGGAGAAGCACCAGCAACTTGAAGGCAGTGAGGAATGGGGTGAAGATGAAACAAGGCAGTAAGAGAGGGGAACGATAACTCTAATTTAATGAGAGGGGAAATGGTCAANAAGGTCCCTTCCAACTCTAACCATTCTATGATTCTATATTTATATAGGTCTGGACAGATGTTCACAGCACAGCCCTGGGCCGGGGGCTTTATGACCTTGAGAGAAAATGGAGAAAGACCTTCTCTGGCCTGGTTTGGTGGGAGGTGTCCCCACCCAGGGCATGGGAGGTGGCACTAGATGGTCTTTAAGGTCTCTTGCATCACAAACTCTTTGACAATTCTATGATTTTATGAATCAGCAATATCGAAGCAAAGTTAAAGAAGAGGTGATTTTTTCTGATGAATGCCTGTGTAAAAGAAGGTAATTAAAGTCTTCAACTGGGGAGGGTGGAAGCATCTCCAGATAAATAAAACAGACGGCCACGTGGAAATGTGGAACTTGTGACATTTATTGTGGGGCTAGAAACCCCAAGTGGACGTTTAGATTGGATATTAGGAAAAATTTCTTTTCCAAAAGGGTTGTCAAGCATCGGTGCAGGCTGCCCAGGGAAGTGCTTGAGTCCCCATCCCTGGATCATTTAGAAGACAATAAAGATCTGGTGGAGCAGAAGCTCTTCTGAGATGCCAAATTCTTTTTGATCTTTACTCTGGCTTTATCAGCTGGCAATGTTAAAACTAAGGTACTGACGGTGGACCCATAGTGGACTTAGCAGTTCTAGGTTTATGGTTGGACTCGATGATCTTAGTGGTGGACCTGGCAGTTCTAGGTTTACGGTCAGACTTGATGATCTTAGTGGTGCACCTGGCAGTTCTACGCTTGTGGTTGGACTCGGTGATCTTATGGGTCTTTTTCAAGCTAAATGATTCTGTGATTCTAAGAAGAGCTAGAATTGGCCTCGCAGCTGAGGGTGGATGCCTTCAGGAGCTTAAGTGGTTGTTAAGAACTCATTATGACAGTTGAGGGAAGAAGGAGCCCTCACTTTCATTAGCAGTAAGGCCATTAGCTTGTCTGGTGAGCATGCTGGAGGGCATCAAAGTACTCTGACGTGTAATACAAGGATGCTTAAAAGCCTCTTCACTTTTTCAGTGTGGTGGAGCACAGCCCAAGCTCTGGAGAGAGGAAGAACCTTATGGGCCCAGATCTGCAGCTGGCACCACTCCCTCAACGCCACCCGAAATTCCACTTTCATCTTAAACTCATCCCAACTCAAAAGGGGGATGCAGGTGTAATGGGGGACCACTGTAGCTGAATGAAGAACACTTCTCCCTCTATATTATACTAATATATATATTATTAAGTCATTTCCTAATTGGAATCAAAGTGCAATGAGGAAAAGAATAGCGACAGGTATCTGATGGGGAGAAAGTCACTCAGGGGAAACAGCAAAATTCTGGGCGAGGGACAAGAGGTGAAGAACCCGGGTGGCATTTAAGACAGAGGTGGTTGTGAACGTGGAAACAGATATTGGTGAAAGCCTGGGTGGATTGTGCCGTTGCTATTTCTGGAAGGAGAGAAGCTGAAATGGTTCCCTGCCTCCATGCCCCACCAAGCACGGGTGCCATCACAGAGTGTAATTCATTTCACGCGCAGAGGACACATTTTTCGCAGCTCTGGCTGGTTTGTGTGAATTTTTTAATGATTATTATTTTTCTTTTCACACTTTTGGTAGTTGTTTTGACAGAGATTGGGTTGGTTGTTTGTTTTTTTTTTTATTCCTCTCATTCTGACTGTATCCCCACTCTGATAAACAATTCACCTGGGAAGAAACCAGCTCAGGCACCAGGTTTGGCACCGACAAACCTCTCATCACTTTTCACCCTTTCTCCCAAGCGAGGCAAAAATAGCACTATAGAATGGTCAGAGTTGGAAGGGCCCTCAAAGATCATCCCGTTCCAACGCCCCTGCCATGGGCAAGGACACCTCCCACCACACCAGGTTGCTCCAAGCCCCATCCAGCCTGGCCCTGAACCCCTCCAGGGATGGGGCAGCCACAGCTNCTGGACGCAGGACTCCAGGTGGGGTCTCACGAGTGCAGAGCAGAGTGGAAGAAATAGCAGAGGCTCCCAAAAATTAATGGGGGCATCCAGTGGTCCAGTGTTAATATTGATGGACCTGTCAGAGGAGATGTAAAACCAGCATGCAAGGCCCTGGCAGCCAATCAAGTTCCCATCACAGCTCGTTTACCAGGGCAGGGCCACAAATTGCAGCAGATGTGGGAAATCAGGCCAAGGTGGTTCTCTCTCCACCTGAAAGCTCTGTCCCAGCTGCATATATATGTTTTCCCTAGTACTTTGTCTTTTTCTGGGCTTTTTTTTGAGAGTTTCTCTGGGCTGGTGGCACCCTGGATGAAAAGATCCTTTACAGGAGTTATGGGGAGAAACTCTTGATCAGGGATGGCAGCTATAGGGTGAGGGGGAATGGTTTTACACTGAAAGAGGGGAGATTTAGATGAGATCTCAAGAAGAACTTCTTTGCTGTGAGGGTGGAGACACCCTGGAAGAGGTTGCCCAGAGAAACTGTGGCTGCCCCGTTCCTGGTGGGGTTCAGGGGCCAGGTTGGATGGGGCTTGGAGCAGCTTGGTCTGGTGGGAGGTGTCCCTGCCCAGGGCAAGGGGTGGGACTGGATGGTCTTGAAGGTCTCTTCCAACTCAAACCATTCTATGATTTTCTGATCCTGCTGGTTTCAGTGCCTCCCAGGATAGAGGTTTGGACTCAAGATGGATTGAAGCTGTTAGCTAAGCAGGTACCTCTGATACAAATGTTATGTGCGACTGTGTTTTCTACTGAAGTTGATAACATGCTGTGCTGTAAGAAATAGCTTTTATATCATATTTATAGTTGCTGGCTGTAAATTATTGTTCATTTTGGAATAAGAGGCTGCTTCTCAAATTGTTCTTCTTTCCCCTCTTGGCTCCTGTGCACAAACCAGTGTGTATTTCTGAGTTAGGCAGGCACATGGAGTGGGTCTGGTGCTTCAGGTGGAGAGGAAGGAGAAAGCTTGGAGGTATCTAAATGTGTGAGAGAAACCAACCAAGAGGGAATGACTAATTCAAGTATCCTTTCCCTTCCGATAGTCTCAAATGAATTGTTATTTTGGGAGCAATTGAGAACTAGGTCTGTTTGGGAGATTAATCATGCTTGTTCTAAAGCACCCTTTTGCCAAAGAAAATGCCCCCCAAAATTTATGGTTTTGAGCCTGACCATGCAAGTATTGAATGAAGAGTGTCAATAACAAGTCTTGTGTTTACAGCTTTAGTGAAAGAAGCTTTTCAGACAGAGTATGATTTGTACCAACTCCTGCCCACAATTGATCTCAAAAGGACCAATTTAAGGCAGGATCTGTTTATTTTAGGAGAGGGCTAACATATCTTTGAAGGGGTCAGCAGTGAAGCCCAACAGATTTTCGATATCTCGATGGCTGCCGAGAAAAGGTGTTCTCTCAGTAGTGCTATCCAAAAATGGTGGAAGGCAAATACCAGATATTTATATCCCTGTGTTAGTCTTTTACGGAACATGTTAGAGCTGCAGGGTTTTTTGCCCTGCTGCAATTAATGCTTTTCCATCTGATTTCAAGGCTGTGAAAATTCAGGCTTAGGCAAATTCCAGTAAATAACTTCACATGTTTTGCTATAATAGGAAAATTGTAGCCTTTGGCTAGCGGTAGTCAAATAGAAGACTTATTTTGGTTGAACAATGGTAAATGTTATGTAAAAATTGCTCAAGAGACCAATAAATAAATATTCTTCCTTTGCTGGGAGTGAAGGGAAAATTAACGTCCTAGCAGAGAAAGCAATTTCTCAGTGGAAGGGCTGAGTTTCCTGATAAATGCACTCAAACTTGCACACCAAGTTTGGGAAAAAAATGAAGCTGCTGGTTGTGTGGAGCTTCGATGGCCTCAGTTGCTCCTGCACTCTGGTAGGAGAGGAGGAGGAGCAGCTCTGGTACCCACCCAGAGCTCCTTGGGATTGACCCCCTTGCATGACCCTTCCTAAAATCTGAGTTGTCATAGAATGGTTTGGGTTGGAAGGGACCTTAAAGAGCATCTTGTTCCACCCCACTGCCATGGGAAGGGACACCTCCCACCACCAGACCAGGTTGCTTCAAGCTCAATCCAACATGGCCTTGAACCCCTCCAGGGATGGGGCAGCCGCAGCTCCTCTGGGCAACCTGGGCCAGGGTCCCACTACCTTCACAGCAAAGAATTTCTTCCCCAGATCTCATTTCAATGGGCCCTCTTTCAACTTAAAACCCTTCCACCTCATCCTATGGCTCCCCTCCCTGATTGAGGGTCCCTCCCAGTTTTCCTGGAACCCCTTTAGGGACTGGAAGGGGCTCTAAGGTCTCCCTGGAGCCTTGTCTTCTTGAGGTTGAACCTCCCCAAGAACCCCCCATCCTGACAAGAGATGGGCTCCACATCACGTATGTCAGGGAGATGGTTGTGTCACCATCCCTGGACTTGTTGAAGAGTGGTTTAGATGTGGTGTTGGCAGATATGGTGTAGGGGAGAACTATGTAGAGTAGGGTAGATGGTTGTCTCAATGATCCCAAGGGTCTTTTCCAACCTAGATGATTCTATGATTCTATGTCTGGGTGCAAGGACAAAGTTTCCTACCATGTTCTACCTCATCACTGTGGCACAGCCACCATCTGGCCTGGGACAAAAACCTTTTGAAGTGCATTTTTTAGGGATATTTCCTGGAGGTACCCACTAGAGTTAAAGCACCCACATTCACAGCTGCAGCCCACGTTCAGGACACGGAAGGAAGTGTGTGGCCAGATGTGGGTGTGAAGCACAGACCCCCCGATCTCTGCCACCCCAGTCCCACCAGTTCCCCTGTACAAGCAGCAGTAAATCAGCACTGGGCTGGTCTCCACATCCCAGAGCCTGTGACGGTGACCACGTGGTGTGTCCCCTCTTCTCACCTCCTTCTGCCTGCTGGGGAAACATCTATTTAGCCTTTTGCAAACATGGTGAAGACAGCATGTAGCGCTCAATCCTGACTGGTTAATGGCCCTTCCTAAAAGGTTCTTCATCTTCCCCTCACCCCTGCCTGATGAAGGGTGCCAATATTCTCCCACCATGCTGCTGGGGCATGCTGTTTATTAACCACAGCGCTTGGCACATACCTGCCTTTGGCCTCTTGGTCTGTGGGTATTGACCCCCCTCCTCCTCACCCTTTGATTAATGCAGAATAAATATTTAGATAGTGGGATAAGAGTGTAATTAGTGTTTTCTTATGGGCCTGTTAGATAAAATATTAAAACCTTCATCGTCCTTCTTATTTGCTCATATTAAATTGTTATGGGTGACTAATGATCTTTCTTCACATGCGGATCCGATCTGCGAGCAGCTCTTCTGGGAGACAAATGAGCAACATTTCCTTAGAAATAGTATAAAATGGTTTGTTCAGGATCACGTTAGTGTATCTTGCTCTTGTTTTGGTGCTACAGCCAAGTTCTGTGGAGAAGGAGAATGTGATGCTTACAAACTATGGGCCAGTATTTATTTATTTTATTTCATAGAATCATAAAATGGTCAGAGTTGGAAGGGACGTTCCAGACCATCCAGTTCCAACCCCCCTGCCATGGGCAGGGACAGCTCCCACCACACCAGGTTGCTCTAAGCCCCATCCAGCCTGGCCTTGAACCCCTCCAGGGATGGGGCAGTCACAGCTTCTCTGGGCAACCCGTTCCAAGGTCTCATCACCCTCACAGCAAGTAATTTCTTCCTAGTATTTAGCCTAAATCTACCCTCTTTCAACTTAAAACCATTACCCCTCATCCTATGGCTACAGTCCCTGACAGAGTCCCTCTCCAGCTCTCCTGGAGCGCCCTTCAGATCCTGGAAGGCTGCTCGAAGGTCTCCCCAGAGCCTTTTCTTCTCCAGGCTGAACAGCCCCAGCTCTCTCAGCCTGTCCTCACAGCAGAGGTGCTCCAGCCCTCTGATCACCTTTGTGGCCCTCCACTGGACCCGTTCCAACAGGTCCACGTCCTTCCTGTGCTGAGGACCCCAAAGGTGGACACAGGACTCTAGGTGGGGTCTCACGAGAGCAGAGCAGAGGCGTAGAATCACCTCCCATGGTATTTTCCAAGGATATTTGAGCAGCCAATAACCAGCTTTCCTTGAACAACGTGGGTGGTTTAAATGGCTTATCAGCTTAAGGTATTTCTAGTCAATGTTTGTTCAGGAAGAAAATCTTGCTGGTAAAACTACTTGGCCTTTTTGGTGTTTGTTTCTACCCTCTGCTAACAATGTCACGGAGATGAGTAAAGCTATAAGGTTTCTTAAGCTTTTAGGTAATATTTCTTTCTTCTTCTCACGACCACAGAGTGGAATTGCACCTTTTTTCTGTCAACACCTGCACCGCGGCAGGGGGGTTGGAACTGGATGATCTTTAAGGTCCTTTCCAACTCTAACTAGTCTATGATTTAAAGTCTAGTGTTTGCCAGTTATGATAAAGCTGATGAGAACTGATGGATGATTATGATAAAGGACACTTTTTCTGGGAATCGCTGTGCTCCTTTGTGCCAGTGGGGAGCCAACTCCATCCGAAGCCGGTCAGATGAATGTCTAAGGAAAAGATGCTGGAGAGATTGTTCAGAGTCCTCCCAGATTTCAGATGTGGTGTGCCATCATCTCAGTGAGACGAGGAGGACCTACTGGAGGCATCTTGTTATCTTTCCCTTCTTGTTCCACCCTGATGCCCTTCCCGCGGCTGAAGGGGGTCTGTGGCAGAACTTTTGGGATGTTGGAGGCTGATGGCAGAGCAGAAAGTGCTTGCCCTCTCAGGGAACAAAAACAATTTGGGTTTAATCAGGTGACAACCAGGGACTACAAACAAAACGTTTTAAAACTGAAACATTTCAGGTTTGTTTGTTGTTGGTTTTTTTTTTTTTTCCTTTTGTTTTCAAAAATGCTCCCAATTCTCATCCATTTGTATTAAATGAGGTCAAAGAAAAGGGTAATCCTTTTATAAAAAGACTTAGACCGCTTGTTTCCTTTTGGAGGAACATTATTTTAGCCACAAATTTATAAAGAAAGGGAATATTTTCAAGGATTTTCTAGTGTTATTTTGGAGTATTGTCATTTTAAGTTATTTCTGAACAGATATAGTTTGGGATCATCTTTTCTGCTTTGGCAAAACTGTATGAGGGATTTTCCAGACAGCTTCGTTGGCAGAATGACTTCTGCAAATCTCTTAATTTGAGGTACATCTCAATGGTTTCAGAAGATGTGTTTTACTGAGTGATGGAAGAAAAGAAAGGAGGAGAGATGTGGGCGAGCTAGAAAAATTTGGGAAGTCAGCGAAAAGGCTGTGGGGTAGGAGGAAGTGTTCAGATGCGGGCGATGGGATAAAGTGAATTGGAATTCTCTTGCACGTAATAAGAAGTTGTAAGTACAGCAGGTGGGGAATTACTTTCAGCAGGATGCTCAGCTCCCTTCAAGATGCTTTTATACCTTTTCTTTTCTTTTTTCCTATCAGTCCAAGAGTTAATTTTCTTCTCCAGGGAAATTTGGTCCTGGGGTAAGGCACAGGGACTGCCGTCCTCCCTGGGAGATAGATGCAGGGTGGTCCCAAGTCATTTATTCCTTGGTTTCTGCTGGCCGCGTGGGTTGCGCTGCCGAGGGAGGAGAATCTGTGAGATGAGAACATCTTGATGTCTCCCAGCCGATTATCCTGTGACAGAAAGGGAGTAATCTATGAAGATGGCTCTATAAACACATTTTCACCCAAGTGATGTTATTACCGCGGGTTTGCCAAAAGCAATTATTTTATTGAATAAGTTCATTGTGCTGCCAAGGGGGTCTGGCTATACTTTAGGTGGCTTAAATGAGGTTCTTTGCCAAAGGAGACTTTCGGAGAGCTTTAATTTTATCCAGCCTCTGACTCATTAGTGGCAGTATCTCTTCTCTTGCAATTTCTATGTCCCAGACAGAGGATGTGAATGAGGATGGCAGCGCTCACGAGGAGCGGAAAGGTAGCCCTCACATCTCTGATAACAGTGAAAAAACACCTTTTTTTTTTTCTTTTTTTTTTCTTTTTAAGGGGATATCTTCTGCTTATCAGGTTTGGAGCGGATCCTGTGAGTCATCTGTAGGTGGTTCACCTAAGCGGGCACAGCTGGAGGAAATGATTCAGCGTGGCACCCGGCGGGTGATGTTGGCTGGGGCTGATAAGCGAAGCGAAACCCTGGCGCGTTGCTGTCTCTGCCAATAACCCCCATCCCTGGGGTTATCTGGCCGGCAATGCATTTTCATTTATTTCCCTTGATTCACACCCAGTGGGACAGCGAAGGAGCTGGGTATGAAGCACGCCAAGAAGGTTGTCTTTGTCATCTTGATAGGTCTTCTTGGGGCCTGGTGGTTTGAGACGTATGCTGGACTCTGATGAAATGTGGGGAGGGTTTTTGTTGTTGGGTTTTTTTCCCCTCTTCTTTCTCAGTTGGGTCAGAAATATTTCTGGGATGAACGCAGTGACGGGGGCTGATCTCCCTGCTGTGGACCATGTGGCTCCTGTTGAAAATAACCAGCCAAGGGCAGAGAGGGGCAACTCCATGTCTGTGACCTCCTTTTCCCTCAACTTCCCCACCCCAAGGTTAAGAGAGGAACCAGCCATATTCCATGCTCATCCATCCACGGTGCCTCCCCCAGCCCTGTGTTCGTTAGTTCCAACTCGTTAGTGCTGAACCAATACTCAAAGGAGTCTTGTGAGGGCTGTTACTGTCTTCAAGGTGACTTGCAGCTCTTATCACTGTCCCCGTTGGCCACTGGATGTGACCCAACTGTTTTATCAAGTCTTGTGATGGGGGGGGGGTGGTGGTGGAGAAGAGCAGTCTCGCCTCTCTTGTTTGCAGTAGACGTGAAAATCCTTTATCTGATAACACGATATTGTGGAATATTAGAAACGGAATTTATCTTGGGCTGGCATCATTCAAAGCCTTGGGAAAACAAGCAGAGATGAAGTTTTCAGTCTCTCTCGTTTGGCGCAGACCCCCAGGTAAAGGAGAAGGATTATATGGTGTGGAAATGCTCACCATCTGGTTTGGAGGGATTAGGAACCATGTTCATTTTGTGGGATGGGTGTCCCCGGGGCCTTTTTATGACGGGCTGATGGTAGCCGTTTAAATTAAGGAGATAAATGATGTCCAAAGGATTTGCAGGCAGGCTGCTGTTTGTTTGGGCAGGTTTGGATGCTTTAGTACATTAAATCCAAATACCTGGCCAAAGAAATGCAGATTCCTTTATAAGCCACCCTTTGGGTTTTTCCCCACTGCTTTGGAGATAAGGTGACAACTTGGATAAGCCCTGGCCAACGCTTGTCCTTCCTAACCAAAGGAACAGCTCTTGGTTTAGCTTACACTGGGCTCCCTTTATATTATTTCTTTCTCCAGTTCAGCTTTTTGTATGGCATGTCCTGGCTGAAAGCTCCATCTGCTGATTTCTTTCAATGACTTTTGCCTATCTTCTACTACGATGGGCCCCCCAAAACACAGTGGAGTTTCCCATTGCAGTTCCAGAGGTTGGTCTGACTTCTCTCTTGGCACCTTATAGCTTTTCTTGATGTATAATATAGGTAGGTTAAGAAAAATCACTGTCACAGAGGAGTCCTCCGGCAGCGCCCAGTGGTGACACCTTTCTTCAACCTGATACATACTTGATAGGGAAACCCAAATTTTCTGTGTAGATAATAAATGGTCTGCTCTGTGCAAATAACCTGGTAAAGGCTTTGAACAGCCTGGCCAAGGCTGGGTTATAGAATTGTAGAATCAGAATGGTTAGAGTTGGAAGGCACCTTCAAGATCATCCAGTTCCAACTCCCCTGCCATGGGCAGGGACACCTCCCACCACACCAGGTTGCTCCAAGCCCCATCCAGCCTGGCCTTGAACCCCTCCAGGGATAGGGTAGCCACAGCTTCTCTGGGCAACCTGGGCCAGGGTCTCACCAGCCTCACAGCAAAGAATTTCTTCTTTACTTTCACAGTCATCTTCGTGGCCCTCCGCTGGACCCATTCCAACAGGTCCATGCCCTTTTGATCTTGAGGACTCCAGAGCTGGACACAGGACTCCAGGTGGGGTCTCAGGAGCACAGAGCAGAGGGGGAGAATCCCCTCCCTGGCCCTGATGGCCACGCTTCTTCTGATCCAGCCCAGGCTGGGGTTGGTTTCTGGGCTGCCAGCGCGCACTGCCGGCTCATGGGGAGCTTCTCATCCAGGAGCACTCCCAAGTCCTCCTCAGGGCTGCTCTCCAGCCATTCTCTGCCCAACCTGTATTTGTGCCTGGGGTTGCCACGTCCCAGGTGCAGGATCCTCCACTTGGCTTGGTTGAACTTCATGCAATTTGCATTCGCCCACCTCTCCAACCTGTCCAGGTCCCTCTGGATGGCATCCCTTCCCTCCACCGTGCCTCCCAGCTTGGTGCCATTGGCAAACTTGCTGAGGGTGCACTCTATCCCATTGTCCATGTCTCCCATGAAGATGTTAAATAGCCCTGGTCCCAGTACTGACCCCTGAGGAACACCACTCGTCACCAGCCACCACATCTTTGAGTTGTGTACATCCACTCTCCTGCAGCATTTATCATTTCCCACACGTTTGTGTTAGAAAAAAAGTCTTCCTGTGAGG
The DNA here is from genome assembly GCA_013400375.1 of Thinocorus orbignyianus. Lineage (NCBI taxonomy): Eukaryota > Metazoa > Chordata > Aves > Ciconiiformes > Thinocoridae > Thinocorus > Thinocorus orbignyianus. The sequence continues at coordinate 8,526 of VXBW01006150.1, read as the reverse complement.
GGGGAAAAAAAGAAGGACTTTAATCCAAAAACTTGGATTTGGAGCCAGTCTGGGTTTCTGGCACGTATCTGTCATTTCATTTAATTAAGTGGTTACATGGAGAGCAGTTCAGAGAACTGCCGTGCTCCCTCTATGATTAATGGGACTAAGCGGCTTGAATCATTTCACGGGGCCCCATTGACAGGGCGGTGAGGTGCCTAATTTCATGCTCGTAAATCAGATATCTCAAATAGCTGATGTGAGTACCCTCATCAGAGCTTTACGCAATGAGAGGATGATATCTGCCTTCTGAAAGCCAGCACTCCAACTAAAATGCACTCTTGAACCCGCTGCAGCAGAAGATAGCGAAACACGTGAGCTGGGACTGGGTAGGTCTTCCTGGCTGGATAAAGAAGTCAAATTACTGGTGCTGCCAACTCCATCTTCAGGTTATGTTCACCTCATGTTATATGAGGTTATAACTTCATGTTATATGAAGTAAAGAGCAGTGTTCCCCTTCCCCAGGGGTCAGTTCTGGGTCCAGTCCAATATATTCATCAATGACCTGGCTGGAGGGATGGGATGTCCCCTCATCAAGTTTACCGATGACACCAAACTGGGAGGGGTGGCTGACACACCAGAAGGCTGTGCCACCATCCAGTGAGACCTGGACAGGCTGGAGAGTTGGGCAGAGAAGAAGCTGATGAAATTCAGCAAGGGCAAGTGTAGGGTCTTGTCCCTGGGGAGGAAACCCCCCCTGCACCAGGACAGGTTGGGGGGGACCTGGTGGAGAGCAGCTCTGAGGAGAAAGACCTGGGAGTTTATGCATGATAACGACAGCCAAAGCCACCCCTTCTCCCTGCCTGGGTGTGAGGGTGTGTGTCTGTGAACCCGCACACCATTTTCACTATGCAGGGCAGCTGGGCTGGTTGACAGGTTCTAATCAATTCTATCAAACCTCTGAAGTCACTTAATTCCCCAAAGCGGTGGGACTTCAGTTCATAATCAATCCTTCCAACCCAATAATCGGAGCACAAATGATTAGAAAGTGACAGACAGGGATGTATCTGAGGCGGGGGAGAGGGTGAGAAATAAAAAGGGTCGTGCTTCTTACACTTCTCTCTGCAGAGGGGATAAGGCTCAGCAGCTCACCTTGCCTCCAGCCTGTGTGTTGTTGCCCCAGTGCTTAGGAAAGCGCTGGTAGAAATGACTCCGCTCCTGAGGACGCCTCATTTCATTGCAGACGTTAAAAATGCCATTGATTTGGTGTTTAAAAAAAGAAATATGGTATTGCACGGGTGGGCTGTGGTGCCCCAGACTTCCCCCCGCCACGGGGAACAGGTCAAAGGCAGGTTCCCAGCAGGCTGAAGTTCTGCCTTGCAGGGGTATCCATCAGCATGTACCCATCAACTGCCGAGGAACCCTCAAACCCTTCCGTTCTCAGGCATGTTAAGATCACGCCGCTACACCCAGACAAGTTCTAAATCAAGCTCCCTTTAACTGGAGGAGCCTCAGGGCTGCAAGGCTGGTTCATAAACTCGCATTTCACATCAGGACTTCTCACATTTTGGGGCTGTGGACCTTGCCATTAAGAAGGATGGGTGAAATCCAGGGGTTTGTTCGCAATAATCTTGGTTTTACTGCAACTGTTCTCTGGTTCCTGAAACCTGTATCACTTGGAAATGCTTCTATAAATTTAGTAGCTGTTCCCCCCACTCCCCACCAGTTTGAGGAAAATATGGAACTACTGGACATTTTTTGCACTTCAACAGAGAAAAATCACTGAAATTTAAAACGTGAAGAAACAAGAAGCCTTTCAAGCACAAAGAAAATCCTCTCCACATCTATCTCTCTTTTTTTTTTTTTTAAAGTTTTTAATTTCAGATACAACCTGCTGTGACCGAGTTGGAGTTTAAACATCAGAAAGAAATATTCTGTCTGAAATGGTCCAGACTGTACAAAGCAAGACATTTTTTATTTTTTTTTTCTGTGGCTGGCAGAAATCCGTCACCCTGGCTACTGTTTGCTCAGACCCGGGGTCAGCTCAGCTCCTTATTTGGAGAAGCCCAAGGTCCTCATCTATTCCCATGGGTTTTTGCAGCAGCTACACACGGTGTCCCAGGTGTGGGGAGGTCAGAAATTCCTTGCCCGAACTTCCACTGTGCTCGTTTATTCAGCTGTTGCTTGTGTAATCTGCCAGTATGTTTCAAGTCTGCTAGATAATCTCTCTGGATGCCATCCAGAGGGACCTGGACAGGCTGGAGAGGTGGTCTAATGCAAATGGCATGAAGTTCAACCATGCCAAGTGCAGGGTCCTGCACCTGGGACGTGGCAATCCCAGGCACAAATACAGGTTGGGCAGAGAATGGCTGGAGAGCAGCCCTGAGGAGAAGGACTTGGGAGTGCTCCTGGATAAGAAGCTCCCCAGGAGCCGGCAGTGCGCGCTGGCAGCCCAGAAACCAACCCCATCCTGGGCTGCAGCAAAAGCAGCGTGAGCAGCAGGGCCAGGGAGGGGATTCTCCCCCTCTGCTCTGTGCTCCTGAGACCCCACCTGGAGTCCTGTGTCCAGCTCTGGAGTCCTCAACAAAGAAAGGACATGGACCTGTTGGAATGGGTCCAGAGGAGGGACATCAAGGTTATTAGAGGGCTGGAGCACCTCTGCTGTGACGACAGGCTGAAAGAGCTGGGGCTGTTCAGTCTGGAGAAGAGATACCTCCAGGGAGACTTTTGAGTGGCCTTCCAGGATCTGAAGGGAGCTCCAGGAGAGCTGGAGAGGGACTCTTTGTCAGGAAGTGGAGTGACAGGACGAGGGGTAATGGTTTGAAATTGGAAGAGGGGAGATTGAGATGAGATCTTAGGAAGAATTTCTTTGCTGTGAGGGTGGTGAGACCCTGGCCCAGGCTGCCCAGAGAAGCTCTGCCAGGGTGGACGGGGCTTGGAGCAACCTGCTCTAGTGGGAGGTGTCCCTGTCCATGGCAGGGGGTTTGGAACTTGATGATCTTGAAGGTCCCTTCCAACTCTGACCATTCTATGAGAAGCGCTGATGTACTGCAGTTTTGGAGGTTGGTTTTTGATGACAAAAATAGATCTAACTCTAGCTCATTGGATCGTTGACTCACCGTGGTCTGTCAAGGACTGGGCTTTGCTTGTCGTCCCTAGGTTTGTCTTTTGCACTTAATTAAAATTTGAGGTCGTACAAGGGCTTGAAACCATAGGTATCCTGCAGACCTTATGCAGCTGTATAATTGGATCCGTGTTGAGGATGGAAACTCTGAACTGCAGCTGATGTCCAGCCTCTGGATGTGGGCAAAGTAGCCTCCTGGACTGGGAACCCTGCACCCCATGGGCCCTTCTGCAGCTCCATTCTTTTGAAAACCAATCTGTGCACCCTTGCGTGCTTCTCCCGTTATTGATTTTTGTTTTCTAGATTCAAGGCTAAGCAGAAACCAAGCCTTAAAGGTCATAAAAACACCTACAACCAGCCTGGGACAGTACTCATGGCATCCTCAGAGGGTTGGGTCGCTGCTGTTTGCTGGACCACTGGTCTCATGATGGCTATCACAGCACAGCTGAGCCCTTGTGGGATCGAACTAGACATCTCCTGGCCTCGTTTAGACAACAGATTTGCTCCCCATCCCCATGAGGAGCACACTATATTAATGAAAACCTAAGTAAGACCTTCAGCAGTGGCTCACGGATGTCGTTAAGCACAACTGCATGTGTCTCCTGGACCCCAAATGCCACCTGGCATCATCAACATGACCACTTGGGATTTTTACCTCTTCCTCGAGCCAGGAACAGCCAGGGTGCAGAACTGATCATAGAATCATAGAATGGTTACAGTTGGAAGGGACCTTAAAGATCATCCAGTTCCAACCCCCCTGCCATGGGCAGGGACACCTCCCACCACACCAGGTTGCTCCAAGCCCCATCCAGCCTGGCCTTCAACCCCTCCAGGGATGGGGCAGCCACAGCTTCTCTGGGCAACCTGTTCCAGTGCCTCACCACCCTCACACCAAAGAAGTTCTTCCTAAGATCTTGTCTCAGTCTCCCCTCTTCCAGCTTAAAACCCTTACCCCTTGTCATATGGCTCCACTTCCTGACAAAGAGTCCCTCTCCAGCTCTCCTGGAGCTCCCTTCAGATCCTGGAAGGCTGCTCAAAGGTCTCCCCGGAGCCTTCTCTTCTCCAGGCTGAACAGCCCCAGCTCTCTCAGCCTGTCCTCACAGGAGAGGTGTTCCATCCCTCTAATCATCTTGGTGGCCCTCCACTGGACCTTTTCCAACAGGTCCATGTCCTTTCTCTGTTGAGGACTCCAGAACTGGACACAGTACTCCAGGTAAGGTCTCAGAAATGTCAAACCATCAGTGAATGTCAAACCACTCACTGCGAAACGAAATCCCTCAATTAGTTATCAGCCGTGCTGCATTCATTATTGTTTCTAAAATTAGTATAAATGATCAATCAAGGTTATGCGTAATGAGCAGCAGCAGCAATACCTGGATTGTGGAGCATGTGGAAATAATAAAGGTGACAAGTAGAAATAGCTTTCCTCTGGGAGGAAATATCAGGCTCAGCAATAATTTGTTACCTTCCCGTGTTTGAATACAAATTTGAATTTTCCACCAAAACACTATTAAGAGCCATAGGGAAATGAGGTTTCTTTTTTTTTGTTTGTTTAGTTGGTTTTTTTCTTGGTATTTCTGAAGTAAAGGGGGCTAATTTTGTCTATGAGGACCTGTTCTGGTTGTACAGCATTTTTTGGGCTCAGGAAAAGCAGTGTGAAGGTGCTGGGTTGTAATCAGCAATGAAAAATGTGTAGTGAAGCACTGAAAATTATTTCAAATAAACATGTAGCTGATAAAGTGATGCGGGAACAAAGGGAAGTTCTTCTGTGGACTATCTCCTGTTGGGAAACTCAAAGTCTGGAGTTTTCCAAAGCTTGAGAACTTGAGTTTTCTTTGCTCTGGGAGAGGATTATTTAGTGTGTGGACAAAATGAAGCTCGTTTTGATGTCTCCTTGGGAAGCTGTGTGGAGGTGAAGAGAAGCAAAAAGGAGTTACCTTGGCTGTCCTTCCATGACTTTTGCTTTCCGGGGAATGGGGGAAGCGTGGAAAGCCTAAAAGAAGCGGTGAGGATGGTCAGAAGTTAATGAATGCAAGGAGAGCACCTGTTCAAAGCCCCATCCAACCTGGCCTTGAACCCCTCCAGGGATGGGGCAGCCACAGCTTCTCTGGGCAACCTGGGCCAGGGTCTCACCAGCCTGACAGCAAAGATCTTTTCCAGATCTCATCTCAGTCTCCCCCTTTCAGTGTCAAACCCTTCCCCCTTGTCCTATGG
>VXBW01006148.1:150089-250986 GCA_013400375.1 Thinocorus orbignyianus | reverse complement strand
CCGAGGCTAAACCGTGACAGTTTGGTAAAAGACAGTATTGATACTTTTTTTTAAAATTGTTTTTTAACACAGATTCAGGTAGTGTACTGTGAGTGTCTAAATAAACTTATATTAAAAGTATACACACACATATGTATATATTTATGCACATATGTATGTCACTTCTCTCTGCTCCTAGCTGCTAGCCTCGGGGCTTGTAGAAACTGTAGAAGCAGTTGTTTCCAGCTGTGCTCAGATGTATCTCGCGCTGTGTCTTGGAGACTGGCAGCACAGACAAGGGTTGTCTCAAAAAGTTTCGCTGTTGCATCACAGCTCGGTGCATTTGGCACTGATACTGATGTTTTGGATGCAGTGTGCTCGTATTAAATTGTCAAATATAACTGCCTTCGTCTGCTTCTAAGTGATTGTGATACTGAATGCAGTTCTTAACCGAGCCTCTTTTCCCTTCTTCATCACGACGTGCTTTGTCTTTGTTCCCTGTTTGTGATATTTTAATCTCATGGTTCTCAAAAGGAGTTTTAGAAGTACAAATATCACTTAGGCTTGTTGATAATACATTTTCAAATTCCGTTTTTATATAAAGAATTGAAAAATTTAAAAATCTGAAGTCATGTAAGTGTCTTTGAAAAACTTCACCAGTAATCAAATTACATTAGTGAAAAACTAGTGGCTTTTGGGTGGGAGCCAGATTTAACCTTCTGTTCTTCATTATTGATCTTCTGTACTTATTAAAAATAGAGTAGGATAAATCATTAACTTCTTTGGTGGGTGGGCTACATTTATTGATCACATTCAGAATAATACCCTTAATGTATGTTAAGGGTGACACACCACACACACACCCCAGTACAGTGCTTGATCTAATTTGCATACAGGAAGTATTTTCTAAATTGCAAGCTTTAGGTGTGCAGTTACGTGTCTGCTGTTTAGGCTATTTCCCCTTCAATAGAATTGTTACAGATGGGTAAAGATTAACAGTTGGCTATTGTGCATCACTTTGTTTTATGAAATTATGTGTCAGTCCAGGGAACTTGTATTACTAATGATGCTTTCAGTTTTATTCAGAATTTAGCTTTTTGGAATTGCTTTTCTCTTCACCTCTTTCATACATGGACTCCTTGGAAAGATTACCAAAATCCCAAATGAGATTACATTGGAAAAATAAGAAAGGAAAGAAAAACATGAGCAAAACAAAACCACAGCAAACTTGATGGGATGTGTCTGTTTAGTCAGATGCAATTTTACAGTAATTGGAAGGGAATAGGTTTAATGTTTGTAAATATGAAGCCTGCAGTAATTTTTTTTTCTGCGTAAAATAAGTTGGTTACAAAGCTCAGTGTTGGAAGCCGTACACTGGAAGCTCTGTGTTGCTCCATTTGTCATAAAGGAAGCTTGATGAAGTTATTCTTACTTAGAACTTGTAGCCTTTTCTATGGAGTCATCTGAAAATTCCTGTGAAGGCTTGCACAAAGTAATTGCAGGCTTCCTTTCCCCCCCTCCATGTTCAGAATAGGATGGTGGCTCTGCGGTGCTTTATCCATTTGTTGGAATTCCATGTGCTGGGCAGGTTTGCATTGCTAAAGAGCTGGCAGTAGCTTCCTTCAGTGAGTGCAGCTTATTGCACTGCAGTGTTTTGCCCAGAATGTGGCAGATGCTTGCATCAAGTTTAATGATAGGTTAAAATGCTTGAATGTCGTGCTGTCTTTGGAAGTAGTGTGTTTGTTCTTTGTCCAAGCAAGGCTTTTGGCAGGACTTGGTGCTATCTTGTATGTGATAAAAATGCAGAGCTAGAAGTAAGCGTGTAATAATATTTCATAGTAACTATTCCTTCAAGTCTAAGTATAGTAATTATGCACAGAAGACCTGTGTGTGTATCCTCTAATTGCTAGCATTGGAGCAAACCATTTTTATTGTACCAAGATCATTAAAACTGGTAAGTTTTACTTTGAGGTTGAGTTCATTTTGAACGGTTCTCCTAGTGCGTGGTATTTATAATACCCTGACTCACCGTGCTAAGGATTGTTGAACTTGAATCACACAGGGCAGAAAACATCTGGATTGTGCCCTTCCAGTTGCACTTCAGGAGGTGTTTCTATCAGTTGCTGCGTAGCTCTGCTCTTAGGAGTTGTATCAGTTTGTGAAGAAAACCAGACTGGTGGCCTGGTGTATTACAGTCTCTTTTGGTAGATAAACATCAGATTAAAATCTTATCCTTTTATACTGCTCCAAGCTGTAGGAGTCAAATCCTTTAAGTTTTCATCATACTTGTGACCTTTGAGGACTGTACTATCAAATAATTTTCAGTGCAGAGCAGCATGTAAGCAGTACTTCACAAAGGAATTTGCTAAGCCGATCAGAATATTACATCAAGCTTTTCTATCATTAGGTAGGTTTTACTGTTGTCTTGTCAAAGCAAAGCATGAATTATGCTGTCCTCATCTCTAAATATTTTCTTTTTGTGATATTAATCTATAAATCTTTTTAAAGCAAGTTAAATAGAAGAACAAATCAGAGCTGATGCCTGATCTTCTGCTGTGATTTGCCTGTATCCCCCAGTTTATCCTTGTGTACTAACCAAGAATAGTGCTAGCTATGAAATACAGTCGGGAGTTCTTCCTCAGTGATGTAATATATTAACATCTTGAGCTGTAGCAATAAAAGCAAGGTCGTGGTCTTGTGCATGCATGTACATGTGCTACCACAGACAATTGTTCTGCATTTACAGCAGGCGGTGTTTTTCTTCCAGCCTACTTACATTAAGATTTTTACATAACCTGGTGTTTGTAGTTTGATTATGTATATCCTAACAAGAAGGAAAAAACAACATATGAAGGGTGGGGAGGCTTGAGAGAATATAAACTATGCAAACTTTTGTTGGCCTTGTATAAGGGAGGAGCCTACCCATTTGTCCAAGTTAAAACAATCTCTAGTAACTGTTTAGCTGGAACAACTTCATAGAAAGTCTGGCACACCCTGTCAGCTGCTCTCTTGCTGTGTTTGTTAGAGCTCAGCAGCACACAGTAATTTTTGGGTAGTGATAGGGAATGATGGAGTTAAAACCCTATTGCAGCTCAAATTTCTTCAAAACACTAGTGTTAGAGAAACTTTCATTTAGGGTAAATTTTTACACCATGAGTCTGAGAGCTTTTATAATATTATGCAACATAAGCATCAAACAGTGAAGTTTCTTAGGCAGTTTCATCCCCGAAATCTAGATGGCTATTGGAAAATTGCTTTAGGCATCTAGTTGTCCTTCTGTATTGTCTCCTCAGACATGTCTTCAGGGGACAGGCTCAGCTGGAAGGGAAGCTGCAACATAAACTTGCTGGATGAAATAACTAGTAAATGCTTTTCGTGGATAATATGATATCAGCCCCCGCTGTGTTAGTTTTCTTAAATCGCTGCCTCTTATCACACTTTATGGAACACAGTAGTAATGGCAAGAGCAGTTTTTTGTGACTGGATCAATGACTTGGAAGAGAACAGAACTGTTGAAAGAATATTCTCTTGCTAGGAGCAAGGGAAGCATTTAGACAAAGCATTCAAAGCACTTGCACAAAGTATGCTTTTCCTGATTGAGGTGAAAATGTAGAGCTTAAATAAACAAAAGCTTTGAACCTCCAGTCATTGTATTTGTTCACCTGCATCAATGACAGGTTCCTAAAGAACTGTTCAAGTGGCTATTTAAGTGTCTGGGAATGTCTAAAATTGTCTAAAACACTGATAAGATTTTTGGCAGCTGAAATTTGTCGAATTTACTTGAAAGCAACAAAAGCTAGGTAGAGTACTTTTGTAAAAGTTGTGGAATAATTTGTGCTCTGTTTTATTTTTGTGTTCAGATATCACAGTTTCTTTTAAGGATAACTTTCTTAAGTTTAGTTTATATGAATTTAGCATACAAATGCACACAAACCATCCTTCAGCTGTACCATCTGCCTGAGGTTATTTACCCAGTGTTGATTCTGTAATGCCATGTAGTTGGGAAGCAAACAAAAATTGCACTCAACTCATAAATTTGGAAAAGACTTGGAGGGATACTTTGAAATTTGTCAGGAATTGGGGAACAGAATGTCTTGTACTGTGTCATTTGAAAGATTCTGAACTGATAGACTACTGCGTGTGTTGTGTGATAAAGCCATGAATTATTCATGTTTTATTCAGTTGGACTCAAATAAATTCTAAGGGTTTTTTTGTAAATTTAAATTAAAAAAAAAAACCTTGTCACGTCTCCTGTGCCATTTCTCCCCTTAAAAGTGAGTAAGTTTGCCTTTGGATTTGTCAGCTTCTTGAAATATTGATCTGTGTTTGTAGCAGATGTATAAAGCAGTATCATTTTTAACCAAAGGCAAGGTTGGTTGGTTTGTCTTCCACCTAGAAACTGATGCAGCCTGGTGAAACTTCTTTGTGTTAATATCAAGTAACCGGGAGGAGAATGGAAGGAATTGATGTGTGTGACTACAGAAGCTGGTAGAACTACATACTTCTCCTGACCCTACTGATGTATTGCAGCACGATGGGTCTTTTAATCCATGCTTTTGAGATACTATGAGGACTGAAGCACTGTATAATTAACATCTGGTGGTAGTGGGTTTCTTGTAATTGAGAAATAACAAAGATTTCATTAAAGTCTCTAATTGCCTTTTTGGTTAGTCATGTTTCAGTCCTTATGTTACAATAATCACAGAATAGCAGAATAACCCAGGTTGGAAGGGACCTTGAGAGATCATCTTGTCCAACCTTTACTCATTAAAGAGTGTATTTAAAAAATAAAAAAGTGTGAAGTGAGACTGTCATTCAGGCAATCTGTTGAAATTATATAGAGCAGCAGTCTACACAGTAGGATTACTGTCAAGAATTGTAGTAAACATTCATTGAGAAGATAGCACAGACTCAAAGACTTGAGTACTCAGAGGTGTACTATTGCTTTGTATGACTTCAGACTCAAAATTTAATGGAGAAAATTCCCTCCCGTAAGTTATTTGGGTTTGTGACTTTCTACAGCTCTATTTTTCTATAGTAAGTGTAACCTATGTTTTCAGGCTGTGTCAGCTCAGTCTCGGTTACTTCATGAAGACTTCTTAACTCTGCTTACTGTGGACCCATTGAAACATTTGTTCTTTCCATTTGTTCTTTTATCTTCTTAAAAAACCCAAAAACCTACATGATTTACAGAAATCAACTTGGCTTCCTGATGTCTTTCCCCTTTTTGCATGTCTGAAATGTCTTGGAAGGCTGTAAAAATGTTTGAAATGCCCTGTTTCTGTAAGTAGCTCCTGTTTTCAAACCAACCAGCCTGTTAGGGACAGCTTCTTGTAGTCGTGTATGTGGCAAACTTTAGCAAGGCTTCTATTTATTACTTCTACTTTTAACATACTTTTTTTTTTCCTTTATTTGGATTCTTTCTGCAACCATTTACGTTGTGTTTTTCTATTTCAGCTGCTTTCTGTCAGCTGATTGTGGTTCTCTTAGGCTGCAACAGCTTCTTGGTGAAATTTCTGTCACTGAACATAGTTCCTTCACTTTGAGTTAATTCACGTCTTAATTTTGCGCACTTCCTTCCTGAATGTGGATATTCGGTAGTAACAAGCCATTGTCATCTTGCCGCTATTTCTGCTTAATTCAATTTCCAGCTGTCCAACTCTACACAACAATCTACTTATATTTTATTTGTTTAAAAAAAAAACAACACTGTTCTTCCTTTGTCAACCACTGCTTATGCCAACCTCTTTCATTCTTAACACAGACTAATAACGTTGCTGATTGGCTTTTAACCTCATGTGATTATTCCATCCCCTCTTACTTTCTTGATCTTTTTAAGCAGTCTGCTCTTCCGATTTTTCCGTCTTACATTCAAACTCTTTGATTTTTCAATACCTCATCTACTCTGTCGGACCATATTTTGGTTTGCTTAGCTTTGTTTTTCTTTCTCCTTTTGTTTCTAGAATCTTGCTGCAGCTGTAAACCCAGGCCATTTCTGTGATAATTTGATATCCTATCACTTGGCTCTATGCCACACTTGGGAGGAATAATTTGGACTGCAGAATCTCTATTTCCTGTTGTACTCTGACTCTGCCTTCAGCCAAAGGGGTCATTTGTTGTTTCTGTTGGGTTTTGTGAACCCTGCAGTCTGTTAGTGACTGTCTGCTGGGAGATCAAAGTGTATCAATCGGCTGATTTGTATAAAGTTTGATTAATACAGTTCTACCACATGCTTGTCAGCTCTGTACAGGGGGTCACATAGCAGATGGACAGAGAATTTGTTCTTGAAAAATGGTTGCAGGTGTTTTTGGTTTTGTTGGTTTTTTTGTTTTGTTTTGTTTTTTTTTTGGCCACAGAGCCAAGAGATTTTAAAACTATTTTGAAAATTAAGAACTGCACAGAATAGCAAAGAAATAGTATTAGAGCAGTCTTGTAGACCTGGACTTTTGGCTGTGAATGAGAGGTCATTGCAACATGTTCGTGGGGGATGGATCATTGGAAACATCTGTGTTGCATTCTCTTAGTTGTTTGGGATTCAGCTTTAAACTAATGCTTTAACTAGTTGTGCTCTGGCTTCCTTTTCACCTGCTAAAGCATGTTACACCCTCCCTCTAGGAGAACTTTTTGGCTTCACTGCTGTTTGTGCTTCATTCTCTTTTGTGTGTTGCTCTCAAAGAAAGATAATTTACAGCTTCTTCCCTTCTTTTTACACAGTTTTCTCCATAAATACTATCATGTATAGGTATATAAAAATAGTATATTACATTTTCCACATGTTGAAGCTTCAGTGAACAACAGAGGAGTGAGGGCTACGAATTAATCTCTCAAAATATCCATCCTTTTGTTAGACAAACTAGGTCTAAAGCTAGTTCTATATTTGTCTCTCAGAATTTCTTGCAAAAGAGTGCAGATAAAAATTGAGTAATATGGTGACTTTTTTTTTTTCTTAAAAAGCTTTATCTCTCATAGTGTGACCTGTTAATAACACAGTTTGTCAAGCATCTGTTTGTATATAGAATATAAAATAAATGCAAACCCTTTGGGCATTGAATTGTTGCCTAAGTAGACAATTTCTCTTAAATAATAACATGAATGCATGAATTTGAGGGTAACCTTAAAATAATTTTTCCTAAGTGTAGAAATTATTTTGAAAGGATGGATTTTGTTTCATTTTGAGCATAATAAAAGTATCTCAAGAATTGGATGACATTGATGTTCAATAAATTCTGGAAACTTAATATAATATATGTATATGCAGCTTTGTCAAGCTATGTCTTGACTGTGTGCTTTTATCTGTCAAAGCAATCTGACTCAGAGTACACATAGAATTTCCTGAAATAGGAATAACTTGACTGACATGTCCTTTATTTTAAGATGTTATTTTTACTGAACCGCTAGTTTCATAATCTAGTTATCAATATTCTTGAAACAAAGGCAGTTACCACCAAGTTGCTAAGTGACTATAGGCTTGCATAAGGGGTAGTATTGTAAGGAAAAGGGGCAGACTGCCTACTTCTAATGTTTCTAGTATAAAACTAAGAATTCTTGCCTGACTTCTTTGATAGTGACGCGGCAGCAGTTTGTGTAGAAATTAGTTTTGTCTTCCTGGATACTGAGTACCAAAAGATATGTTAGAAGAACCCTTGAATCATAATGTAGCTGACTTGCAGGATCCTTTCTGCAAGAAGTACTATTTTCTCATTACCCAAAACATTGGGTAGTGCTTTATTTCAGTTTTGGAAAGCAAATGGAAGTGGGATCTTTGAGGCACAGATAATGGGGAGTCTCAGGGGACAACTGATGCCATGTTGTGCACAGTATGGTCTGCAGCTCTCTTGTAAGAAGGGTGCAGCCCTTCTCTGCTCTGCTGGCATCCACTGTGTGGCTAAGTCTAAGTGTGGTTATCACCAGCCACAGGAGAGGGAGGCTCAAAACCTCTGGGGCACATTTGCATAGATTAGGTATTTTACCTAATGATATTCATGCTTATTTTGTTGAAATTGAATCTGGATTAAGGGAGTAGCAAATGTAAATTAAAAGGTGCCACAAAGAAAATCATTCACTGGGAACAATGATGGTTGTGGAGCATCCAAAATGTGATTAAGCTGGGCATCAAGATACTATTTCTAGATATTTCAAATAACATGGGGGTCTGCAGGATTTTCTTCACTATTTTAATATAGTATGGAAAGAATAAACAATAGAAGTAATGAATAAGCTTGCATTCCCTTTGTTTACCATAATGAATTGAACAAGTAGACTTTGAGACAGGTTTACTAAACAGATGCGTGTCAATATGTGCAAACCCTGTGTTGGTAGGATCTAGAATCTGGTAGAGGTCATATTTGAGCAGTAGAAGGTGATTCTTATGGATGTCTCTAAAAGATTGAGTGTACTTTGAAAGCAAATGCTGAGTGATATAATGTGTGTTTATCCCTCTGCACTTGTGCACCTTTGGGATTATTTTGTTGCTCTGAAATGCAGAGAATGTTCCAAAATGACTTCTTCATCTTTCCTCTCTCTTTTGTGTTGTACCAGTAAGCATTTTGTCTACAGTTGATAATAGTATTGATAACTTCAGAATAATTTAATGTTTCTTCCAGGTTTGGTGTGTTAGTTGTTTAAGATGTACTGCCCAAGGAAGTTGGAGAGCTGTCAGGAAGCATAACTCAGACAAAGGGAGGTGGAGAAAAAGAGCTGTAGTTCTACCTGCAACCCATTGTATCCTGCTGACAGTACAACTGACCTATAAAATGAGGTGGATACTACCATATCAAATTTAACCAAGTCTTATTTTATATCTGATATCCATTGTCTGCATTTGCTCAGAACATCATTAAAGTTATTACACAGTTGGTTAGGTGTCTCTTGTGCCTGACCTGTTGTTGGGTTGTGTTTGAACTTGGTGCTAACAGGGATAATCGTACATATGAGTTGAGGGTGGGTTTTTTTTAAATAAGACATTTGTATTTATTGTTCTAGGAACCTTTGACCACCTACTCCTATAAATGTTTCAATGTGCTCCAAGAAAACGTAATTTTACATTTTCCCAGCAACAATTCCTAGTCCCAAGAATGCTGGACCACTGTTGCACTAAAATACTTGGTTATTCATTGTATTCTGACATCCTTTGAAGGCTGAAGCATGGCTATCCTGCAGGGTCCTGATATTCTGATTCCTATTTGACTATGATTTCAGAACTGTTTACTTTCAGTCATAGTTTATATATAAACACTAGAAACTCTGAGCCCTAAATCCCGTTATCCAGAACCTCCATCAGTGATAACAAACTATACTGTATCTGTGGTTTTGTAATGTTAATCATTCATCAGCAAGATCTTTTATGTAATCTGTAATCAGTCTTAGATTAGCATTGTTTATGATAATGCAGTAATAAAACTTAATCATTTCCTACTTATATATTGCTGTATTTTTTTAACTTTACATGAGTTGTCCACATGCTGATCGTTCTTGGCTGTGTCTCATCTGCATTATGTGTTCCACAGGATCTCTGCTGGCAAGTCTGTGTAAGCTTCCAAGATGCAGCTGTTTCTTATGTTATTAATTATGTATTCTTGATAGAAGGAAAGAAAACTTGCTGTAGTCTGGGGCTATAAAACTGCAATTTGTGTAGTATTGTGCAGTATGCTATCTTCAAAGTTCAACATCATTAATATACAAATAATCCACTACGATTTTACTATGTAATTTCTAAAGTTAAATGTTAGGCTGACCTTCTTAGGGAGGTAGAATGAAATAGTAAAGGGCTGGGATTCCTCTTAAAGCTTAATTGATTAGAATACTGTGTTGGCGAATGAAAGCCCTCATAGTCATGCTAATCTGAGGATGATGGTAGGTGCAGTATGAAATTCTGATTTAAAAATCAGCCATTAGCCAATATAAATATCTGAGTATTAGGGTTTGTTATTTGTTCATGGAAGGTCTTCTAAACCAAAAGCCACTCCCCTGCAAAACACTACCTATAATACCGTGCATTTTTTTGGTCTCTTGAGATACTACGATGCTGAGGATTGTTCATTGCAAAAATTAGTCTGCATTGCATATGTAGAAAGCTAAGGAATTGCAGGAACTTTAAGTAGTTATTGACATGGTTGTTTTTTCTCCAGCAAATTGTTTTTGTACCCAAACTGTTTTTGTACCCAGCAAATTGACGCTGAATTGGTGTTTGGTCATCTCTTATTCAGTGTAACGGGGGACTGGCACAGTCCAGGTCATAGAAGACAAGAAATTAGCTCAATAATGTGCTGGTGGATATGTTAGAAATAAAAACCAAAAACAAACAAACAAACAAAAAATCAACCACCACCAACAACCACAATAAAAAAAAAACCCAAAGGACACAACACCGCAAAACCCAACAAAAATAATCCACACCAAAAAAAAGCCCCAACACACCACAAAACCCAAACAAAATCCGCAAAAACAAACCCCACAGGCCTGAAAAGAGTCTGCAAAATAAGTCCTATGCTTGCTTATGCTGAAGCATGAGTCTTCACTCTCAGCATTTTGGTGGCAGTTCAGGGAGTTGCCATCAGAGAGGGTGAGAATGGTACTGCAGTTTGTGTAGTTGTATGCTGACCCAGGTCAGGAACTGATTCAACTGCAAACTATTTTTCTTTTCCTGTGTTCCTTTTCAGCCAGCTCACTTTGCAGTCTAGTTCTTTCTGTGTGTATGAAACCCCCAGCACAGGATGTAGTGAAAGCCAAAGCAACGGGAGGAGTTAGTTGGCAGCAATACCTGATTGAAGCCGTAGAGGTAGGAAGCTTCTAACCAAAGCCTGTGCTGTCTCTGCGCTGCAGCTCTTGTTTGGTGCTTGTGCAAATCCTAAACAAACTGATTCCATGCATTTGTGCGGAGCTGGATTTGAGCTTAGTGAGATCAAGCCTAGGTCTGCATAAACAAGTTATGCATTTGGTAAAAGTAAAATAAAAATTCTGTGTGTAAATAATCAAAACAAGAACAAAGTGAAATTTGCAAGGCTGAGGTATTATGCAAGGACTTTCCTAAGCAGTAGCTGTTACTGTTATCTGAATATTTATTTCAAGTGTCCTCTTTGTCCAGAGACAAAGTAGTTCGCATAGCTTCCCCCTAAGTAATATGTACTGTATATGTTCAGAGGAAGTCAAGGTCACAGCAGCCCTATAAAGGAGATGTCAGTAGGCTGTTCAGCATTCTCAGCCACAGAATGACAGGTCACAAACCAGGTAAGTGTTCCAGCTCGGTCTCCCAAGCCACTCAAAGATGGGTGCTTGTGTCCCATTTTAAAGGTGATATCTGTTTTACAGGCATTTATCCCCACCAGATTTATGTGACATGCATGACATATTTCATTGGAGTATTCTTCTTTATTTGCCACTGACTAAAGACTTAGGAAGTATCAACACTGTTGATGGTCTCAAATCTTCATTTTTATATTTATTGGGATGAATTAACAGACTTCATGCTATATTCATTTTGCAGAATGAATCTCTCCATCCTCATCTTAGGAGAAATATTGTTTGTGATTGGCAATATCAAGTAAGATGGGGAGAGTGTGTGATGTTCGTTCTTCTGTCGTATTCTAATCCTTGTATTTCACAGAGATACACTTTTTAAGCAAAAGTATTGCATCAGGTATCATCCATTTCTTGGGGTTTTTATGCAAGTTGTTGCTCCTTTGTGTGTGCTCCATGGGTAGGGAAGAGAGCTATGTGGCTTAAAAGGTCTTTTATTGCTGTTCAGACAACCTTTCTGCAAGGTTTGTTTAAAATGAAATTAATAGCTCTTATGTCTGGATGATTTGACAAACACGGAAGGGTGGAAAAGTTTCTTTCCCTTTTTTTCAGATCACTCTTTAAATGTCTGATGCGGATCATGATGTAGATATGAAACATCACTTGGCTGATGATGCATTCAGCTCTCCTTAAGAGAAACTGATGTGGTTCAGTTTTTGGCTTTAAAGTGGGCTTATAACCATGTTGATCATATTCAATGCCTATTATTCTGAGAATAGTCCAGCCTAACTCAGCACATGAAATACAGCTGAATCGGACATCCTTTTAAAACATAATTAAAACCAAGAAGCCTTACTATTCCCGTGGTATTATCCAGTAATCTTTGAGCATTTGTTGCAGACTGCTCTCAACCAGTCTGTTCACTAGTACTGTACTTGCTGTTACACTTCATGCTGTTGAGTTTGACTAGGGAGAGTGAGATATTAAGATACAACACTACGAAAGGGATGGGGCTGTTCTGCTCACTTCCCCTGTAATTTTAGTCCTTGCATCCTTTCAGTTTAAATGCCTTTGCTTTCTTTCCCTTTCTATAGCTATTCTGGATCACATTAAATTTCTTGTGTTGGCAGCCTTTGCAATTATACCACATTCAGTAAATCTCTGACAAGGCTAAATCGACTTCTGAAGAGCTTTTAGAAGGCCTCATTACCATCAGTTTCTGTCCTGACATGCTAATAGGGACACATCCCTGCTCTTCTAGTGGTGCCAAAGAATTAAGTGGATTGAATACCTGTCCCTGTGCAATATAAATTTTCTAGGGTAGTGCTTCAGTTTTTTTAGTTGCAAATAGCGTATTCTTCCCAGCTGTGATAGAACAGGTCTGTGGAAACCTGGAACTGGGATGCAGATGTGTTTGCTGAAGAACTGTTAAACCAACTGATGCAGCAACTTACTGCTTGTACATAACTCACTCTAGCTAGCAAAAACTCTTTCAGGCCCATATGTAATCTTGCGGGTTTAAGATTCTTGCTCATGTAAGAGCAAACCATTCAGCATTCTCAGACTTGGGAAGAGGACAGAAGGGTTCAAAGGTTGTCTGTTGCCAGTGCCACGGGAGATTTTGCCAGCAAAGGTTGTAAACAGCTGTTGCAGTAGCTAGGCAGGTCAGATTACTGCATCCTAGTGATTCCCAGGTATTTGGATGTCCTGCTTATCACTAAACCAACAGGGACGGAGTTCTGAAAGAAGAGTTGCTGTTCCTTGGAAAAGCCAGTGACCGAAAATGTACTAGGCAAGGGAGAACTCAAACAGGAATACTGCAAAGGTTTTTAATGTGTAATTTTGATATTAACTCTTCTGATTTTTCAAATGGTCACGTGAAAAGATGGAAGGGGAAGTAATTGAAGCCCGTAAAGTGAGTCCTATTTCTTGATCTTTATTTATTTCAGGATTTTTAGTAAAGCGTTTTACCTAGCAGCAGAATGCTGTTCTGAGCAAACAGTAGTGTTTGCTACAGGTCACTAACTAGGCATAATTACTAGATGGAAAAGGTAATGGAAATGGATCTATGACACAATGAGAAATGTTTTATTAAGAGAATTAGCCTGTGGAGTGGGGTGTTTCCTTTTTTTTTTTTAAGATGCTGTGCCTAACTACTTCTATTAATGTGTACTTAAGTAATTAAGCTAATGAATGCTGGTAAATTTTTAAAACTTGTGTTTCTAGGAGATTGCTGTGGTGCTATTTTCTCTGAAATTTCACTCTGAGGCAGCTTAAATAATGCAATGGCTTTATTACTACTGTTTTTCTTTTCCATTTTTGCTTTTTACAAAAGTTTACAACGTGGAAATTTCCAACTGATTTTGCAACTTAGTTTCAGGGGGAGGCAAGGTCAGACCTGCAGGAATTACTGTAACTGTTGACAATATGCTGTTATAGTAAATTCTTCAAAGTTATGAATTTTTATGGTAGGAAGCAAACCCTGTGGGTTTTTTTTTTCTTTTTTCTTTTTCTTGAAATATGAAACTGAAAACCGAAGCAAACCCAGTGTGAAAACTGAACTTAAATGCCCAGAGACCTTCTTAAATTACCAAAGATTTTGCATTTTCATTTTAAACACTTTTTACATTTCAGTTCTGCTTCCAGCTCTAACACTAATCTAAAATTTAAGTTTATTCATTCAATGAGGTTATATTATGTAAAATAAAGGTTATTGAATAGCGTTTGTGTTTGCAGGGACTGAATAGTGAATTTTTTCCTTCCACCCCCCTGTAATGGAAATTCATTAGCAGCAGTTCTGACTAATGTTTTTCGTTTCCAAGGAATTTAATAAATAATACTATGTCTGACTTTTCCAGAAGGAAAAGGCACGGAAGCACCCTGTACCTCCTTGGTGGATGGGGACAGAGATAGAAGCCAGCTATAGATGCATCATGTTTGACTTGCTTTCTCCTCAGAATATGTGCTTATATGAAGGAAACAAAGCATCTGTGTGTTTCATTGGTTAGAGCTTTTCTGTAGAAAAATTGATTTCTAGCATTAGAGAACCAACAGCAAATCATAAACCACATTACACTGGATCAAGACCTGCTTTATTAGTGAGTTCTTCCAGGCTGAGCACATCAAAGCAGTTATTTATTACTGTAGCAGACTACAATTTTGATACTGCATGGCTGAAATCTCCCTCAGTTTATACAACCAACCAAAAAATATTAACCTTGGGAAACGTATGTAAAACAGTAGCCTGGAACTGTTTTCTTCATGAAACATGAGCCAAAGACACGGAGCCCTGATGTAGATGACTTGATGTCTGGGAACAGCTTGCCACACAGTGGCGTGGAAGAGAGTTGTTAAGGGAAAATAGATTGTGCCAAAGCTTCTTGTCATGTTCTGCTTTTATCTTGATGCAAGAAGGTTGTCGTGCTGTTGTCGCAGGACTGTGATAGGAAAGGGATGTGTTACAGTTCTGAACTCTGCAGACAGGAGTGGTGTGTAATACAAATGTGCAGTTCAGTTAAAGCATTGAGAAACGGTGATATATGGGCTGCAATCCTGAATTTCCCAGCCCTAGTTCGTGAAACTGTGGTTAGCTGAGCCCAGTAAAGTAAGTAACTGTTGATCTGAAATGAGAGAGACTTTCACTTGCTTATACCAGTATGCTTTAGACTTTTACACTATTCTTTTCACTGCTTAGCATATCGCTTTAGCTATTTTGGGTCCTTTAAGGACTTCACAGAAAGCAGCTGAGAATTCTTGCAACATTTATCCTCCCAACCCCCAGAGTCAACTAAGCATTTGGTAACTTGCAAAGACACATATGATTCAACAGGTTTTAATTTTATTCTATAGTGGGTATATATGAATAGCTTGGTGCTTGTTTGTTAAGGAAGAGTTGTCTGTGACGGGTTAGTCTGTAACAGCAATGCTGAGAATTATCCAAGTAGTCCCATTTTCTTTGATACTGGCTAATAATGAGTACTTGGAGAGTGAAGGTCAGGAAAGGACGAACACACACCAGTATACTCACTAGTGTATTTTTTTGTCTCCTTCCTAAACCTTGTACTTTCTGAACGTGATACTAGATCTTTATACTTCATTTTTTGAGGAACCTTTTTTGCAAGCTTGTCTAATCATTATTTAAACTCATCTAGATTTTCTGGTGGTTTATGACAACAGTTACTTGGTTTAATTTTGAATTGCATGCATTTGCCTTTTTGATTAACTTAATTTAATGCCTTGTGGAAACTGAGAAACTGTGAGGAAAAACCCAGTAGTTATTCGCTATTCGTCACCTTCATGCCATGAAGTTAGGACTTATATTATGCACCTCACGTCTTCACAGGAGGTTACTTGTGGTTGAGTCGCCACCCCTGGAGGTATTTAAGAAACATGTAGATGTGCACTTCAGGATGTGTTCTAGTGACATGCTCTAGTGGCTGAGATTGTAGAGGTTTTTTTGTGTGTGTATGGTTGGACTCAGTGACCTCAGAGGTCCTTTCCAACCATGACAGTTCTGTGATTCCCCCTTCCCAGTGTTCAACTCTTTATCTAGATTGAAACATTTTTTTTTGCGTTGCAAAATTTCCCTGCAGTCCTTGATTGTTCTTGTGTTACTCTTTATCATTTTTATCTTGTACGAGATGGAAGTGCACCTACAGTGCATTACTAACGAATGCTTACATGGATATCTTAACTATGTTGTAAATAAGTAAAATATGTATTTAAATCAAATTGTATAACGTTAAAATTCATAAGCATACTGTGTTACAATAGAAGATGTGTAATTAGGAAATCAGTATTACTCTTGTGAGCTGGAAGTTAACCTTGTTATACTAATGACCTATTTAATATAAGATAAAGTCTCTGCCAGATGACGATCATTTAATCTTTTCTCCATTTTGTGTTTCTTTCCTTTTCCTATCAGACAGCATTACATTTCATTGAAATGGTCATCAGTTCCTTTTAAAAATCAATAGCAGCACATTTTTTGCAAACCTTTTTCATTTATTGGATTTAGTATTTCTGGGTTTGCTTCTAAACTTGAACTTTTGGAGTGGAGTTATATTGATTCATTGCTGTGGTACTAATAGTGTCTTGTCCAGAAGGCATCCAGCTAGATAGATTGTGCTCAAGCTAGAAAAATCACTGTTTAGACAAAGATGGGTTTGTTTTTTTCATGTAGATGTTCTCATCTACATATGATTTTAATAAAGAAAAAAGAAACGTCTGATTTGAGGTTCAACAGTCTTTAAGGATAGCGGGGGGAGTACAAATACATAAATCTTAAAATTTGTATATCCAGAAAGAACTTACACTGAGGATATAGAAAATGATGTGTTTCAAGAAAATAAAAGATGCATTTTGCATAACCCTTGGCATAATTTCAATGTATTGGGGTAAGGGGGAGAACAATCTAAATTCAGTTTATTAGAAGTTACTCTTCTGTGGCTTCCATATGAAGTAGCTGTTCTCTGAAATAAGTCCTGCTTTTTTAAGTGGCATTAAAAAACTCTAGAAATAGATTCTTATGGAAAACGTTCTCTGCTTGTAATACTTAGTTTATTTACTAATGTGTCCAGTATTCTCCAGGACACTTTTTTTTTTTTTTTAATATATGGAGATTCTTAGTAAATATAAGAAACGACTAGCTGGAACTGCTAGTGATAATGAAGCTGCTTTACTTCTTGCTTTGGCAGAACATTGTCCCCTTACTAAATCTGTAAAACATTTGATTTTAATTCCTCAGTATGAACCATCATCAAAGGATTTGTATTGATTTGCATCAGCTGATAGGTGGATGTAAAGGCCATGTGCTTCAATTGATGTTGGACTGAAACTTAGGTCCTCCTGGTAGTCTGTTGGCCAGCTGGACAGACTGCATAATATACCAAATGGAGAAGGACTTCATGTCTTCAATATGTGATAAAGTTCTCAGTAAAACAGGGTGTCTTTCAGTAAATCACTTTTGCTTTTAATAGATGGATAGCGATATACCAAATGCTTATAATTTCACAGTATTCTAATTCTTTGAATCTGACTTAAGACTGCCATATTGGTTTTATGGAAATACAATTATTTTTTTTTTTTTTTTTCACTAAAATGAATTCTTTTAAGAGTCATTTTGATAATGTCAGTAGTTCTAAGGCACTGGAAAAAGCTGTTGAAGCTTGAGTTTGGTGACCAAAGCTGGTACTTTTAAGGAGGATTATGTTCTTTAAAAAATTTTGGCCCTCATTTTCCTGGCTTGCTCTCGTCCTATAACTTCTGAATTTATATGAAAAGTGTCGCTTTGCCTGTCATGGATCTCTACATGTACTGCTTTCTTTCATAATGCTTTTAAACTACTAAGGAAATATCTGTAAATGGTGATCTGAATTTTATGACTGAAGTACTTGGTTCATCTTGGTATCACATGGCAAATGGCAACATCAAAGAGTGCTTTCCAGTAACTTTGTTTTTCTTACATAAAGTTAAAATATGTATCATTTATTGTTTTACCAGGAAGTCTTTCCTGATCTGCAATGAAGGTATGTAGTGTTAGTAATTGGAGGTGAAGGAAGTAGTGCCAATTTACTCTATGATGCTATCTGTTGGAATGACTTTTTTTAGACTGGAAGAGTCTAAAAAACTGGGAGAATAATTACTTCATACATTTGTATACTTGCAAGTATGTCTTGTGTATAGAGATTCACAACAAAGCAACATAAAGTGTGATTTCTTAATTTATGTAGCATAAGCAGAAATACTTTAGGGAGTATCTTAGTGAGGTACTTTGATGTAACCTTTGATCAATGTTGACAATTTTCTTTCTGAATTGCCAGAGCTGAATACAAGTTCATGCGTTTAAGTGGTACTGATTTGCTTCGTGAATGCATCACTCAAGACACAGTCCTGCTCTTTTGGTGTGTCTTGTAACAAATGCAGCTGCATTTGTATTGTAATCCTTATACAATAATTTTATTGGGGGCTGAGGAGAATATGGCCAATTATTGGTTTCCCTAGCTTCTACCACAAGGGTTTAATATGTTTAAAACTTACAGCAAGCTTTGAAATTATTTTATTTTGCACAGAGTTAAGGCTTAAGGAAATGAAAACAGCTATGGAGTTATTGCTGCCACTCTTGTAGTTCATGTTTAAGGCTGTTCTAGTCTCATCCTAAGTAACAAATTTCAATGTAGTTTCAAGCCCTTGCAAAACACATTGATACGTTTAAACCAAGCAATTTACAGTAAGGACAGCAGCTATATTTTCTTCTTTCCTGCACCATTTAACTTATTTTATCAATTAATATTTATGGATGACTCTAACAGGGTAATTGCAGGATGGCCTTCATAAACTAGGCAGCAGATAAGCCAGTACTCACAGTGATTTTTTTGGCTCTAATCTGTGCAGTGGGAAGAACCTATTCACAGCAAATTTATAAGCAATGAAGCTTAGAGTAACAGAATATATTAATAGTGTGTATTAGAAAAAAAGAAAAATCAAGCAAATTATCTATTATACATACAAGATCAGATTAGACGTAGGAGCTTTCCTTTCAGTGTGAGAATGGTATGGTTTTGGTGTATGTAAAGCAGAGGATCAGAAACTCCAAAAAGTTACAATCAAACATATTTAAAAAGGCAAATAAAAATACAAAAATGTACTTACCTTGAACAGTAGTAAATTTCATACAAGAAAAATGGGAATCATTTAATTATATGTTGAAATTCTACTTGTTAGTCCTGGTGTTTGGAGATTCTTTTGATTCTTGGTATGAATTTAAATGTGAATAGGGAGGAGTGGGGGAATGGATAATTTGGCAGAAATTTAGTGTTTTTTTTCTTTTACTTAATTCCCTTAATTTAAACGTTTGCATCTTTTAGAGTAGTCAGCACACTAGAAATAGCTGAGACATAAATGTTAAGAGTAGAAAATTCGATTAGAAGAAAATGCTTGATGCCATTTAAGAGGACAGTTAAGTTGAATAATAGAAATATTTCTGAGTGATCGGTATATGTATACATTTCTGCGTATCTTTAGAATCTGTTCAGGCTTTCACTAGAAGCTTATGTAAACATTACCTACATTGAAATTTGCAAATCAGATTTCATTTACAGATCTGTGTAGTGGTAGGCCCTTAGGCAGTATTCGTGACTTTATATAGTTGGTCTGATTTTAAGTGATACTAAAGTAGAATATTGGTGAGAGTAAAAATTACCTATTAGGAAAATTACATTAAAAGACAGAAGATCTCTAGCTCACTGTTCTGCATTACAACAGTAAACTGATGTATTGATGCTTGTGGTGGAATTTATAAATCCTCAAGTAAATCTAATATCACTCAGTTATATCGGAACAGTCACATACAGAAGGGTAGCACAGCTTTTGGTGCTCTGCCTTTCTGTCCTTGCAGGTGGATGAGATAATTTGGATTTGAGAGGTGGGCTGCAGTGTGAGGGAAAGAGCTGGGAGGACCACAGGGCTCAAAGGTGTGATTTTTGTGCCTCCTCAGTGGTTTGGAGTCCAACTGGCCAGCTGTCAGTGGTGTGATGATACTGGAGCTGATCCTGGTTCACGTCCTTTATGACCAGGACAATGGGATGGAATGTGCTTCCCTCAGGTTTGCAGGTTATACCAAGTTTGGAGGAGTGTAGTAGTTAGAACTTCTAATAAGCCGACTCTGGATGGGGGCATGGGATGACAAGAACTTTGTGACAATCAACCAAAACAAATGTGAAGCCCTGCACCTGGAATAACCCACTGCTCAGGCGTGGGGCTGGCTGGTTGAGTTGGCACCAGCCTCCTGGGAAAGACAGGCCGGAGAGGAGTTGGTGGACCACCCTTACAGCAGTGAAGTTAAACTGCATGTTGAGCTCCATTAGTAGGAGCATAGCCTGCGGATCAGCAGAAGTTACTCTCCTCTATTGGGCATATGTGACTGCATCTGGAAAGCCAGTTTCAGCCTCCTGGTGTACAGCATTTACTGTTAGACTTCAGAGTCCAGCATAAGTCAATGGGGGTAGTTAGCTGTAGTATATGATGGGAGGAGAGACTAAGGAAACTGGTTTGATTTAGGAAAGATCAAGAGAGAAGAAAAGGCCAGGGGGGTGAAGTAATTGCAGCCTTCCACTACCTAAATGTTGCGTGGTTGTAGAGAAGGTAGAACTAGATTCTTAGATGTATACAATAGAAAACTAGGAGGCAAAGGTGAGAGGTCGGAGGTGACAAAATAATAATTTAAAAGGGAAAATTTAAATATTAAAATCACTATGGGAAAGTGAAGTTATGCACTTAGTTTTACTATGTTTTCCCATTAAGCGGAGTCACTGAATGGCAGTGTTTGCCCTTCTTTGGTCAGGGGTTTGAGATGACCTTGAGAGGTCTGTTCCAGTTCTGTGATTCTGAATTGTATAAACGAGGAGGTGTTAGTGGAGAAACTCCAGCATGTTTAAATAAAGTAATTCCAGTTTGTAATGAAATCACAAAAGTTTAGGGAATCCGAGTGCTATGTACAACAAGAGCTTCTTTAAAACTTCATAATGGAATTGAAACAAGCAAAAAAAAAAAAATGTTTCTGGAGGAAGAGGAGACTATTAAATTTAGGTTAAATCTCTTTATGAACGTGCTGGGTGCTTCCCAATGCTGTTACTGCTATCAGTGGAATTTTTTTATTTATTTATTTTTTTTCCCAAAGAGTCGGAGGTATCTCTTAGTCCTGAATTAACTTTGCTTTTAGAGACGTACATTACGAAGAACTAGGATGCTGGTAAATGCAAGGCACTTAGTGAGAGAAGGGAACCTCCTATCAATATAAAAACAAACTGATTTTATCCTTGTTCCTGATAAATATTGCCAAATTTATCACTGCTCAGTCAGCAGTTTGTTGATTATCTTGTGCAAAATTTAGCAGTGAAGTGTGACAAGATTGTAACAATATCATGCTGTGAGGGAAATAGCATTTGATTTTATCCTTTCCGGATTAAACACTCTAATGAGGAAATTCCACAGTAAAGTTTTATTTATTCAAGTTGAAAAATAAGGAAAGCTTAAAATGATTGCTGTTACATATTCGTTCTCTAACTATTGGTTGGATGTGGTTTGAGTCAACATGTTTCTGTACCTTGGTGTAGAATGGGTGGACCCGATGTGTTTTGCTTTAGGTTGTGTTGCAATAGATGTATCAAAGTGAACACAAATTACCTGTTTTCTCATGACTTCTGCAGCAAGTATGGCAAGTCGTCTTGTTAAATTACCATACACACAAAAAGTAAGTAGTCTTACTAGGGACTCCCATTTTTAAAGAAAGCAGAACAATTAATTTTCATCTGATGTTTTTTAATTTTTCTTGTGTCTCGCTGGAAGAAACCAAATGCATTTGCTGTATCAAAGCACATTTCCTGGGAGTTACTTGTAAAATATGAGGTGTTGTATAGGTTATCTAACCTGTTGCCTTCTGTGCACTGCAGAGAACTGAAAAAAATCAGTCATGAGATGAGAAAAGTCATGAGAAGAGAAAGCTGTACTGTCAGATTTTGGTTTGCAGGTTTTTGCATCTTGTTTTGAGAGATCATAAGTTCAATTCCACGCTTCTAGAAAACACTGGAATTTGTTGTGGTTTTCATATTTCAGTAGTCTTCTCAAGTAGTAAATTTGCCTGATCTTAGGCTGGTTTTCACCACATTTCTTACCACAGAAAAGCTATAAATCAGTCAGGAGAGCTAAGTACAGGGAGATGTAATGAGCAGTTCATCTATTTTAAAATAAATTCCTCTCATTGCATTGTGCTATGAATACATAGTGACAACAGGAGGAACAAATCTGCAAGGTGTTCGGTGGTGCTTGTAGTAGCACTAGTGGTTGTAGTTAGTTCTCTTTGTGTTCAGACACTGTTTTTGTGTAATGAGACATTTAGTGAAATGAAGGGAGGAGGAGGTGGCGGGGTTTGCAGCATTTCTTCATAACCATATTTCTCCTGGTCTGAGGAATTACTTGTCCTCGAGACACTGCCATGGATGAGGGCTTTTTTGAGCTATTATAGCATTGTATTTTTCCTCTCCTGGTATGTTACTGTGGAAGTACCTTTCTTTGCAGTACAACCACCCGCCAAGACAGCAGGTAACTCCACTGCATTGTAGTTTTTATACCAGCAGTCACAGCACGACTGTGAGCTGAGGGGGCACACCTGCTGGCACGAGTTTGAACTATTGAATGTCCTAGTTGCATAACTTTTGCTAGGTAGTGAAACAATTTTAAATATTTAAGATCCATGATTTCTGTAATCTATAATTTCTTCATGTTTCATGCCTGTTCTTTTTTCTTTTTATTTTGTTTCTCCTTTCAATATCTTTCAAACTGTTGGGTTTATCTGCTTCAAAATTCTTTAGCTTTAATGTTTGAAGGCAGAGGAAATGAAGATCGGAAGAATGTTCCCACCACCACCTGACTTTAATTTGGCTTAGATATAAATATGTTACTCATACACACAATTTGAAAACAAAAATAATTGGCTTTCTCCTCACAAAGAGTGGTATTAGAGTACTGTGTCCAGGAATGCTCTGGATATTGCGTTAAAGAAAATATTATTTTCTCTGTGTGTGAATTGCCTTTACCTTATCCTTTGTGTACTGTCAATTCATTCATACCTCCACTGGCTTTTCTCTGGTAGGAAATTGATCCAATTCAGTCATACAAAACACACACTTCCAACCAAATAATTCAGTTATCTACTTGAGCAGATAAAATCCTAGTGTTCAGATGGTTTAGAAACAAAGCAAGCAGTAGTGCTTTTTGCAGACAGATTTTTCTAGTTTGGTGGTTTTTTGTGTTTTATTTTGGGTTAGGGGTTTTTTTGTTGTTGTTGATTTGTTTTGCAAAGCATAGCTGGATAGGCTAGATTTGTGGGTAATTTGTGTGTAAGAGTTTTCCTGCATTTTACATTTTTCTGAGAAGAGGTTCTGTCTTTTTCTGTTTTTTTTTTTTTTTTCCATGAAGTGTGTGACAGCAGACCAAGCTTAGATGAGATAGTGTTCAAACACTGCTGCTCTGTTTCAAACCAGGCATTAGTATGCATTCCCTGTCCATAGAGCTTAACTGAGAAAACCTGTCTTTAGCTTAATTGGCCCTATGTAGGAATGATTAATAACTCTCCAAAAGGTCAAGTCAGTTCATAAAACATGGATGTTGATGTCTTCATTTGCAGCTTTTGAGTTGTACACTTGACTAATTATCCCCTGATTCCATCATTCAACCTCTAAAAAAAACCCCAAGGCGTTGTATTTTAGTGCATATATTGGAAGTGTTGAAAATAGTGGCTATTTTATTGCCTTGTGAGGGAGGAAAAGGATTTCTGTGGTTGCATCTTATTGGAGAAGGGAGAGAGTCACTTTTTAATATTTAAGAAAAAATGGCAGACAAGTAAAATGTGCTATACAGTATCAAAATTGACTAAGGCAGTTGAAAGAAGTGCATGTAGTTAACACTCAAATGCTGAATGCCTCCTATTTATCTTAAATGGTCGTCACTAATATATAGTGTAAAATAATTTTGAAAGTTCTGACTTCATTTTTTGATCAGTTCTTTGTGTTTCTATTTAACTTACTTCCTGTATCAGTAAGTTTTTTGCTTTTATCCATATACTTTAATGTTCTTTTTGCTTTGTTGGGTTTTTTTTTTTGAGGGGTGGTGGGGTGGTGGTGGTGGGGGTTTGGTGGTTGGTTTGTTTGGTTTTTTGGGGCCTCTGTGACTTGATGATAATTGGTACTTGGTAGAGGGTAATCGCACTGTATTTCTGTAGTGTCTTCAGTTGTTGGCGTTTACAGATGATGGACAAAATTAGTGCAATCTATATGGACTTGTTAAAGAATACTTCCATATACACCTGGGACCCAAAATGAAACTTTAAAAGGTTTCCAGACTGAAACATTTCTCTTTTGGCTTTGCTTTAGATTTCATCTATGACTTTAGGTCTAGCCTCTTAATGTGTCAAAAATTATTTCATGGCCTCTAGGTCTGTTAATTTTCCTTTTGTATACCCTTTAGGTAGGACCACAGTGCTTAGAAGACTTTAGTGAGTGTCTGTTAACCTGAGAAGTACTTTGATTACAAGCCAAGTTAAAGAGGAGAGAATAGTTGTGGATTGTTTTTTGATTAGGGTTTTCTTGCTTGGGATTCTTTTGTTTGTGGGGTTGTTTTTTTGTTGTTGTTGTTGTAGGTTCTTTGTTTTGGTGATAGGGGTTTTTTGGGTTGGATTTTTTTTTTTTTTGTGGTTTGGTGTTGTTTTTTTAGACAAAGAGAAGCAACATAGTGACAGTAGGATGTAAAACAACAAAAGTGTAAGAGCCTTTTTTATCTCTTAATGATTTTAGTACTTTTGCTAGTGGGGTATTTCCTGTGGTTTGTTTTTCTTTGGAAAGGGTTGTCTCCTCAAGAGGGTCAAACACAGATACATCCTAACTGAACTACTGGCAAACTGTTAATCCACTGAGGAGCAAATACGAACTCACATTACATGATTTTTAACAATCTTGTTTGATAAAAATACCAAGGAAATAACGATCTAAATGTTCAGTAAAGACTTTGCTAGTAATCATTGCAATTAAGGGAAGGAGGTTTTTTCATTTGTAACTGATAACATTTTTCTTAAGTGGTAATGAGTTTCTCTTTTTTTCAGGGGGGAGATTGGTGTGGAAGTTTTTGTTTGGTTTTTTGAAATGTAATGAAAAATGTTGTCCCTCAGTAGTGCAGTAAAACATGTACAGTAGAAAAATAAGGTCATGAACAGCCTATTAGCTGCAAAGACCTCTTGTTGTGATGATCTGTAATGTGCAAAGAAATAAGCTTGAGTTGCTAATTTTTTGTGCTCTAAAATAAATTCCTGAAGAAACCTAATTTGTAACACTGGCAGTATAGTTTTGGGGGTTTTTTGAGTTATTTTCAGAGGAAAGATTTTCACAAAGGAAAAGCTACTATAAGTGGTAAAATGTTACTGCAAATTAAATTTTAATGCTACATTAACAAAGTAAGTCATTAAAAGGTTTTAAGATTCTATTTAAGTGTACAAGAGTTATTTCTAGATTCTTTTTTTTTTCTTTGAGACGTTTCTATGTCTGTAGGGTATCTACTTTTCTCTTTACGCATGAATCATCAATTGTATCTTAAACCTCTTTCCAAGTTTTTGTTTCTGAAATTTCATGTGTTGAGTAATAACCAGGGGCATATTCAGGTTGGGTTTCCATAGCCTCACAGCTGAGAGATTAAATCCAGAGCCAGTTTTCATTTCAGTTATGAATAAGGAGCAGAGCAGAGAATCATGGAGTCACAGAATACTTAAGAGTTCAAAGGGACCTTAAAGATCATTGAGTTTCAATCCGCCTGCCATGGGCAGGGACACCTCTCACTAGAGCAGGTTGCTCAAAGCCCCATCCAGCCTGGCCTTGGACATTTCTAGGGATGGGGCATCCACAACTTCTCTGGGCAACCTGTTCCAGTGCCTCACCACCCTCACAGGAAAGAATTTCTTCCTAATATCTAATCTAAATCTCCCCTCTCCCAATTTAAAACCATTACCTCTTGTCCTGTCGCTACGTTCCCTGACAAAAGGTCCCTCTCCAGCTCTCCTGTAGCTCCCTTCAGATCCTGGAAGGCTGCTCTCAGGTCTCCCCAGAGCCTTCTCTTCTGGCTGAACAGCCCCAGCTCTCTCAGCCTGTCCTCATAAGAGAGGTGCTCTGTCCCTCTGATCATCTTCATGGCCCTCCGCTGGGCCTGTTTTAATAGGTCCATAGTCTTCCATGTTACTGGGAAGAAAACTTGGTGCCTCTAAAAACTACCTGGAGTATATTAATCCTGTAGCATAAGGTGCTATGCATTTTAAGATACACAGATCAATAAGCTTTCTTCAAATGGAAAGGAATGCAAACTGAAAATGAGCTGGTGAGAAAAAGAACGTACAGTAAGTGAATGCTATCTGCCCATAGCACTTTCGAATAAAATCTAGTCCACTGTGGGTGTGACATGTGCAATGTAGAATATAGAATGAAAACCTTTCTTGCAGTTCAAACGTGTTTCTACACGGTCTAATGAGGGTTATATTCCTACTGGATATGTGAACGTACCTAGGATCAAAATATTAAGAAAAATGAGTAAGTGTTTATAAAACGGTTAAATCTGTGAAGCTGAGATACTCTGGCTCCAGTGTCTGTTCAAAGCTTGAAGCTGTGTATCTTTATGCAGTTGAAGTATATTGCCAAAGGTCTTTCTGCATTGGTTTTGCTTTTCTGAAGGTACTGAGCCAGTTTATCAGCAATTGATTCTTACACTTGTTGTGTCTTAAAAAAAAATAATAAATTCAAATGATCCTCTGAAATGCATTCAGGTGCAGTGGTGGTGTGCTGTAACCCTGGAGATCTGAGAAGTATTTTTCTTAACAAGAAGTACACATTTGCTTTGCTGTTCATTTCAGTAAATGTCATGAAGTAACCATTTCAAATTAGTCTTGAATATGTCTTGAATATAAATTGTGTATTAACAAATACACAAGAGTTCCAGAGTTATTTGTGGGAGNCAGAGCCAGGGGAGAACTGACCCCGTCCCTGCTGGAAACCAGGACAGGAGCTTTTTTTGTTGTTACCTTAGCAGTAACAGGAGGCTGCTTTTCCTTAGTTCATACCATGAATGCTTTTGTGTCAGTCTCTCTTTACAACTTTTTAGTATGACAAGTCAAGATACTTATCATTTCATTGACTGATCTACTCCTGTAGGTTTTTAGTAGTTATCAATTCCCTCCCACATCAACCCCCCAAAATCACTCCACCTGAATATGTGTGCAGTTCAGATCATGTTGATTATTTTGAAGTGCACATCCAGGGTGACAGGGAGAATTGAAATGAATTGGACGTTCCCCCCCTTTCCCCCTTTTTTGGGGCCTAAAGAGAAAGTGAACCAAAATATAGTTAGTTATTGCTTTAAATGATCTGACATGTTTTTTCTTCATGTTTATTTTGCCATGTTTTTTAGAATAGTAGCCAGTTGTACAGTGTTTGTCACTCTCATTCTTCTGGTGTTGCCTGCAGCTGTTTGTCTGCTCTTGTTTTATTGTCATAGGGCCTTTTGATGTGTCAGTCTGTAACTAAGCATTGGTGTAGTAAAAGTACGAAAGTATACAGATGCTTTAGTTTCTAGACACTTTAATTACTTGCATCTTGTTCACAAAGTGAAACAAGCTCAGTGGGTAGCTGTAAGAAATCAGTAGTTGGAAGGAAAAAAGGCAGTTTGAGACATGCTATCATTGTACAAATTTAATAATGGAGCAGGAGAATAAAGCGTATGAAAAGGAGGGTAAATAAGCAACCTGTGTTGGGTCCCAGTTCAGCTAGGTACTTTCTGTAAACTGGATATTTTTTTTTTTAGCACTTTTGAGTTAGCCTCATTGGGATCTCAGTTTCACTTGGTTTTCAGATCATTATTTGCATCTTTAAAGACTTCAAAATTTTATACTCGCGTATTACCTTCTGTCTCTTAGTCTCAAAGTGCTTTGCAAACCAAATTGGCATAGTGAGAAGTGGAGGTGGCTTCTGACCCTGAAAAGCTGAACGGCACATGAAAATGGTAGTGAACATCTTGGCAAGAGACCATAGTGTGTCTTTTCAGATAACTGAAGCTGTAGGGAATATTTGTGAAAGGTTTAAGAAAGCCTCTGTTTATTTTATGGGTTATATCAAGATCACTTGTTGGTTGATGTAATTGAAAAAGAGGATTTAACCACCGCAGCAGTATGCAGGAGCAACCACTGAACACCCTTGGTTACAAATGGGCAGAAAACTGATTTCTGGAAGCATGGTGGACGTTGGAAGTGTGACTAGAATGCTGTCTACTGACCTGTCCATAAAACACTGTACAGGACTCATTCTCTCCCATGGAGGTTTCTGGTCATACCTCTAAACTGCCTTGATAGCATTTAATATGTAAATCTGTGAAGATTGGTGCTTAAAGTTAATTTGTTCCATTCACACTTTTTAAAGCAGTTGAGAATTGTGAGTGGGGAGTGGGGGTGGGATAAGATTGCATTTCAAAAGTTTGCTCCTTCATATATATGTATATGAAACAAAAAGAAATTGCTCTCTGGACTACTACGGGATACGTAGGATAGAGATGAGACCTGCTGATACGTATATATCGTTTGGGATTTGTGCAAGACATGTAATATGAGCATTCTTCCAGATCTGGTGATAGTAGTACTGGTAGTGTTATGTTTTTTGAACATAGACACTCAAAATACTCAGAATATAAATACTTTAGAGATTATTAATTGTTCCCTATTACTACACCTCAGGCTAAGTGCTACATGAAATATATATTTCCCTTGATGTATTTAATTTTTTGCTGCCTGCAGAAATTCAGATGGCAAAAGTGCACGTGAAAACATCCCTACACAGTAATTACTGCACTTCCAGGGATAAGATGCAAGAAAAGCTGAATATCTGGCTTCTTCTAAAAAAAATGTGCTGTGGGTTATATACACTGTGAGTAGAGCACTTCATAGGTTGAGGTACTGGGTTTTATTGGCTATGAATGGACAGGATTTAATTAACTGGCTTCAGTTAAAATAGTGTATGATGATAACTTGGAATTGCAGCCATTGGCCCTCTTGTTTTTCTTCCTGCTTGGCCTGACCTTTAGTCACCCCCTGTGCTTCCTTACAGATGTGTTTCTGGGGTTTTTGTTGGTTTGGTCTCTGTGTGTTAATTTTTTAATCATAATCTGAAGTCATCAAAGTCTGCCAGCTTTTTTTAGTTGCTTATGTTGAGACATGGATGTTACCACTCAACATGTGAATGTGAAGGTTTTTGTAGAAATGTGTCCATCTGAAAGTTTGAGTCATAAGAATATTGAATGATTTGCTTACTGCGCTTCTGACCTGTGTTCATGTAAAGCAGAAGCTGTGTATTGAGCAGGGGTAACAGCCACCTTTCTTGCATCTGCTTCGTGTGAAGTATTTTCTTCAGTAGTAGTCTTGTCTTCTGTATTTTAGGTCATTGATTCAGTACAAAATAAGAAAGGAGCACAGATTTGTAAGTCGTTTCTTTAAAGACTCCAGTAAACTACCCTGTTACAACAAGATCTTCTTGCACTGAAAGATTGGAAAAGTCATCAGCCAGTTTCTTCCAGGAACTGGAAGTTAGACTAGCAAAGTTATAAATGGAGAACTACTTTTCATACCGTACTTTTTGTGTGAGTTTCTGAATAATAAATTGGAACTTTAATTTTCCAGAGCCTCTTCCTGCCCCTCAGGACACTCACTGTGAATTTCAAACATTGTTTTCAGGCTGGTGAGGTAATTCCTAGTGTAGTCTCTGCATGCAGATGCACATCTGTTAACTTGTATGGGAATTATGCCAAATTCCACTTAAGAGTTGAAGTACTTTTGTGGTATTGACTTTAACTGGTTCTCCATAGTTGCAGGTGCTGAAGTGACTAGAATGTGATAAAAAGAATATCTTGAGCTACCCACACAGATATTCACTGTGGTCTGTGTCTTGAGCCTTGATTTCTAAGCTAAATTGAAGAGGGATTTTCTGAAGTGTGCGTAAATGCTCACAAAGCTATTTAAAGTATCCTGTTCAGTAAAGTCTGTGTAGAACACTGCCTTCCTTCAGAGGAGAAGAGAGCTAAGAAGTTTAAAGCTGTGGATGATCCAGACTGATACAGAAGGGTGTATGCTATAGTGGGCTGAAATTCCCAGTCACCAAATACCTTCCAGTTAAGAAATTAGGCTCTACCTACCATTACAGGATCAAGTGAAATACTTTTGTGAAATGCTGTAGGCAAGGGTCAGCAGGAGCTCTGCACTGGTTGAGAGGTCCCCGATGAAGACATTGGTCCCTGGGTTGTGAGGAACTTGCCCCTCTTCCCTGAGACCTGCCTGGAATACCTGTTACCTTCTTCTGCAGCAGCTGTGCCTTGGTAGATCTGTCAGGGCACCATCCTGTCCTCTCTTTTTAACTAAAAACACGTACACGGCTTGGATCTGCTGTGTGACTAGAAATACCTCAAGTCTTCGAATGCAGCTGACTGTCTGTATGCAGGAGACGGGAGATGGGAAAAGTTTGAAAGTTGGTGTTGCAATATGGAATAGTAAGAGGCAATTCCAACAAAACCTGGAAGTTCAGTCATCATTCTGGAAGCGAATATGTGTTTAATAAGAACCCTTTCCCAATATTTGCAGTTAAGCAAAGTCTGCCATTCTTTCCACTGTTAACTGCATCTGTCTACGTAACTGTGCCAATATCAACAGCAGTTGCTTTGGTATCAATACCTTGAACTATATTGCTATAGTATATGTAGAATAATTTTAGCAAGCTATGAATTTATAAATGCAATAGTTCTAACTTTCTAGCTTTAAAAATCTGTTAGGAATGAAAAATCAGTCTGTCAAGACACTGTAAAGACTGTAATGTATATGGTGTGATATAATATGATGGGAAGTGTTTGAATACGTATAAAACAAAATTTTAAGCACATGTATTTACGTGGTTCTGTAAAAAGTAAATATGCTGGTAAACTAGGTGCAAAATTGAAAGGCAAGGCGCTCTGCCTGGAAGCAGACTTTGTTATTAATGTACTGAGTGTCATGTTTGGAAGATGCTCTCACTTGAGGCTTATAGCACTTTATAGTGTCTTTCACATTAAAAAAAAAATAGTTTATTCATTGCAACCCAAAGCAATTTTTTTATTTCATTTGAAGGCACTAAAAAGCTGGTTTTGTCTAGTTTTTCATCTTGGGAAGATACCATGTACTTTAATCTGAATTTCCAGGGTAACTGATTTAATTTTTTTTTTCAATATTTGTTTTTTGGTGTACTGTTCAACAGATGGAGATGACTTGTATGGAGAGGGCATAAATATTACTGAAAACTGTATATTGATCAATGTGTGAATAAACTTGAGATCTAAATTCCATACATTTTTATCTAGCAATGAGGCTGGCAACTTGTTACAGACAGTGATGCAGTAGACACTGACCTAAGCAGAAAGGTGATGCAAATTGTTTGTTTGAACTGTTGGGAGGTGCTCTGGAGAAAACCGGTATGTGTTTAAGTACTTTACCTTTTGTGTCTGCAAGCTTCTCTTTTCTTATTGTCAAAACATCATGCTACAGCTAAAGAAAGAGAAGGAGCTAATTTTTTGTTAAATTGCCATGTATTAGGACCACTGACATTTCATTGTCCTATTTGGCAAAACGGAGAAGGTAGCAGCTGTACAGCTTTTCCCTGTTTTCAGCTCCTTGGATATGCCAGATGATGATAAAATATTGTCAATGGAAGGAAAGAGGAAATATGGGCAAAAGTAGGAAATGCAATTCTGAGAAGTCCAGGCGCAATTTACCAGACATTTTGAGACCTGGTAAGCCTTGACCATCAAGTGGGAATTTAAACCTGCTCAGTTTTAGCTGCTTCAGTTTATTTTCATTGGCGCTATCTATCTTTTGTTGCAAACATAGCCTTGTTTTTTTTCCTGTACCTAAAATTAATCCTAGAGATGGCAATGTAAATCTGAGTTCTTATTAACACTTTCTTCTCAATGAATCTCTTCATATTACAGATAGTTGATGTCTAAGAGCCATAGCAGCTATGAAGTTTGAGGGATGTAGCAGTTGGAAACCACAGTAGGAAGATTCAAAGTTTTAGAATTAATTTATACTCCACATTAAATCAGTTTTCAGTTGAAACTGCCCTGAGCAAACATGAAATAATAAAAGTTTTGGTGCTTAAGCTCAAAGCTGGAGTTGACAGAGGCAGTAAACCCTCTCACAACCATCACATGAAGCAGACTGAAAGTAGTTTTCCTGAAATCCACATTGTATACTAAGATTTTCATGTATCTGGTCTTTATTCTTTAACACCTAAATAAGTCAGAATGTACCCATTTGCTCCATCTTACTTATTCCTCAACTTTATTTTTTTGATTGTTGGAAAGTTGCTTTGGGAAATTCTGGAAGTTGGTTGCCAGGACCATTCTTTGCTCATAGGACCATGTGGCCTGAACACCTTGGTGCATTGCAGAACAACAGTAATGCAACTTTCAATTAGTGTAGGGGTTGAGGGATGTATTATTTAGTGTCCTTTCTCCTGTCTAGTCCACATTTCCTTACTCTTGGAGAAAACAGGGAGAATAAGATTTTTTTAAATGAGGGGAAAAGCAATTGTAAGGTGGTTGTGACAGGGGGAAGAGCTTCTCATGTTACAGGAATTTTTTCTTGATTTTTGCTTTGGAAAGATGTAAGAATAGCAATTGAGGGTTAGTCCGTGTTGTTGTCTTTACTTTGAGCTTTTGTGACATTTGCAAGAAAAAGATGGCTTGGATTTCATCAGACTTCTGAGGCACTTCCACGAGTTGCTTATGCTTTGTATTCTGAATACAAAACCTCAAACGTGTTGCAGAATTAAGTAGCAGTTGGACACAACAGCAAAACAGTCACTTGTTTTTTTTCAATGGTCAGAAGCTGCAGATCATCAGCTGAACTGGTAACCATAGCTACCATAGGATTGTGTACATGACTGTCAGAACTTGAGCTCTTTGCAAGTTTAAGAACTAGTTGTTTCCTTGGCGGCTGGGAGTGAAGGGACTTGCAGAATGAGAATTAGTTGTAATTGCACAAACAGAAGTCTGGAGGGAGAAGGCAGCTTTTCAGTATGTAACTCTGGACAACTGGGAAGTATAGAGGAGTAGTTATCTCTGTCAGTCTGTTCATAACCTACTTTTTTCCCTTAAGAACTGGCTTGGAAAAAAGTGCATTTCTACCACAAATACTAATACGTAATTTTATTTATTTCATAATAAAATTTGTACCAGGTATTTCATATTCTTTTTTAATTAAAATGTACTGCTGCTCTTAAATTTACTCTTTTTATTCTGAATGGATCAAGAGCTTTTTTAAGAAATTCCTGGCTGTTTTTTGACTTAGTCTCACTGTGAAAAGAAGAGTTTTGCTTTAGGGCAGCTTTTCTACAAGAAGTTAGTAATGATTAAATTCTAGATACTGTGACCATGAAATCACATCACACTTCCATGGTATTCAGTTCAACTTTTTCTTCACCTTTTTTTTGAAAAGGCTTTAGACTGTATTGAATGCACTCTAAAGATTTTTTTCTATCAGTATTGGCAGCCAGTTTGACAAACTTTGCATCATTAGTTATTTGTGAGTTGAGGGATGAGTATAAACAATCAAGTCCTCTATAGGATCTGACATACAGACAGATTATGCTGATCTAACATGAAATTGATGAATAGCTTTGGATTGAACTACACAGATAGCCAGTACCTTTAGTAGACTTCAGTAGTCCTGCTCAGGATTGAGTCTGTCGTGTCGCTTTCATAAATGAAATAATTTCTTAGATGAAGGTATTTTTTTTTGAGTGATCTTACCTTATTTGCACAATTTTCTTTCTTCTTTTTCTTTTTTTTTTTCTGAAGAGCTAGTGACACAAGGAAAAAAAAAACTGTTAAGGCTGCTTAATTTATTAATCTGTTAAGTGCCCAGATTTATTTTTTTTAAATCTTGTTATAATATGAACAGTTGCAACAGTCACTGCCTGCTTTGAAGACTTTGTACTTTTAATTTCTCCCTTCAGTAGTTATTTCAGTCATTCAGCACTTTAGAAGTGCACTGCAACATGACTGCAAATTTTGTGAGGCAATCAAGCCATTTGTCATAAGATTCCCAATTACCTAGAGTTTGAGTTATTAAGTACACAGATCCAAATTTAAAGAATATCCAAAGCAAACACAGATATCCAGAGTCAAATGCTCAAGGACAGACATTACCTTTTAAACATGCATTTCAAATCTGATAAAATACAGAAAAGTTCATAGTGCAGTTGTTTAAAGTGCCCAAACTGTATTTCAAGGCCAGGTATTTTGGGGTATTTAAGGAATTAAAGATTTTTCATTATTTTATTTAATCCATTCAAATAAAGATACTTTAGAAGACTGAAAATCTAAAGAAAATACGTTTGGGGCTGCCCCAGGTGAAGTTGGACTGTGATTTTTAGTCTCCCATAACTTTCTGTGTGAAGAGCTACTTAAGATGCTAGATACAGACAAAGGACAAGATTCTGGCTGTGGTCTGGAATTCGAATACGTTTGTTTCCATGTGTTCCTGTCGTGGTTCTGACCAATCAGAAAAGACAGATGATGTCCTCCCCCTCCCCCCTCTAAGAAAGAGAGAGGAGAGGAAGAGATTAAAGAGATTTAGGAGTTTAGAAAACAACTAAACTACTTTAATGAAAACATAATAATAATAATAATAATAATAATAATAATAATAAAAAGAAAAAAAATTTTAAAGGAACAAAAAAGTATATACAGTATATACAAAACCATATCAAGCTCCCAGGATGATAATCATGTCACTAGCAGGCATCAGGAAAAGTCCCAGACTGGACTTGCTGATCAACAGGAGCTGGATTCCAGATCTGGAGTCAGGAACACTCGGATTGGGATCAAAGGCAGACAGACAGGGTCGGCCTAGATGTCGGCCATCGAAGAAAGAGGGTTGACCCTTTTGATCCCTTAGCTTTTATACTGAGCATGGTGTGGGTGGGATGGAATACCCCAGTTGGTCAGTTCTGGATCGCCTGTCCCGTCTGCTCCTCCCTGCAGATTTGGCCCCTCTACGCTTTTCCACTTCCAACCTTCCATCGGGGCAAATAACAACCTGACCTTGGTTGTTATGGCGATAAGTATAAGCAAGGGCCTATCTGCATACCATTCCTTGGGATAATCAGATCTTATTACTGTCAGAATCAACTGTTTTCTGAACAATTTCAGAGTTTAGTTAGTTAGAAGAGGCCCAGCTTAAAAGGTAAAATTGTAAAACAGTAAATTGGTTCGTTTTACCTCAAACCGGGACAGTTCCCAATGATGAGGACAGTGGCTTTGCATACTCCATCACAGCATTCTCTAAAGCTAATTCTGGTCTGGCTATTTCTGCCTTGTGTTCTCTGATCTGCTTTTGAAATGGAGTATTTCACTTAAATGCATGCCTCTCAAACTTTAACAACCTCGTTGAAACTTAACATGGTAATGTATTTTTATTTATGATGTAAAATAGTTAGTAATGTCTTGACTCCCAGTAAAAGTACCACTGTTTCTGACTTAGTGACTTTTGGTTATATGTCAATCTAGTATTAAAAACACAAAACCAAAACCACACTGTCTTCCATCATAAGTTGCTGTACCTGACTCCTCACACATTCGTCCTTACTTTGTCAATAACTGTATGTTCCTTTTTAAAAAATAAATAAAAATAATTTTAAAGGTATTTTATTTGCATCTAATGACACATAGAAATACCATATGGACCTACGATCTACTGATGGGGTTTCAAATAGATATGCTTTGTCCACACTACTACAGCTTCGTATTTTGAAGTATTTGCTAAGTTCTGTTACGAAAAAAAAACCCAAACAAACAAAAAAACCAACAAGCGGAGCAAAACAAAACCCCAACACCTAAAATTGAAGCACAACTTAAATACTGTCTTTTATTTCATTAGGGTAGATAATGATTGTGGAAGATCTTAGCAAACATCTGAATGACTTGTCAGAGAGGGAATGTGGCTAGGAGCATGTAATTGCTTCCAGTTTTTCTCAGACTTAAGAGACCTTCTACATGTTTGCAAGGTAGCACCCACGCCGTGGCTGGTGTGGAAATGCTCTAGTTTGCAAAGCAACATAATGAGCAGCTAGTGAGGATCGTTTTCCCTGCTGCCAAAGGGTTTCACAGAGTTGTAATGACTGCCAAGCTGTCATGGCTAAATGAAGGTTTTAAAGCATATTTGGTGGTTTTGTGGGTAGCTGGTTTTTTGAATGTTCTAGAAATGCTAGCTTTTTCTTAAAATACCAAGACACAAAAGGTGAATGCAACTAGATTTCTTTGACTGTGTGCAATAATCACGCATGTGAGACCTTTCAGGGGAGCTCCTGTTTTCCCAAGAGGATCACACCTGCAACCTTGAGACTGAATTTCTACCTAAGATGACTGAGATACCCATGATGCTTATAAGCTCTTCTGTGGAGGACCCTGCTCTAGACTTACTGTGTGGTGGATGATATAGGAACAGTCATCTAATCAAGATGTTTTTATAGTTGATCACTCAGACATTTTCAAGAATTTGAGGTTTATGCACTTAATGCGATCTTTTGCCAAA
This sequence comes from Thinocorus orbignyianus, assembly GCA_013400375.1. Classification (NCBI taxonomy): domain Eukaryota; kingdom Metazoa; phylum Chordata; class Aves; order Ciconiiformes; family Thinocoridae; genus Thinocorus; species Thinocorus orbignyianus. The sequence continues at coordinate 214,586 of VXBW01006148.1, read as the reverse complement.
GGACAGAGCACTAACAGCTCCACCTGAAGACAAAGCTGTTGTTCATTGATTAATGAAAGTGCTACACAGGGAAATTTGGGGAGTTAGATTTCTGGATATGTCAAACCAAACAAACAATTTACGGAGACATCGAGATGAGACATTTACTGTTTAACTAACCGATCTGTAATATTTGGTATTTTCACCTTGAAATGACTCCTGGTTTCAGAAGTCTCCAGAGCAGTGTGAAGTTTGTTGTATTAAAGTTTAAGGCTCTACATTCATAATTGGTTATTCGTGAGATCCTGAGGGGGTCAAAAATAGCATTTGATCACACAATTGTTCTGCCTAATGCTTTCTGGTTTTGAGGGCTTTGTGTTGCAGTGATATTAGTGTTAATTGTATGTGTGCCTTATGTATAGTATGCACAATATCTTGTTTTTAATACATCTCATTCCCTGTTTTGTGTGAAAAGGGAATATACTAGAGACCATAAAACTTGAGGCACTTAAGATAGCCTTTTCTTAGAAATATGTGACATGGTCCAGTGGGTTGCTACAGAGTCTACCAGAATGGTCAGTGGGGCTGGCAAAAAAGACACGATTAACTATTAGAAAGAATGAATTCAGAGAAGGTAGGGACATAAGTTTGTGGTCTGCTCGTTTCCCGCTCCATGGTGTGTAAACTTACTATAAAAATAGAACCTGTGTATACTGTGTAAGTATAGACAGGACACCTGTCACCTCTGCTGTGTTGATATTGTTAGGCTTGCGTGCATAGGCCATTGATGAATCTCTAATAGTAGTCTCACTTAGTAATATCTAGTCTTTGCATTTCAGTAATTGCTCTGATCTAATTCTGTTGCTACCCTTCTGATAAATTTATTTTTCTCTGTTTTGTATCATTTGACATCTGATTCTGAATTGCATGCTGCACTAACTAGGTTCTCAGTGCTTCAAGTGCTCATTAATTAACTTCTGACGATCAGTTTGTTACATTCTTATCATCAGTCTGGTCAATATATTGAGTCCAACTACGCTTTCTATTCCCAAGTAACTTCTTAAAAACAATTATCTGCCACGTGGAATGTTTTTACTTATTAAAATTTACTTGGAAATGAATTTTATGTTTATCAAATTAAATTTTCATAAGGGTGCTTGGACATTCACATGCACAGATCCAGACACGCTGAACTGAAAACATGTAAATCTGAATTTGCTGATCTATCCCGAAGTACATTTAGCAACAATACAGGGATAAATGCATCAGTCAGTTTTCATCCTAAGAAACAATATTAGCTTTTTAACTTTATGGAATGATGAGGTATCACATCAGTGTTTACTTTTTGTATAATTGTGTCCCTGTGTGCGGAAGTATATGCAGCATGCATCTGCAGAGTGGGAAGCCCATTTTCTTGATTATTTCGGTAAAGGGGGATCACCAAAATAAGCAATCTCAGTTTTCAGCTCTTGATTATATTAAAAGGCTTTTTTAACCACCAGCATCTAAAAGCAGAGAAAAATTACTTTTCCGATAATACTCTCTTTGGTGGACAGTATGGATAAAAGGAATTTTTGGAAACAAAGAGTCTAAGGAGAAAAATAAATGATACACAACCTTTAGTAAACCATGCAGCACAATGATTCTGCAGATTATTTCTTCACAGGAAGTGGAAGTGACTCTGACTCTGAGTTTTTAACAGATATTTTATTTATAACTGATAAGAGCATTCTTATTTATGTTCTCTGTGGTACCTAATAGTTTTGGGGAGGTTAAGCAATCTTTAGTACTTTAATACTTACACGTCTGTTTTTTCTTAGACCATTGTCTGATTTGGTGGGTTTACTTTCTTAATGCAGTAAACGCATATACTTACACCTGTTGACTGGAAACTGGAAATTGAGAATTGAATGTAATAGATGTTGGTGTTATACAAGTGTGACCTATGTATGACGTTGTGAAAAGACTGTAGAAACCTGTGGGGTTTTTTTCAATCAATGAGACATGAAAGTTAGTCTAAAGTAATGTGGGTTCTTTTAAAAGTACATAAATGCACTTGTACTTACATGGAGATGTCTCTGGTTTTGGTTGTTTTTTTCCCTTTGTGTTCCCCTGTCTAAAATGACAAGAGAAAGAAATTAGTAGGAGCCTGTGTATGAGAGACCTCTGCTAATTAACATGAAGAAAAGAGAACAGGAAGGTGTTTGTTAAAATGCAGATGGAAAGACCTTCAGTTTAGTTCTGTTTTTTACAGGGTGTTGGCAACTTTAAGCTGATAGAAGCTAAAATATTTCCAATTTTGAGTAGTGTAATGCTTATTTGGCAACGTACCATCATTCTGGCAATGAGGAATGTGCTTTTTAGTATGTTATCCAGTAAAAGGAATGTGTTCTACTGTCAGAATTGGTGACATGTATTTACTTTGTGGGACACTTTAGAAAATACACCAGCAAATCAGCTGCTGATACAGTGAACTAAATGACATGTTCCTGAAATGTTAAGCCCACTTCAATGATACATTTTTTTCTTTTCAGTGACAAACAAGAAACCAGCTCAGGCATCTATTACGAAGGTGAAGCAATTTGAAGGCTCTACATCGTTTGTCAGGAGAACACAGTGGATGCTTGAGCAGCTTCGCCAGGTCAATGGGATAGACCCTAATCGGGTAAGTTTGAACAGCTCTGGAAAACTGAAATTGAGTGATTTATAAAGTATTTGTGGACATTATTTCATTAATCAAAGGGCATTTGGAAAAGTAAGATGCAGGTTTAAGTGCAGATTCTCAAAAAAAAAAACCAAACCACCTCAATGGAATACATTAAATACATTTTAATGGGAAAGGTGGGAGGAAGCTCATAGTCTTAGAGTGTTTTTTTTTCTTTCTGTCTTTCCCTACCTTTTTTTCCCCTCTCTCTTTCCTTTGTGAAAAGGAAAAATAAGTCTTGCTTGCCTTGTTTTCAGCTATGAGCCTCTTGGGGTCCATTTTGGCATGCAGCTGTGTTTTAAGATAAGGCAGTAAGTGGAAGCGAGGACAGGAGAGGTTACTAAGGTTCAAGTTTGTGAAATATTGAGAACTCAAGCTGCCTCAAGACAAAGTTGTACAAACATGCGTTATGCTTATGAATACAAATCTTCAGTAGTAAAACGGCAGAACTGGAAGTTAGGAATGTGCCTCATACTATGGGGTGACAACATGACTTACTGTGTTCATTGCACAGCAGAGTATGTGACTAAACCTCCTTGGTTTGTTCAAAGCTGTACTCTGATCAGCCACCTGAGCACCTTAGCACTGGTTCTGTTACTAACCAGTACGAAAGACACAACCTTTTGAGCACTGCCCTGTGAAAGGGGTGGAATGGTAGATGAGTTCTAGACCTTTTCCCAGCATCTGCTACGCAGCTATATAAATAACAGATACTTGAGATACTCTTAAATTGAAAGTCCTGTCAAGTTCTTGAGCTTATGCATGGTCTTTTCAGACTTGTCTTCCTGTGATTTCTAGTGTCATCGATTCAAAATAGCATTTACTAGATCAAATTACAAAATTTTGTTTAGCAAATACTGCTGTATAGAAATACTTTTGCATAAAATCCATTTATTTTGTCAGTTTTTGCATAGTGTAGAACTGGGCTTTGATTTTATTTTTTTTTAATTCCTTTTTCTGGGAATACCGATTTGTTCATGTTATCCTGAGCCCTAAGCAACACTTTATGATAACACATTAAATACAATAACTAGGACAGGCTATTTGCTTTTCTTCTTTGATTGGGTGTTGAAAGCAGAAATATATCTTCCATAATGTAGTGTGAAAGTAGATTTTGTGCTGAGGCACAACTCATTGTGTAATGTGCGAGACATAATTAACTTTGTATCTGTAGATAAAAGGATTTCTTACACGATTCCAACTGTGACTATTTTTGGACTAAAGTATTTTTTTTTCAGTTCTTGTCATAGCTGAATATTTCTCATTAAAAATACCTTTAAGGAAAAAAAAAAACAAAACTTGCTGACTGTTTTGGGGTTTTTTGCGTCCAAAAATACGCAAAGAAAAAGTAATCCTAGGATGATCTTGATTTGCATAACCTTTCCAACATAATGTCTTAAAAAAGACTAGCTCTGTATCTTTCTCAATAGTTTGGAAAACTGGAATAATAGCAGTGTGTTCTTTGTCTTCTAGGATTCTCCAGAATTCGATTTACTATTTGAAAATGCTTTTGACCAATGGGTAGCAAGCACAGCTTCAGAAAAATGCACCTTCTTTCAGGTTCTACATCACACTTGTCAACGATATCTTACAGACAAGAAGCCGGAATTTATCAACTGCCAGTCCAAAATTATGGGAGGTAAGTCAGTCACAGATGAAGTACTTTGTGCAGTTGGACACAAAATTATTTGCACATGAATTATACTGTATTCAAATGAACTTGCAGCCTAATTACATCTGGAAATCATAGGTCTGAATATGCTAACTCACAGTAGTGAGCTTCTAGACTTTAGCATTTTTCCATCGAGCACCACTTCACGTACCTCTGCTGTCTTTGCTTCACTAATCTTCAGTTCTAGAGGCAACATCGCCTGCCCACCTTGTGAGAAGTCATTCTACTGCCTCTTTTTAGCAACCTTGATTTCGATTTATCTCTCTACTTTTGTCAATCCAGAAACATTTCTGGGTGGCCAGAAACATTTCTCACTTAAATTCTGTTCTGTATTGCCATTTCCTCACAAGTCTGTCAGAAAGTAGTTATTACTAAACTTCTCATGGATCTTTAGGAACTTACTTTGATTTTGACAGAAATCAGCTAGAGTTTTGTTTTATTTCATAAATCATATATCTTAAGATGGATTTCCAGGATTAGACTAAAAAACATCCGGCTAGATTTAAAAAGTCTGGTAAATATGTGAAATTGGTATTACCCACATCGCAAGCAACAAAAACTGTTTAGTGGGAAGGATTTTCTTGTGTTTCATAAAGTATTCTTTAGGAAAATAAACTGGGTTAGTTGTTCCTTTAGACTGAAATTTCTGAAAATAATCTCCTTTTTGTCTGCTCTAAAACAGAACTTCTAAGTACTCTCACATCTCCCATGTTCTGCACAGCTGGAATAAATAAGCATTCTCTTTCTCAACGAGTCTCCAAACGGTTCATGTTTCCACACTGTAAAAGAGAAGCGTGGGCTGGCTTGGGGTTTTTAGTTGCTGTTTCTTCCCCTCAGCAGACAGCAGTTATAAATATGGAGAGCCTTACTCAGTTCTCCCTAGTAATTCTACATAAATCTACAATATGTTCCCATACTCTCAGAACTATATTTTGTGCAGCCACCTTTATGTGCTCTTTTTGCTGGCTGTTACTTTTTCTTGCATCTCTTTTCTCTAAAACACCAGAGGTAAACTTGAGGAAAAGGAATATCATCTCCAGTTGGTATTTACATTTTAGCTACTGACATTAGTTACCACTAATTTTGTGGTCATAAGTCAGAACTATTCTGTCAATCATCCTTTTCTTCTAGTGGCTTCTCAGTCTAAGAAAAAGGGCACAAAACTTTCTTGTAAACTTCCTCTCTCATTTTTTTTCCCCTTCCACATTAATAGGATTTCCTTTGTCTTCTTTTTGATGTGGTGGGAAAGAAGGAAGAGCAGTTTCTGCACGGATGGGAAAAGATATACTCTACAATTTTTCCATCTCATATGGAAGAAGTCTGCTATCAAGCCTTTCTTTGTCATCTCTTTGCTAATGATGCTCACTTCCGTCCTTCCTGCTAATAAATCAGAGTTAATAAACCATCACACATTACACATTTTATTCTCGTAAGCTTGAGTTGTCCAAAATTGAGTTCTTGATTCAGTTGACCCAAATATTAAACAGATGTCATCACAATGGAAAAAAAAAATTGCCACTGAGATTGATAAAATTCTGGTTTTAACACGCATCTGGATCCCCCTGTGTCCCATGCAGCATACCTACATTCTCTCTGTTACAACTTAATAACTAAAATGGGCTTTTTCAGCCATCCTCTCATACCAGGTGGTGACTGTTTCCATTTTCTTTACCTGCCATACTGACTCTGCACTGACAGTCTGTGTACACACACAATAATAAATAGTAATAGTAATAAATCTCTTCTTGGATACAGTGCTTCTGCTGTTCTTCATACTGTCAGCTTTTTTTCTCACAGTAGGTTAATCTTCCTGTGGATAGGTTGTGGATTTTGTGATGTGTTTTTTTGTTTGTTTTTTTTTTTAAATTTGACAGAAACTATAATAACCATAAACAAGTAAGAGTTGACCCTAAATTCCAGTAACTTTCTGTGTGTCCACCTCATTTGACCACGGGATATCTGCCAAAAATTGAGGGGGCAGGGAAGTCCTCATTAGCAGATAAGCTGTATCAATTATTATACAAGGCTATGTAGTCATATATTTAGTAATCATCTTGTAATATGTGAGATGAAATAGTCAGTTTAAATGTTTCTTTAAGTATTCAGATATATTTTTTTAGTGTGATGCTAGGTTTTCTACCCTATTACTGTATGTATACTGTAATTACCAGTCTTATTGATAAGTTCATGCATAGAGGTAAATTCTTATTCAGTTACAGAAGTATCATTCTAGCACCCATGCTGATATTTCTTGAAAATATAATTATGTGAAAAAATAGAAAACCAGATAAATTTAGCTTTTCGGAGTAATATTGGGTTTTTTTAGTTGTGGATAAGTTCTTGTGTTTGTCACGTTGTTCAGCATTTCTCCTAATGTTCTGATATACTCAAGGAATATATTTCACTAATCTTTTTATCATCTTCAAAAGCTTTTGCTTTACTTTATATTTAAATGTATTACAGTGTATTTATCTCATGGAGACATGCTTCCTCCACTGATTAAATAAATAAATAATCATTGCAGCTTTGATACATTACCCAATTAAAAGCAGGCATTCTTAGTAATGCATTATACTGTAAGTTAGTTAGTCCAGTGACTGGCTTATGTTAACTGTTATGGAGCGGAACCATTCACTGACTTTAGAAGCTTTTCTGTGAATTAGCAGTTGAATGGCTTGGACACCAGGGAGATACCTGCAGTCCTCATTTGAAGCCCTGGGATGTGCCAACTGTGTATCAAAACCTGCCTAATGTGAAACCTACAGTATCAGAAGTTTTCTGTGGAAAATACAGTGAAATCTGATGTCAATCTCAAATTCATCCTGACTGAAAAACATGAGGTCTAAATGTAGCCAAGCAAACCAAAGAGCAAATAGCTGAGCATGTATCTTGAAATTAATTAAATTCAGTTTAGAATTTACAATTTAGGGTTATTTTCTTGTTTGGGATATTTTTGTGAATTAGCCAAAGGAGTATGTTCAAATAATTCTTAAACCTTAGCTCAATCAGACGGTGAATGAAGCATGTTACCCTTGGCAGAGGGGATGAAGTGACCTTTGGGGTTGAGGTTATATTCTTGAGAACTTTCAGGGGGTTGTGCAATGGAATGTTATTTTTGAATGGTTAGTCAGTTTAACTTCTAATACCCTATAAGTATTTTTTTAATAAACTATTAAAATATATACATGTACATACATGCTTATGTATGTAATGATATAGGTATGCATATCATTTATGTAATGGGTATCTTGTAACTAATGCATATTTTCAAAGAAGAAAAAGCTACCAAAGAACACTTTGTCCCAAATGGAACTGAAGGTGAAAGAACTCGAAGGGCTTGTTTACAAGCTAGCTTGTCTTACTAAGACTTATTCCTTCCCAAAGGATAGGAGTGAAGAAAGTGACATTCATGTTGTGTCTGTTTCTGCAGGAAGTCCTTGAGCCTATAGCCACAAGTAAATACGGGTGACACGGACCCTTGTCATTACCTTCCTCCTTTGACCTCCTCGCATACACTCACACAGGGTGAATTTGACTGTTATTTCTGAATAGAACCTTGTGATACAGCATTTGAAGCTCTTCAAAGGTTAATTCTGGCCCTATAAGAGTAAACAGTTGCTGCCACCTTTAGATAGGTATTAGAAATGCATAATCCTTGGAAAGGAGCAAGACCTCAGGTTGAAGGAAGGTGATGATTTTGTGATTTTTTTTGTTTGAAGTTTTGTCCTACCTGTGTGCTTTGCCTTTAACAACCATTCTGCTGAATTAGTTGAAATATTCTTAGAAGCCTAGAGTAATAGCATCTTTGACTCCGTAACCTTTTCTCTGTGACATCTGGCAGGAGTTATTAATGGACCATCATTTTTCTCCTTCAGGAATATATTGCCAGTGTGAGAATGGTAATGAGTATTTCTGTTTTCATGAGCTATTGACTCAGCTTACCACATCTGAGGTAAGCATGTAGTGGTGTTTACCATGCTGTGCAAGATTAATGGCTGACTAGAGGTGAATGAAAACTTGCCTGTAGGAATTAGGATGGAGAAAAATATTGCTCCCTCCCTCATGTCAAATACATGCCACTTACTGGTTTCAGCTCTGACACCATAGCCACTGGAAAAAAGTGTATAATTGAACGTATTATTCTTACAGAACTTTACTTGTAAACTAATACTGATGCAAACGAATTTGACCACAAAAATTAAAAAGATCAATGGCTCAATGTCCACGTGGCAGCTGGTGACGAGTGGTGTTCCTCAGGGGTCGGTACTGGGACCAGTACTGTTTAATGTCTTTGTCGGAGGCATGGACAATGGGATAGAGTGCACCCTCAACACGTTTGCCGATGACACCAAGCTCGGTGGTGCAGTTGACACACTAGAGGGAAGGGATGCCATCCAGAGAGACCTGGACAGGCTTGAGAGGTGGGCTAATGCAAATGGCATGAAGTTCAACCAAGCCAAGTGCAGAGTCCTACACCTGGGACGTGGCAATCCCAGGCACAAATACAGGTTGGGCAGAGAATGGCTGGAGAGCAGCCCTGAGGAGGACTTGGGAGTGCACATGGATGAGAAGCTCAACATGAGCCAGCAGTGCACATTGGCAGCCCAGAAAGCCAACCGTGTCCTGGGCTGCATCTAAAGAAGTGTGAGCAGCAGGTCACGGGAGGTGATTCTCCCCCTCTACTCTGTGTTCGTGACACCCCACCTGGAGTACTATGTCCAGTTCTGGAGTCCTCAACGTAGAAGGGACATGGACCAGTTGAAACTGATCCAGCAGAGGGCCATGAAGATGATGAAGATGATTAGAGGCACGGAGCACCTCTCCTATGAGGACAGGCTGAGAGAGCTGGGGCTGTTCAGCCTGGAGAAGAGAAGGCTGTGGGGAGAGACCTGAGAGCAGCCTTCCAGTATCTGAAGGGAGCTCCAGGAGAGCTGGAGAGGGGACCCTTTGTCAGGAAGTGTAGTGATAGGACAAGGGGTAATGGGTTTAAACTGGAAGAAGGGAGATTTAGATTAGATACTAGAAAGAAATTCTTTGCTGTGAGGGTGGTGAGGCACTGGAACAGGTTGCCCAAAGAAGTTGTGGATGCCCTGTTGCTGGAAATGTTCAAGGCCAGGCTGGATGGGACTTTGAGCAACCTGCTCTAGTTGGAGATGTCCCTGCAGGCGGGTTGGAACTCAATGATCTTTAAGGTCCCTTCTAGCTGTAACCATTCTGTGGTTCTATGGTATTTTGATAGCGTTTTGCCATTTTGAAAATTCCGATCAGATGAATCTTAGTAGTGTTTCTGCATAGGAACAACGAGTAATTTTTTTGCATTTGATTAAGATATTTCTTGCCATGGTATACCAAATGCTCAGTTGTTTGCCTTAGAGAAAATAAAGACCACTATCAGTCTAGAGATTGAAATTGGCAGATGAAAATGTATTTCTACTAAGACCATTTCAGGTGCTTTCTTTTATGCTTTCCGTGTTCATGTGAAGATTAATTCTGCTTTACAGTTTTTTTATTTAACTGGATAGATTTTTGTTATCTTAAGCATAAATACCATGTGTTGAGATCAGAATAGGTAAGCTTGTTCCATAGAAATATTGCATGTAATCAGAGTTCTAAATTAACTTTCTAAAATGGGTATCTTGGGCAAAAAAGTACATTATGTTCTTATAAAATCTGTAGGGGTACATAAAATGAGAAGGGACATTTATTATTTTAAAGGCTGGATCCTTTTTGATCCGTGTAACTGAGAGGAGATAGAAAACATTAAGCAATGTATTATATTTTCTTGCCTTTTCTGAAGAACGAGGATTTATGTGAGGTGTTATCTTTGAGATGCAGAATATTACTGTTTGCCATAGAAATGGGAAAAGTTTTTTGTGTCAGATTATCAGATTTTAGTGTTTACAGAGCCAGAATGGAGTTCTGTGGTTTTGTAGTAATTACTGATTCTGATAGTTCCTGTTTGGTTAAACTTTCATTAAGTATAACTACTAGTTAATATTGACAGTTTAGGGTAGCATTTATTTTCATAAATGTATTAGATGAGAGTTCAAATTTGTCAAGTTTAAATAAATTTATTTTAAAGGTTTATGGAGGTTTAAAAAGTGCTTATAATCCAATGTTTGTTTTTTCTTTCTTCTTTGTCTTATGTAATTCAAACAAAATACCAAATTAGGTTTTTAATATAAAAGTCTTTCTGTTTTGTAATAACATGTAATATTTGCCTGCACTTTTCTTTTCACTGCTGTCCTTGGCCACTACTGGTATTAAAAGATTTGCTTATATCAGAAGAAATTGCTACTCGACATTAGAGCAAGGGAACCTAGTGTAATCAGTCTTAATTTGAGATCACTTCTTATTCTGAAACCTGCATTACTGACATACCTGTAGAATCCCTTATTATTATTCTTTGCATCACTTGCTAAGTTCAGCTTCAGCTGCACCTTGGTCTTTCTAACCCAGACTTGTGAGCAAAGACAGTCTTGCCCCTTTCAGAGAGGTGAACCCTATGTGACACTAGCAAGCCTGGTGTTGTGTAGGCCATCCCACTGTCAGCAAACCCAAAATTGTGACATTGACGCCAACCTTGGAGTCATGTATTAGTAGACTGGGCTCATCTGGTTCTTCCAGTGATGCTTCCCACGACTGGAAAAAGAGAGGAAAAAATAACCTGTGCTTCAGATTCTCTTGCCACCATCCCAAAGCCCTGAAGTCTCTTTTGATTGCCCTTGGACTCTGAATTGCAGTGTCATCGCCACGCACAAGGAAGAGCAGCAATGGGTGAATAGTCTGAGGGCCATACCAGGCTGGGAGTTTTCCTAGTAATGTCCTTAACCTGGGCCCCAGGGAGGTAGCAGACTTCCATAAGAGGAACTTCTGTCTGGAATATTGGACCATCTGTTCTCCTCAGAAGGGAGTTGCCTACAACAATAACTCATCTGTTCTTCTTTGTGAAAAGTGACTGTGGTGCTGGGTGTAGGCCTTTCTGACCTTGGCAGCACCTCTGGTGAAGATGTGCTGTCATCCACATCGTCATCCATTGACTGGCCTTCCTCTTCCAGACCCTGTACCTGGTGTACAGAGGCACCTGGGAAGGCAGGGTGGGCAAGGGAAGGGGGAAGTGCATGGAAATCCTACTGTTCAGGCTGAGCTATGAGACTTCTAGATTTTTAAGGCTTGAACTGAAGTTAGGAAGGACATTATCCTTGAAAGACAAATTAAGAAATTGACTTTCAGATTTAAATCTGCATCTTCAAGTGTTTCAAATATTATAATTAAATTAATAAATCCAGTAAAGATACTAGCTTCTATGAACGTCCTGTCTTTCAGAACATTTAGTCATCCTTTCTGGCTGATAATTTAAATATTGAAAGTATCTAGAGAACATTCCATTCATGTGATACTGGAATTCATTAAGTTGTGAGAGGGAATTATCTAATAGGATTACAATCACAGAAATACTATTTCTGTAATCTTCTACTTAATAACTCAAGCTGCTTAATAATGCTTTTGCGTGGCTATTTAAGAGAGTTCAAAAACCTTTTTCTCTGTTTAGTTCTTTTTAGCAGCATTTTTTGTCTTTTTTTATTATTCAAAGGCCTCCTAAGCAAGGCTGTTAAGGCCAATACACATAAAAGGAAGTGTGAGAGTCACTTGCCAGGAAGGTGAGAGGGGTGAAAAAGGAGGGGAAGAACATTTGCATTCTGTCAACCTTTATGATCAACTGTAACATTACGGTAGTGATGGAAGACCTCAGGCTAATGATAGTCTAGGAACTGTAACTCTGCTAATTTTGACTTTAACAAGCCAGGTGTTCTTGGTAAAGTGATGCAGCTTTCAGAGTTGTTAAGCACCACCATCATTTGGAACTTCAGCAGTCTAAGTATTTTGATTTTGAAATACCTGAGCTTCCTGAGTTAGAAGCCTCGAGTTCACTTTGTCCTTTATTACTGCTATAGTGTTTCTGATGGGTCTCTCTGGATGCAGCTGTTCCTTGTTGTGAAGTTTCCTTGATAATTTTAGTTGAGGAAAAGATTTGTCTTCAGTGCTGTCTTGCAGTAATGAACAACTGATAATGTTTTTTTGATTTTATGGCATAATTTTTTCTCCTAACAAAACTCACTGGTTTAATTGCAGAATTGGGATAATATGTGGGAGTCACCTGAACCTTGACAGCCTAAGGGAAACTTTCAGACTAGAGAAGCTTGTAACTTCCTCTTTCCCTTTTTCCTTGGGAAACATCCCTTTCTAGGCAGTTGACTTGCCATCTGAACAAATGCCAGGTAAAGAACTTGAGTTTTCTGTGGTCGCCGTCTTTCTGATATATTATTTTCAGTAGTTAAATAGGGTTTGGGGAGGGTAGAAGCGGTGGAGGTGGTGTTTACAAAGTGCTCTCTAAAAGAGCTAGGTTCAAACTGGTTTTTATTGTTGATAGTAACTGATGTAAACAAATGGGAATAACATACGCAGTAAGCAGAGAAATCATTCAGACATAAACATAGTCGTACCAGTCCTGGGTGACTGGGATTTTGCAAAAAGGATGCCTTTAAATGTCTAGCTCTGAGGTCACCAGACCACATTCTCCCTGAGAGCAGCTGCTGTAGCACAGCCAGTCTCAGGCCAGACACTGCATTTTTCATTTGATGCGTTCAAACCATTGCTCTTGACTGACTCTGTCCTGACATTGACCAGTTCTCGCTCAGTATTTTTCATTCTTACTCATTAGCTACAGCTTTATTTTTCAGTCTGTGTAGTAATAGATGTTAGCGATTTTGAATATGCTGCTTGGTCTTTTTGTAAATACACAGATTGAGTTTGTAGCAAACATGGAATTTTCAGTCACCTGCCTGGTTTAGAAGTGTGAGTCTATTGACAAATACTGTTCCACGCCTCCATTGTAACAGGTTGGTGCATCATGTTTCTTAATAATTAACACTAATCAGAAGATCAGTTGATATTAGTACTCTGAATACTGAGTCAATGTCAGTGTTGAAACACTGACTGTAAGCAGTACCTTTGTTTCAAAAAATCATGTGTTTTATCTTCAGAGCATTTTGCTACCTGATTTTCCCCACCCACCCTAAATAAATGTCAATACTCTGGTGAATTGAATTTGAAACAAAGCAACAAAAAAGTGCATCTGGAAGTGTGTAAACACTTTGGATTATCTTGACAGGAAAAAGGTGAATTAGGCTTTGTTGGTTGTGGCTGGGATGGAGCTCATTTTCTTCATAGCAGCCAGTATAATACTGTATTTTAGATTTGTGACCGAACTGCTAAGCTGGTTTTGTCTCAACCTTTGAGTTTTCTTCACTTTTGACCTTCTGATTTTCTTCCTCTGTCCCGCTGGGTGGGAGCTTACCCGCCAACTGGAGTCAACCCACCACAGACTTTCATTCAAAATGGGTAACTTTGACATTAGATATAACTCTTTATAATAGTCAACGTCTTTTTATCCTGTATGAAATCTGTTTCATCTTTCTGAATATTCGTTACAGAAAAATACTCTGATTTTGAATAGAATTTGATGGATATTTCAGCTTGTGGTCATGAAGAAACGTTGGAAATACAGGATTTCACCTACTAGCAGAAATGGCTGAAATTTTTCAACCGAAAAAGCCATACTTTTTCTTTACAGGATGCCATCAATTTCAATAAAAATGCACATGGAAGTTAACCCATTTCCAGTGATTTTACCAGTCAGCTAATCAAAAGCATCAAAGCTCACAAACCTTTTTAGTATTCGCAGCTTTCCACTCTTGGCACCAGTGGAACTGGATTTAAGATAAGTATTTAAATTTATTTGAAGGTGCAAATTTCTTTGTGTTTGTCCTGTATTTGGTATACTGGGTATAATAATATTGACTATATTTATCATTAATATGAGCACTAATATTAACAATCATCATTAAATGTTATTTATTACATTTTTTTTTAATTTGTCAGGTTTTATCTATGAGAAGATATTTGCTTAAAATATAGTAAGATAAGAGCATAAATCTGCCACACCCTCACCCACACCCAAGGATTAACAATATTTTAAGCAAAGTAAAGATAAGGGACAAATTCCTACATGAAATTGAAGCAAAGATATATGTTAAAAGAATTTTTCTAATTTTACTATTTGAAATTTGAACGAGTAATTTGATAAGATCAGTTTCTTCATGCCTAGTGCAGGGACTCTTGAAAAATACTTCTCGTGCATGGTTTTTCTACCTTTTCTTAGTCTTTGTCAGGTTTTCTGTGGAGAAAATCTTTTTAAATCCTTTTTCTTCACCTCTGAATCTGGTCTGTCTTACGTATCCCAACAGACTAATACTTGTAAAGCTTCAGATAACGCATTATTTCACATATCTTCTATGCAATGTAGCTTTCTTTTAGTCTGTAAGAACATTTATCTTTTCAGACAACACATTCTGTGGTATAAAGCATTTACATCATTTTAACTGTTCAAAAGTATAAATAATTTACTTGACGCAATTGCTCTGGAGTACTGACTGAATGAAACAAAAATCTCAGTAGCTCAAGAAGTGTTCTCATTATCAGGTGGTCTCATCAATGAAAAAAATACGTGTGTTTGGTTTTTTTTACTCTAATGCTCTTATGTGGTTTAATGTCACTATTTAAAATAAAAGGGCACTATCATCAGAGATAATGCCTCCATTTTCTTTGAACTGTGGCAAGAAAGGTTATCCTACTCAGCTGTCTGTGGAAAGGGTTTTTATAGTCCTTTCCAGAACCATAAAAAGGGTTGGGTGTTTTTGTGATAAAACTCCTTGTAAATCTAAGGTTTTGCAAGCCACATGGAGAAATTTGAATACATCTTGTTTGTTAGCAATAAAAGTGCTGAACTGTTGAACCCTTACGGTAATTAAGATAGTTTATTTTTATTATTTTTTAACACCTCATCTTCTCCACTCGATTAAATCTTATTCCCTGTGCTCTGCAGAAGTCATTCTGATGATGTCCTGCTTTCAGGTTTTGGTCAGTTAATGGTCTGCTGTTTTTCATGCTACTTGATTTTCTTTAATTTGTGTGGTTCTGATTAGGATGTGTTGAAATAGGGGGGTTAAATGGTAGAAGCATGACTTGGGAGGGGAAATAATGCTATACCATAACCTCTTCACCTCTTCAGGCTGCTTTCCTGATTACAAAAAGCATCACTATGATGCATCCTTCTTTCACAAGGGTGTGTTCGTTCTTGATTGTTAAGCACCTTTCTGTTCTCCCTGAAGTCTTTTATTTTTATATTGATATTTTAATTGTTTGGTGCCTTTGGCTCTGAAGCAATGAGAGCACAGGCAGTTAACAAAACAAAATTGTGAAGGAGAAAAAAGCCATTCTTTGTATTTACAATCAATATTTCCGAACTTCTATTGAAGTTTTAGTGGTACCATTATATCTGACTGTAAATGGTATATACAGATATATAGAGTAATTATGTTGTGATAGAAGTAGTCTTTTAATGAACTGATTGTCATTATGCTTTTGAGCTTTATTGAGTGATACAGGTCCTGTTTATGCAGTTCAGTGGGAACCCTAAATACCTGCCTTCTTTAAATAAAAATATATTTTCATGTGATAGAAATTCCTAGTTGTCATAACAATTGCATTTGTTTCCTTCTCAGAATAAGGTAGTTGCCAAATGCTGCATTAATGCATATACAATTAAAAACTACTTGCATTTACAAATCAGTCACTGTACAGTGTTACCACTTAATGTAAGATAAATCTCTGCATTGAATGAAATACAGTTGATATGGCTAATAGTGAATGCAATGAACCTTTTTATGAATGTAGGATACAATTATTTAGTTTTGTCTCTAGAGACTAATTAGTTTCTTCAACAAATAAACCAGTTCCGATGCTGATTGATATAGTATCTCTACATCTTTCAGGTACGGGTATGTTGGGTTAAGGATTTACTTTTCTCTTGTACTTGATAAAAAGCCTAAAGCAATGTCACCTGATTTCATGGGCTGAGAAACCCGCTGGTTTAGCTTCTGATCATAAGACCTAAAAATTTAAAAATTAGGCTGAGAGGAGCAGTGATGTTTCCTGAAAAGTGTTACTTCTTTAGGTTTTACGTCCATAAGCAAGTGACACTGGTAGGGTCACTGGTCTAAAGCACTCTCCCAAGTGCTGCTGCCCTTCTGCTATTTCTACACTTTTGGGCAGCATTAATGTTAAGTGTTGTTATACAGGTCACTAATTGATTTTTTTAAGGGGAGAGGGGAGTTTAATTCCAATTTTATTTCATTGCAACAAATTAAAAATAAAGTGTGTAATTTGCTTAGCAAATTAGATTACCAAGCTGTGTAGCTATTGATTGATCAATCGTCTGGGTAGAAAACTTAAGATAATAGGACAAAAAGTATTATTGAAGAAAAGCTGTATTAGAAGCAACCTTATTAAGCCACTTGATTGTCTAATTGAAAACAAATTAGCAGTATGGTGCTGTGTTTTTATATAGATATATTTATATAATAGAAAAATTAAACTGAAGAATCCCACTGAATTAAGCTTGATTTGTAACATACATGTTTTGCTGATACTAGAAAATAATTGTAACCTAATACTTTGTGTTAAACTCAGTATAAATACAAATACAAATGTTCCCCATGTTTATGGCAATATTTACTCCTCTTACTCAGTGAGTCTGCAAAAACTCTTAGATAGCGAAAAGCTGTGTGCATGCCCTTAATGGAGACTTTAAAAAAAAAAAAAAAAGGAACTTTATTGAAATCAAACATGAAAACTTTCCTATTTTCCTTTTATGTTTATTTGAAAGAGAGTTTATAGTCTCAACTGCTGGGATCTGTTTTATAGAGCTATAGAGAGATACATATGTTCCAAAAATGGGAGAATATCCATATACCTTAGAAAAAGCAGCAACACAAGTGCATGACCCTTTCTGCTTACAGCGAAGACTGTAGCCATGCAAAATTTGATATTGCAGGCGCTTGGAGTTGAACTTCTTGAGAACAATGCAAGTTCTTTCCTACTAAAAGCAACTCAGAATGTCAACTGACCTATACTTCTATTTTGGTGGTGTTTATCTCATGTTGCAAGTGTTATAAAATCTCTTTTCTGGGCAGACGTTTGTGAAAAGTTGTTTAAAGTCTTCCATGGAGGAGCTTGTATCTCTAAACTGGTAGATGAGAAGTCCTGAAATCTTTCAGAGTATTCATGGGGGTGGGGAGCGTGGAGGGAAGTAGTTAATAGCAGTTATGTAACCAAATATTGTAAACAGTCTTTCTAGACTCTAGGGAAGAGATGCTGACAGTCACTTTTTCTTTAGGTTTTTCTTCAGTGGCTCAGTGCAGCTGGCTGGTAAAAGTTTATGCTTAGGTGTGTACAGTTCAGGCAGTTTTGTTGTTCAGTCATGGAACAAACTTCTTTGAAGATTTTGAATCACAGTAACTACCTCCTGAAGAAGCGCTTAAGAAATTTGCAGGTTGTAGGTGATTTGTTCATAGGAGTAATTCTCCAATACATGATGTACAAGTGTTGCTATTCTTACAGTGATACTAATATAAGAACAAGGCATAGTCAGTCACACCAGCAACCACCTACGCAAGCTCTAGAAATATACTGATGAAATTCAGTAGACTGCTGACATCGGTTTCTGTGTTGCTCATAGATTAAAGTGTTTTTTTTTATTTTATTGGTTTGCTGACATTCCATTGGAAAAGATTATCCAAAACCAGTTATTCCAAAACAGTCTCAGAATAGCAGCTTCTGCAAGTCACTGGCCATAGAAGAATATAGGTCTTACCTGGAGAGAACACGATATTGTATTAGCTATAGAGAAAAACAATTATTTTCATTGTACCAAATTTTCAAGTTTGTTCTTTGCTGAAAACAATGTAGAGAAATGCACATCAATCTTTGGCTGCAAATCCTGATATTTTCAGGGACATGGAAAATACAGAATATTTTCCTTCTGCAGTTTCCTTTTGACATTGACAGAAGGTCAGCAATATGTTAACTTTTACCTCCCAGTACACTTTTAAGACTTCAGAAGATGCTTAGTTTTATAAAACTCTCCATGTACCCTGCTTCCCTTGAATTGAGCAGAATCTTCATGTTCTTGTAAAGCAACAGCAGAGTTAATCCAGTGTTGAGGCCTTTCAGATCTCTTATACTAGAAAACTAGCACTAATTTATACAAGATGCTATAGCCTTTAGATCACACCACCAAAAAAGGGAAACTATTTCCAGTGTAGTGTTGCCCAGTACATGTGTTTATTGGACAGGCTACCTGAACAGAAGCCAAAATAATCTCCTAGGAACTGATTTTAAACAAGCAAATTATGAACCAAATAACAGTCGACTAAAATGTTGAATTAAAACCATGTACAATATGTAAAGCCCTTAGGTTTTATTATGAGACTCCCAATGACTGGAGAGAGACTTGAAAAGATAAATTTTCATTTCTGTCTCTCCAAATTCCAACTCGGTATTCTCAGATATTCATCTTTTCAACATTAATACCAATTGTTATTTTCCTTTTCTAAATGCAGCCTCTTTGTTCCATACAAAAATAGAAAAAAAACCTAGATGTGTAGCTGTTCCATATCCTAGACATCCATTATTTTTAATTACTGGTGTGAAAAATGAAACAATATTGGTATACAGGAGGCCAGGATGCTCTTTTTTTCGGTATTTTTCATGTTGACTCATATGTGAGTCATTTTGTGTAGATTCTTGGGTTCCTCCCCAGCTTCATAGTTTGATACTAGTTGTGGTTTAGTTTAATAAACTTTTAAGGCAGTTTTTTATCTCAGAAGTTTCTGCATGAGCAGTTCGTACTGTTCTTCCACAGGCTACTTGGGGCGACCTTCAGTCTCATTCTTTATAGTTTATTTGCTTTTTCTAAGGAAAGGAGTGTTATCTGTAAAATGAGTCTGAATGGGTCTTTTGTTCTTCTTTTTCCGTAATGAAACTAATAGCAAAATAACCCTCTGAATTAATGTTTGGGGCTTATTTTTAGCCTGGCAATATTTCTGAAGTAGACACGCTTTTCAGATTAATGATAAAAGCATTTAGGTTTCTGTTTACTTTCGCTTGCCTTTGTATATCCATAAGAACAGCAGACTTTTTTTTCTAACAGTAGATGTGCCGCAGTGCTCAGTTCAGCTTCTTGTCTCTTGTACCTTTACCAGCATAAAGTGTTACATATTTGGCTTTAACACTATGAAAAAAGGCTCTGTGTGATTACAGTACTTGGGGCAGTTTAGAAAACTGTCAGTGATGGCATGCCTAGAGTTAATACTCTATCTGTACTGGCTCTCTGGCTCTCACGATTTCTTTGTTTATATCTAGATGACAGATTTCCTGCGAGGTAGATTAAGTTTTAAAGCTTGTGGAAGATGCCAAGGGACTACTTACTGTATTGGAAAAAAGCTGAAATTTAACTGGCTTTTTTGCTGATAATGTGTAACTCTCTCTGGAGTTTTCGGTTTGTGGTGTTGTTCCTATTATCAACATGCATCAGCAGCTCATTCCAGAAAGAGTATAATCTCTTCTGTTGAGAAGCAGTATAGAAAAAAGATATAGAAAAAAGTATAGAAAAAGCACATTTAAAAAGGGATAAATGTAGAGGAGAAATTTGGTTCTGTTGAAAACCTTGAAGAAACAACTGCCCTGCATGCCGGAAAAGAAACAGAGACACTGTTAAGTTGATTTAGATCACATGAAGCTAAAGGCTTAGAAGATGCTGAAGGTTGTTGCTGGGACTTCACATACTAATGTTTAAATGAATTATGTTGTCACATGAAACATGACTGGTGCTCCATGTGGAGAAGTGTCAGAGGTAGATAGAACAGCATAAAATAACTGTAGTAATAGCGTTTGGGGAAATTAAATATTATTATAATAATTACGATATGGAAAAATATGGTGAATTCATACAGACGTGTTCTGTAGTGTCAGTCATTTATTCTCTAGGGAAATAGTGTAAATTCCAAAGTTAATCTGTATTAACATAAGTGTTGTGAAGTAGCTATGTGCACATGTGAATGATTTCATTGATTTAGTAGAATAACTTCCTGAAATGACCTACAAGTCTTAAAAATAAATAAATAAATATAGCTACATCTACTACTTCCTTACATTCCCCAAGTATTATGTTACTTTATGGTACGTGTTTAATACGCTAATAATGCAGTTTGAGTGAGAAAACAATAACTTACTCCAGTGTCCAAAATGCACCTAGATGGTAAACTAGACTATAACACATCAGCTGTAGAACACTCTAAATGAAATGAACTGTATTTATTACAAAGCATGTTTATATTTGGGTGTTCTAATATTTTCTTTTAATATTGCAGGAAACAGCATACTCCATTCAGCAGCAGACAGTGTGACAAGTGCAGTGCAGAAGGCAAGTCAAGCTTTGAATGAGCGTGGTGAAAGGCTAGGTCGAGCAGAAGAAAAGACAGAGGAGTTGAAGAACAGCGCTCAGCAGTTCGCAGAAACTGCACACAAGGTGGGATTTTGGTGGGCTAAGGCTCTTAGTAGGTTAAAGTCACATATTCCTTTATTTTGGGAGGAGGAAGTTCTAGAAAGAATTGCAGTCAGTCATGGTTTACAAATAGCTTGCTATTTTTCTCGATACCTTTTCTTACTTGGCAGATTTCTGATTTATAACTTCTGTGTAAATCTGACTTTTGCTACATTTCCACTTGAATTGAAACTACGTATCTTCACCTTCCTCAAGCATATTTCAGATATATCTTTCCACTGCTATTTGGTACTGTTCCTCATACTTTGTGCAGTAGCATAGTGAAATTGCTGTTCGTCTCCTTTGGTAAGCAGTCAGAAAAATTCCTTCCCCTTGCTGGTGACTGCACAAGAGCTCAGACATGGATTCTGTATAATAAAAACTTTTTGTCAGACTTGCCTGTGAAAGACACATTTTTCAGAAAAAAAAAATCTTGATGAGGGCAGGAAGAAGAGCATTGGCTGGAGTTCTTTCATGATGAAATGCGTTTCTAGTATATCTCTACAAATAATAATTTTATTTTTTTTCAGTGGCATATTAGCCATTTTAACCACCAGGTCTTTGGTTATGGCTCATGTCAATTAAATTTGAATCATTTCTTGATCAGCATTTCACTGGTAGCAAAGCAGTTACATTTTCTAGGTAACTTCCTTAAGGGTTCTCTCATCTCAGCTTTGTTAGCATGCTATTATTTACAGATAACATTTTTTTTTATTATTATACAGAGCCTAAAACTAAGTTCTCTGCTTGATTTGTCTTCATTTTTATACAGGATTTAACTCACTGTAGCTCTTTCTTCTCCCTCTCATTTCCAGTTTTAAGTCCATTTTTTAATTATTTTAGGTGGGAGTGATCCATAATCACGGAGGTAGAAAGGCAGCCCTCAATTTTTCATCATTATGTAGTGGCAGAGCTGCTGAACAGGTGTTTTAAATTACTTGTCTGAAATTTCTGATTGTATTTAACAATCCAAGTCATTAGATCTAAATGACCATTCTTTTAAGTGTGTCTTTGTTTCTCCTTTAAGCATGTCTTTAATTTTTAGCATCTTGCTCTAGCCCTCATCACAGATAGCAAAATAGCAGAACATTGGGAAACACAGCTTATGAAAGCAGATAAGTCCTGCCTCCTCAGCGTAGCCAAGGAAGACTTTGGCCATCTGTCACAATAAAGGGAATGACTGCATATCTGTGTGCAAAGAAGTTGCATATTTCAGGCATTTTTGAAGAATTCTGTGTACAAACTTTTCGGATCCAGACTAGTCACATTAACTTGATACAGCTGTCATTACATGTGATAGCTCTTTAATTCTGGGTTTTTTTTTCTTTCTTTTTCAGCTTGCCATGAAGCACAAATGCTGAGATACTGCCCAAAGTTGAAGTCTTCCTGAGAGAAACTGAAAAGGCTACATTCAGCAACTGTTACAGGAGATCCAGACTTCTGTGTGCTTTTTTCTTCCAGTTCAGTGGAGATGCATTCTTTCAGTTTCTGTGCAGGAAAAGGTGTTGCATTTCTACCTTTTGACTTACTTTTGTTCCTCTTTTGTAATATTACTACACAGTCCTGCAGTACTTTCTACCTGTATTTCAGTTGTTACAGGAGTGAAAGCAAACAGGGGAACTGGACCAAATGACAAGCTGATCAGGATTAAAATAGTAATATTTCTCCCCAGTTGTACGGAAAACTATTTAAGTGGTTGTGGACATATGTATGAAAATAAAATCCAAAGAAGGGGTATACTTTTCTTCATTTTTATGTAGCATCAGCAGAGTGTGAATGTTGGAATTAAACACCTGGGATTGTAACTGTAGTGGAGAACAGACTGCTTTGTCCTGGGAAACAGAAAACCTTGTTTCTTCTGCCCAGTGTAGGAAGTTTGGTGCGTGCCATCACCAGCATTTGGAAGTGCATATGTGAAGTTCGTAGGGGAATCTGTATTAGTGCTGCATTTTGAATATTCCTATTTTCACTTCTGGATTGATGATTTGAATAGTATAGTGAAACCTATAGAATGTATGCTTGAGGTTTCAAAATTGAGGAAGAAAGTAATTTTTACATCTGTACACACATGGCTGTGCCTCAACACAATCGAGAATTTAGCAATCTGAAATAACATTTCAGTTTCTTTTTACCTGTGATTCTGTGGCTAAATGCCTGTGTAAATGAGAATGCAAAGGCCTGTGAATATGAGAATGCACTATTTTCCAAGTCATCTGTTTTTTATAAAGTCTATGGTAAGAATTTTGGGGAACACTTCAGAAATGTGTATGATTAGAATGACTTTTGTGTTAGCTAGTCATTTGACTTTTAAAATAGAGGCTTTCAAAAAGCATGTCTTGGTACATTAGAATCATAAGTTCTAGTTTTGGTCTCAATTTTCAATATATATTATCACTGGAAGGGTGACTTCCTACTTCATTCTTTATTCACTGTGTAATATGTGCACTGTATTCTCATACAAAAATAAGTAGGTTACTCTTCACAGCTGTTTTCTTAACACTTTTAAAATATTCTAATATGCTTCTAGTCTGAAGAAAAAGAAAAGGGGAAAAAAAGAAAAGGTGCACTTTTTTTTTTTTGACCAGTAAGCTAGAAAGAAATCCTAGCCAGTTTCAGCCTTCGTCTTCTGAAGATGCCTGCTTTTTTTTTTTCCCCCACCTCATCTTACTGGAGAGCCAGAAAGCTGGCATTATATGAATGTACTGTAGCTTTCATTTTCAGTGTAGAATAAGATTTTTGCATTATTAATGACACTTGAAGCAGTCTAAAATCCTCAGAGCAGTGGTTGTAAGAGAGATAAAAGCTTTTGTAGTAATTAAGAATATTTTAGTTACTGCAAGCTGAAATAACTGAAAATCTCTTGGAAATACCTGTTTTGTAAAAAGTTGCTTGGCTTTCCAAAAACATTTGTGTTTGAACTGACACTGTCTAGTTAACTGGTTGCATTCAAACTTTGCATCTGTTTTTTCCCCCCTGTAATTTAAACTGCTTTGTATGAAGTTCTTTATTTAATTTCACACTGGGAACTAAGAGAAGGGGTAGATTTCTCATCTGTGTAGTACTGTATGATCAGTTAGATCTATTTAGTATCAGCTTTAACACTTACTACATCCAGCACTGTCAACTGAGAAGGAATTTGGCCACATCTGTTACAAATCACAACTGGCTTATTAATGACCCAGGTTCTGAACACTGTTGAGCTGTGTAAAAGTCATGCTTGCCCTGGAAATGTCAGTAGCTTTCTGAGTGCTATTGTAATGACTGTGGTTATTTCTGCAAATTAACTAGGAAAACAGTCCCTCATTAGAAATTAAACTTCTGCTAGAGATAAAATTGTAGGCTACTTTTTAAAAATAGCTGCATTAGAAATCAGTCCGGGGGTACATTTTTGACCACATAGCTGACTTCGGTCATCATATTTTTCACTGTCAAGTATTTTCTGCTGGTAACTTCACAAGTCTTTCTCTTGAAGGAAAAAAGGAATAGGTTTGAACTGCTGCCATCTAGCTGGTCTTCTAAGCTTGTCAATAATTTAGAAGAAACGTCTAAAACCCAGATCAGGTAAACCTGAAAAGAATTAGTTGTCTAAATTTGGATAAAAAGGAATAGGTTTTCAGGTGTTTACATGAGTATCAGCTGAACAGGACAAGGTCACAGTTGCACTGCTAAGTTCCAGACCTTTTGTGAACTGAACTGTTCTAGAACATTATTCTAGTCTCACTGACAGTTTTTCAAATTTTTTTTTTATATCTTTCAGTTTAGTATATTGTGTTATGTATCATAACTCAGGACTTTTGTCCAACCATCAGAAGCCATTTACTATGGAAATTTTTTAATAACCTTGAGTGAAGGAAAAGCGGATTGTCTGTGTTTACTTTGTTCTTGCTGTTTGTTAAACTACAAGATTTGGTAGTTTTTAGGAAAAAAATCGGAGATGTATAAATGTCTATCCAAAGGTAAATCTTAGAGCATTGCAATTTCCTTCTGGAACTTAGCTTGTAGTGTATACAACCTAGTATTATTAGATAGTCATATATATAACATATACTATAATTCAGGTTAATGTTTCATATGAATGAATGTATTTGTAAATTGTAACAACATCAATAGTTTCTTTATCTTTTTAAAGTTCTGCAAAGAATAAAAATAATGTATTGTTAGACTTGACTACTGTACTGCAAACTGTCTTAAAAGGCTACTTTTGTGTCTAGCAAAAGTTGTGCATTATGTGAAATATTAACAAAAACATGCTCTCTAAAAGTGATCTTAAAGGTAGGTAGATTTTGCTGTGATATGCTGGAATTGTAATACTTGCTGGTATCTATTGTAACCAATTTCTTGAAAGTTCTCAAAGATGTAGAAATTATTTTGTGCCATTCTGGGGAAAAAAGTGGGACTTGCTCTCTTGAGTCATTGCTGGAAGCCCTGATTTTGTCATTAAATACTTTAACTGTGATGAAAAGAAAACTGTCCTTGGATTATTTGAGTTGTCTATTCAAAATATAAATTATTTATAAGTGACATTTTTATATTTCACTCTTGCAGAATTATATTTCACTAGTAAAAATTAGTTCCCACTGCAATAATGAAAAATTTCTCTAGAAAGAATACTGTGGTTAAAAAGGTAGTGTAAATGAGGTTTAAGGATTTAATGTCCAAGCAGATTCCAGTTTTTACTGATTTTAGAAAGAAGAGACGCAGTAAAGCTCTCTTTGGATTAGCGTGATCAGAAAATAAGGTTTTCTACACAAAGTGCATTTACTTGTGGGAAGTCATAAGATTTCAGTGAGAATCCTTCTTTCCAAAACCTTTACCAGTTTTATTAAACCTGGCATCTGGAAACATATATGACAGCTGTGAGATCCTTAGTGTTGTAGGTATGATTGGCGCTCTGATAAAAGACTTTAAGCATTAATAATAGATTAATGCATTTGTTTGTTTGAGGCTTGTTAAGACAGTTCAGCTCAGTCAGAAGCATCCCAGTATTGCTCTTCAGGGATAAGGAAGTGTAGTAACTGTTGGTGCTACAAGTCAGCAGTTGGCTAAATTCTGAGGTGAGGATGGGCAAGATGAGGGAAGGGTTGTATGCTCCTGAGTCACCACATGAGGAAGTTGGAAGAGGAGATGAAGTAACTGCCAGGTTACTGTGATGCTGCAACTCCCCAGGAAGAGGACAGCAGAGGGCTGCAATTGGGCAGAGAACCATCTGCAATTTCAGCAGCGAGTCCTAGGAAAGCTTCTTCAGGACAGTCCTGAGGGAGTCTAAAGGTACGTAAGGAGACATGTGAGTACCCTTGGTTTTTATCTTACCTGTCCTTTTCTGTTGCTTTCCCACATTCAGTGGTTCAGCGTTTCAGACAAGCTGAAAACGGGTCTGTTAGAAGTCAGAATGCTCAAAGCATGTGACAGGTACTATTCTTTACTGAGGCCACGAACAGTTGCAGAGCTCCAGTGTCTGACTGGAATAACAGCTGTACGTATAGGATCATTTGTAAGACAGATGGCTGAGAAAGGTACCATTTATCTGCTAGACAAGGTTTCATAACTCTTAGCATCCATTCATGAGGAAAGCATCATTAACTGTTACCTATTGCTAATTACCTCTAATTTAGTAGGTGTTGGATTTAAAATCCTTTTTTTTCTGAAGTCTCTGTATGGTGATCTCTGCAATGGCACTGAAAGAGGAAAAGTACCTGGGAAGGTTATGTGTTCATGTTCATGTTCATTTACTGCATATGCTTCAGAGAATCCATTCTTGTCTGGCACAGTAAATGTGCAAGGTTAGTTGTGGCTTCCCTTAATACCCCAGCTGTTTTTCCTAATTCCCACTTTTATGCAGTATTTCCATATTAAGTATCATATTTTTCTCTTATTATTCACAAATCCCTCCTGCTAAGAGGTAGCTCTACAGATAAATTCTCAGGATTTTTAAGACCAACATGAAGTATGATCTTTAGGCCTTGCCCTTTGGGGCAGCTCCTATTGCGTTGTTTATTGACTGCAGTTTGTAGATGGGGATGTACACGTGCACTGCACATTAAATGTGGACACTTCACATCACAAGGGCAAAGTTGTACCGAAGGATTTTCAGCATGTCTGAAAGGATTTAGGACAAGATTTAATAGTCAGAAATTCATAGCTCTGGATCACCAACCTAGGTGATTCTTCCTTAATCTCACTAAAGGTTTTTTCACCAAGGTCTTTGCTGAAGCTGTAATAATACAAGGTATTTATCTTGAATGTAGTATTTTTCACCCTTCTGCAACAAGAATTCAAAGAGAAATACCAAATTTATTACATACAGGTATAAACTGAGGCATGGAAGTAAGTAATTTACAGTAAAGCAATGAGCAGAAATAGAATGGAGATCTGAAAATATAAACCCCAGATTACTTTATTCCTAGTAGAAAATTTTGGGATTATAATGGAAGCATTTTTAATTTCTTCTTTTGTTAAAAGCATCAGAGACAAAAGTAAGCTTCTGACAAAGATTTTATTTTTTTTCCTTCCTGCTCTAGCAATATATAAAATCATAGAATCATAGAATGGTCAGAGCTGGAAGGGACCTTAGAGATCATCAAGTTCCAACCCCCCTGCCCTGGGCAGGGACACCTCTCCCTAGAGCAGGTTGCTCCAAGCCCCATCCAACCTGGCCTTAAACACTTCCAGGGATGGGGCATCAACAACTTCCCTGGGCAACCTGTTCCAGTGCCTCACCACCCTTACAGGAAAGAACTTCTTCCTAATATCTAATCTAAATCTCCCCTCTTCCAATTTAAAACCATTACCCCTCGTCCTGTCACTAGACTTCCTGACAAAGAGTCCCTCCCCAGCTCTCCTGTAGGCTCCCTTCAGATACTGGAAGGCTGCTATCAGGTCTCCCCGGAGCCTTCTCTTCTCCAGGCTGAACAGTCCCAGCTCTCTCAGCCTGTCCTCATAGGAGAGGTGCTCCATCCCTCTAATCATCTTGGTGGCCCTGCGCTGGACCTGTTCCAACAGTTCGATGTCCTTTCTATGTTGAGGACTCCAGAACTGGACACAGTACTCCAGGTGGGGTCTCACAAGCGCAGAGTAGAGGGGGAGAATCACCTCCCGTGACCTGCTGCTCACACTTCTTTTGATGCAACCCAGGATACGGTTGGCTTTCTGGGCTGCCAGCGCGCACTGCCGGCTCATGTTGAGCTTCTCATCCATGAGCACTCCCAAGTCCTTCTCCTCAGGGCTGCTCTCCAGCCATTCTCTGCCCAACCTGTATTTGTGCCTGGGATTGCCACGTCCCAGGTGTAGGACTCTGCACTTGGCTTGGTTGAACTTCATGCCATTTGCATTAGCCCACCTCTCAAGCCTGTCCAGGTCCCTCTGGATGGCATCCCTTCCCTCCAGCGTGTCAACCGCGCCACCGAGCTTGGTGTCATCGGCAAATTTGCTGAGGGTGCACTCTATCCCACTGTCCATGTCTCCAACAAAGATGTTAAATAGTACTGGTCCCAGTACTGACCCTTGCGGGACACCACTCGTCACTGGCCGCCACGTGGACATTGACCCATTAACCACAACTCTTTGAGTGCGGCCATCCAGCCAGTTCCTTATCCACCGAGTGGTCCATTCATCGAACCCATGACTCTCCAATTTGGATACTAGGATGTCATGCGGGACAGTGTCAAACGCTTTGCTTAAGTCCAGGTAGATGACGTCTGTTGCTCTGCCTTTGTCCATCAAGTTCGTAGCAGTATTGTAGAAGGCCATCAAGTTTGTCAGGCAGGATTTGCCCTTGGTGAAGCCATGTTGGCTGTCTTCAATCACCTCCTTATTTTCCATGTGCCTTAGCAGAGATTCCAGGAGGACCTGCTCCATGATCTTGCCAGGCACAGAGGTGAGACTGACTGGCCTATAGTTTCCTGGGTCCTCTTTTTTCCCTTTTTTGAATATTGGGGTTATGTTCCCCTTTTTCCAATCCACGGGAATTTCACCAGACTGCCACGATTTCTCAAATAGGATGGAAAGTGGCTTCGCAACTTGGTCCGCCAGCTCCTTCAGGACCCGTGGATGAATTCTATTAGGTCCCATGGACTTATGGACTAATCTTTCACAGTGTGCAGTATACAGTGCCTGCAAAGCCCAATCTGTTATTGCTATTGAAAGAGAGATACCAGGGGAAAGCCAAGCAAAGACAGCAATAAAATCTCATTGCTTCTCTACTTGGATTTTACAAGCACGACGAGAAGCCATCAGCTTTCAGGCTGGATGCATTTGTACCAGTGCAATGAAAGATCTCAGTTTAAGATATCTGTACGCATGCTTTTGTCACAGGCTTCAGCAAGTGTGAGGAAAAAAATGTCTGTTGCCTTGCACTCCAACCGTTCTCTGACATTCTCTGGTTTAGTGTAGGAACAAAAGCATCTCTGTGTCAGTCACACAGAGCGCCTTGTCAGTGTCAGCTTTCACTAAACTGCCTTTTTGAAACACATGAACCCTCCCTCCACATGGAAGAGGTATCTCAAGGAAAAGAAGATAAATCCTAATGAAGCACCAGAAATGCTTGTATTCTGCAATGCTATAGGAATTAATACTGCAAACAGCATTTCAGGCAGCCTAACTTGAGCTGTTCTCTTAACTCAACTGAATGAAATTAAAAAGCTCTTCAAAGTTTTCCCTGTCTCTGCTTTTGAAATTTAGAAATTGGTCATTGGGAATGTCAGTCAAGATGAAAGTGATTGTATTACAAAAGAACAACGTGGAATAGGATGAGAAGTACTTTTAGAAACGTAGATGATACCCAGTAGGGGAGTCATGCAGTGAACACAGGAAGCACAGAAAAGACAAAAAAAGTTGCAGTAAAGAAATTATATTAGACTGGACCCTCTTGACTCTCAAATGGCAACAGAACTTGGCACTTTGGAGAGGAAGTGACAGTCTGTGAAAAGGATGTGATTAGTGGTTGTCATGCAATAAATAATTAAGGCTGTCAGATAAATTCCGTAAGATCATGCAGAGAATTTGCATATAGAAAATCAGTCAGACTTTGCTTTTCAAATAGTTTAGCTGTCTCTAATGATCAGCATAGGATTTTCATTTTAAGGCATGCTCTTAATGACTTTAACTCAACCATTTTCAAGCTTCACAAGCTAAGCTATAAAAGGCTTTTCCATTCGTAATCAAATGCTAATACGTCAGAGGGCTTGGTATAACTCAAATTAAAGGCAAATAGATATCCTAATTTTCATTCTGAACAGTAAAAAAAGAAAAAACAAAACAAAACAAGAAACTGTTCATAGTCTATCCCTTCCATACAAAAAGATCTTTGCTGAGTTGATAGTTTAATATATATATATATATATGTGTGTGTGTGTGTGAAAATTTCCTGTGTCTGCCATCTTCAGATCTAGAGTTTTTACAGTTTAGCATCTGTAAAGGTGTTACTACTAAAATGACACAAAGGCTTTATCTCAATTTTGTTATTTTACAGCATAGTTTCTATCTGAAATGCGTTATTGTGGGATTAGTGGCTGACACTTCACACTATGAACTGCAATGATTTGTCAAACAGTGTAGTGTTACCAAGTTCCAATCAAATTCTTTATATTGGTAAATATTAATTCCTGTCTTGCTAGAAATGGTATTAAAATTTGTCACATTTTCGACATTCCAAGGATTGTAAAGCAACAGAGTAGCATTTTGACAAGCAGTGATTCCCCAAGTCAGACTGCAAGTGCATCTACTTGTGTCAGGGGAATCTAGAAATCTCTCCAAATAAAATAGCTTTAGGATTTTTCTTGCTAAGAAAGTCATTATACAACAATGATGGAAAGGCTTTGGGGATGGTAGTAGTAAGGTATTTTATTTTTTTAAATTAAAGGGAATGAAGAGAAGGACTGACTGGAATCCGTAGTGAGCACAGGCTTTCTAGGAGATGATGATGGTTAAGGGTTGTTTTGTATAAGCCAGGACATAGGCTTGTTTGTATAATCATAGACTCCCTTAGACAATTTTTGTGCTGCAGATTTTTATGAGTTTCAGCACAGAGCATTAAGGTACTTCTGAATGGGATGTGTAGAAACCAGTATGCTGTCCGGGAAAACCTTCAAAGATTTCTTGATACATCTATAACGAAGAAAAAAAGTAAAACTACACCATGTCTTTTCATGAATACTAGAACATATGTAGAGTCAAGTTTTGAAAACACATGTAATGGAGCAAGTTAGCAAAATCATGTTACTATATGAAAATACTCTATTTGCCAGACGTACCCACTTGTTCATGGAAGCCCAGTATTTGGGTGGATTTTTCAGGACCCCTTCAGAATGCTTTTGAAGAATGTCATGAAGACAAATGTCTGCAGTAAGTTTGCTGAAGGAAAAAAAATAATAATGCAAGGAGAAAAAATTTCAGCTGTCCAAAGGCACTTAACTGAGTTAATTAGCTTATTTACAAAAACTAAGAAAATACAATTTCTTACAATTCATGGTAATTCTGTCATGCTGGTTAACATGAACAATAATGATGATGTGCCTTGTTTCTTTTTAGAGGAGATTCAGAAAAGAATTTAAATCTCTTGACTTGAAAACATAGAGCATACTGCCACAGAGACTTAATGTCCCGTATCAGCTGTTGTGTACAGAAAAAATTAATCCTTCAGTTACTGATATTGAAAGGATGTGCAACTATAAACTCTGACTTCTGAGAGTATGGGAGGCATATTTTAGAATTTTATAATTTATCAGAGGTTAGAAGTTGTTGGAGTCAGGTGTATGCTAGAATACAATTCTCCAGTGCAAAATGAATTAATAAAGAAATTAATTATTTCATTTATGAAGTATCAGACAAACAGAAAAATTTTGTGGTACTGAGAAATTCCATATGTGTTTTGCTATTTTTTAAAATTGCATTAAGATAATACTCTCACTCTTCTTCATGCTACTAATTTATCATTCCAGTATTTGATATTACATAACAATATATACCATCGAGCATATGCATGTCAGAATTAGTACAAGTTCTCTTCCTCTTCAACAAATATTGAAACATTTTCACATATTTTCAAACCCTCTTGGAAAAGGAGTATCCTAATCTCATTACTGTTTCTTCTGTAGGCATTCGTGTTCAGCGGTCACATTTATTTTAAGAGAAATTTTGTGATATACTGTCATTTATTACAGTATGTGCTTAATTGGGGTCTTTTTGCCACTGTTGTTCTCTGTGTATTTGGCATATATTGTCAATCTTCTGTGTATGTCTTAGTAATTAAGACACAAATAAATGGTGAATTTCACACTAGATCTGCCTTGAAGGACCAATTTTCTAAAGCACATGGCATTTTGTGGTGGTCCTTTTACATAATGTTGCAAGTTACATTCAGTGCTATAGAAACTGACTTTTCAATTTGTGAACTTCGTCTTTTAAATGCTGTAAATTACAAATTTAGCACAGATTTCACAGGAATTTAATATTGTTGTAGGTGTTCTTAGCCTGATAGTTAAAACTGATTTATGGTCAAGGACCCTTGGCCATATCTGGATCTGAGATTTCAGTTTCTGGAGTGGAACTTTAGCTTGGATACATGTCTCCTGTTAAATAACTAGCTTCCCTTCTCTTTTGCTTTCCCTTCGTTTCCCTCTGAAGAACAAAACCTGACCATGGAGAGTGGAAGTGAGCCACATGTTTTTAAGTCCTTTTGACGTACCTGCAGAATAAAGAAGGTGGGGTGGGTGGCACAGCATGTTTTCCTTCAGTCTTGACAGACCAAAGAGATTAAGATTCCTCTGCCCAACATTATAAATCAAGTCATTTCTAGCTCCTTTGAAAAGGGTGAAAACTTAATACTCTTTTTATCTCAAAGTGTGAATTACAGGAAGTAGGACCTGAGTAATAGATTACTTCTGTGATCACCATAGAATAGCTTACCAACTGTAGGCAAGGAATGCAAGAAGTAATAAAAGAATAGGTGTTTCTGGTGTAAGATTAAGATTCAAAAGACAAGGGATTACCACACTGTATTTGTTCTAAGAGAAAAAAGGGACATCCCGGGCTTTCTGGAGCACTGGAGGAAGAGACTTGATGTACTTTCTTAATTGTTTTGGTTGTTAAAGCTAGAATTCCAAATTAAAATCAGGGGAATTAAAAATTCAGTTTGTTGATCAACATAACTTTGGGTCACAATTAGGAGTTGAATAAGGCTATGCATGCACTGGGTAAATTTTTCTTCATCATTCATCCCTGCAGTCACTGGAGTCAGTTCCAATTTACAACAAATTACATCTTTATTGATTTGCAAACAAAACAATGTTGCAATGACACCAGTGTGAGGGAGCCTCTGTTTTGGGGGCTAGTTTTGTTTTGTTTTAGACAGGTTTTTCTCTCCATCTCCCTAGTTATGGATTCACAGTTTTCTATGAAAATAACAATTGCTTTTTACGTAAACATTTCTCTCTCAAGCACTGTCCCTGGAGTTTGGAATTGACTGTGAACTTGTTCAAGTCTCATTCACACCCAACTGGTGCTTGCTCATGGCTTTGTATGGAAAGGAAAACAATTCACAGATACACAAAATGAGTATGTCGAAATTTTATTACACTTACACAAGCAATACTCAAAACATACCCCCAGTACATCATATTTCTAATTTGTAATGTCACTCTACAATATGACTCATTTTTCACATGAAAGTCATCCATTTTCTGACGAGTTTTGTATTCTGTATACCAGTTGTTTATCCCAGTAAGATGAAAGGCGAGATTACCTGAACTATAAAACTATTAAAAAATAAAATATTTTCTTAGAAAATTATTTCTGAACTGATAGAGTATTCATCTACTTGATAATAAATCCTTAACTATTATGAGCCTATCCACTAGTTCAGATTTCACTATTTCCTGAAGCAAGACATAAAGAATGTGATGCCACAACTGGTGTTGGAAAATGTGGGTTTTTTTCCCCTACCTGGAACTGAGTGATGAGGTCAGATTGAACAGGTGCATTTTTTCACTTCTGCAGTTTTCCAACCATATCAATCTAGCTTCTTGTTGTTGTTCTGTTTTTTTTTCTTTTAATTCACCAGGGGAAAGAGATTTCTGTAAGTCACTTTTAGTTGTAAATATCAGTAATTAAGTAGTTGACAATTACTATGAGAAATAATGACTTGAGGAAGAGCAAGGAGTTCTTTGTCAAATAATTCGTGTTCCTGCACAGTATCAATTATATCTGAGGCTGCAGAGTGGAGCTCGTGATACTACAGTCTTTGAAATATGTTGTTAGTAATATCATAATTATATTGAATTTACAAAGAAGAAAAAGGAATTCATGACATTTTTCTTCAGGTGTTTTTCTGTCATGAATTCCAGCATGACTATTTGCTCTGAAGGAGAGAAGTGTCCTCATCAATCATTCAAGTGAAAAAGCAGAAGTAATATTGCTGTAGTAGCCTTTTTTATTTTTCCTAAATGGGTGTATATGTGAACTTATACACACAGTTCTTAGAGCGTTACAGTTGTCACTTGAAGCAATTAAAATTGATGAACTGCACTAGCAGTGATAATTATCTTGATCTTTTAAAAACCACCAAAACTGTTAAATGGTTGTACTATTCATTATACATTTCTGAAAAATCAGTTTCTCTTCAGTCCCATATTTAATAAGGAAACTACTAGCAAAGTCTCTAGTAACAAAAAAGGAGGAAAATTTAAGCAGGTTCCAATTTTAATGACCCTACCAGCTAACTTTATTGTGTAGCTATCACCTCTTATTTCATGACTGTTCTGCTTCAGATACAATTCTTTATATTATCACTTCTGCTTCAGCTTACACTCTGTCATTTTCTCCATATAAGAGGGATTGTTTCCTACAGTTCTTCTGGTAACATTCTGCAAATTGTACTAGAACTGTTTTTACTTTTTTCTCTGTTATGATGGCTTCTTGTAAAACAGGAAGAGATGTTCTTTTGTCAAGGAACACGAGGAATCTGGGACTTTACTTGGTTTGTTAATTCTACCTCTCAGTGAGATGGGCTAGTAATATACTTAGTTATTACATAATTTTTGGTTGCCTATTATAGTGTTATAAAGTTTAATAGTAAAAGCTTTAATATCCTTAAATATTTTTGAATAAAACGTCTTAATTTTTATGTACAATGTATAAAATACTAGAATACATGTAATTCATTATTAATAACGGGGGGGGGGGAAGAGAGTAGAAAAAATAGAGCAGTTTCTATACCAGAATTTAATTTCCTCTTTCAGATATATTTCAGTACTACAATGCTATATTAATTGTTTATTAAACTGAGGTAGCTGTGCAGGCTATGTAGGAGATAATTAAGCATTTTTTCCTAAATGCCCTTCACAAATAATGTGCCTTCTCACCTTGTTACAGTATGTAACTACTATTGATTACCTGCTCCCTAGTAAATTCTGCTTCTGTTCAGCACTGAAGGGAGCATGCAGTTCTGATAAATTGACCAGGACGTGCAGAATGCAGTTTAAGGAGATGATATCTCCAACCTTCAACTGGAAAACCAAATCAAGCTGCTGTGCAACTTGTGTTCTTCAATTAGTCAAGTCATTGCATTGATATTTTCTCTACCTTTAGAAATACATATATATGGGGTTTATGTAAGTTTCTCTAGGTACACAGTAAGCAAAGTTGTACAAAGGGGTATTGACCTTTAAAATTTAAATTTTAAAACTTTGGATTTTAACTTCTTTTGAAAAATGCAGTTGCTAGAAATAATAAGAATACAATTCAAAGAATTGGCAAAGTTACAATGAACTTGATTTGATAGAAGTACACCTGTGGCAAACAAGGCACCTGACTTAGTACAAACTGATAAAGAGGAGAATAGAGTTGGTATAGTCTCTTGGAAGAATATTCAGCTTAAAAAATCCTAAATTAATTGTAGGTTCAAAATCACATATTAAAATTCAATTGAAAGAGAAGCAGGTTTAAAAATACCTTAAAAAAAAAAATCTATATATTGATACAGTCCAAGTAACATAAATAGAGGGCAGAACTTGAATAATGTAACAGAAAAAACACTCAAGTCAAGTCTAGTATTTGTTGAGTTTAATGACAGCTGAATATCTCACAAAAGAGAATGAGAATGTGCACAGAGATAATTAACTTCACAATAAGACTGTGTCTTCAATCTCTATGTCAGACTGAGGAAACCTTGAAGAGGAATGTCTGTCCTGTCCTTTAGGAAGCATCGTGGTAACAATGTTGTGTTATGTGCATCTTAAGATAGCAGAGAATGATAATGGTCACACTTGAAGCTCCTGTAAGGAGGGGAAAAAAACAAGAGAAGGACTCTCTTGGACATGGCGATATGTTCTCATCTGCATTTGTAACTTGGAGGATAACAGGTGATTATAGCACCCCACCAAGACTGGAGATGTGAGAAAGGAAATGTAAAATGGAAGAGGAAAAAAGACAAAAACATCTGCCCTGACCAAAACTAGACCAAGATAATTTTATCACCATTTCTATCAATTTATTGTATTTTTTGCTAGACTTGCTATTACTGAAAAAATGCAAGATCCATAGAAAAGGTCAAAGAAAATAATTAAACCAGAAGCCCTTGAGCTATTTTCTGCTTACAATATGATGTGGTTATATCCTAAACCTCTAATGATTTCCAAATGCAAGGGCTGAGGTGCTCAGAATTTTTATTTTGACATGGGAAGTTCAGAAAGATTTGGAGATTTTTTTTATTCGGTGAAGAGAGAAGCATGTTTATAGTGCTTACTGTGCAGCAAGTGGTAGCACAACAAACAATAGAAAAAAAGGTTAAATTCTGTGATTGCAGAGACCTAGTTGAGCAAAAGACAGGATATTGCCAAGCAAAAACTGGGTATTGGCTTACTGTGTCCTGAGGTTATCCTGGCTCTTGTTTATATGTAAACCTAACCATGCTGGTCACTCGAATCTATATAAGTAGCAATATTAGATGGTATTATTTTTACATCAGTGCTAATTAGCATTGCTTTCAGCATTGTGGACTACAGGATACATGGTGGTATGATGAAACCTAAGATACCATTTGCCATAAGACCTACTGTAATTTTTGTCCTTGTTCTTTGCAAGGGAGCGGCATCTAACATTCAGCCAAACACTGTGACTCTGAGATGAAAGTGACTCCACCTTAGGTCTTATTCTCAGCTATAGCTCTCCAAATGCTTTAAGGGAAGAAAGAGGTTGTCTGGGTTTTTTCCTGTGCTGTCCTATCCTGTAAGAAAATTCAGGTAATTTTTCTACACTGAATCTCTACACTAATTCCCAGAGAGAGAGAGAAAGATCTCCTGTAGAGGACATTATTTCTCCTCTATTCTGGTTCTTCTCATCTTTGAGGACATCTGGAATCATTTTAAATCTGAAAGAATTCATTACAGAGCTCTTGGCAGTGCCAGGAAAGAACACTCAGAGCCATATTGGTCTTCTTGCTGCATGTAACAAGTAAATACTGGATAGTTTTTTGTATTGGTGTCCCCAAAGGTGTAGATATCCCTAGACAGGTTCAAAAATGAGGCTTGGAGGATACTGTTACAGGTGGAAAGAAACAACTGGAAAAAAAGTACAAATAGAGATGTGTAAATTAAAAGTAGACATCACTTTTTTCTGGTTAAAAAAATAATATTTACTTTCTTCTTTGTTGTCTTGAAATGTGTGCTGCACTGGCTGATAAATGCCTGACGTTTAGAGATCTTTGAATTTCAGCTCTGATTCCAAGAAATGTGTGCACTGGAAATGAATTTCTTTATATATGAATCTTTACTTTGTTTCACTGGCTTTTTAGAAATTAATCTAAGTTCTTCCATGCTGCAGAAAATGCATCCAAGTAAAGTAACAAAGTTGCCAACTGAAGAATGCTGTACAGACTAGTTGCAGGGATTATTTATTCCCTGGTATCATCATTATACTGTGATTGAAGAAACCCATCACTGTGTTAGAGTGTAGACAGTTGTACTCTTATGGCCTGCATTATGTTTTTTAATGCTTATTCCTTTTACTGTATTTATCAGGTGGGTAACTTTCTACCATCACCTGTTAAAGCAAAGTTAAGAAACAGAAAACCTCCATGATTTGTTCTATTATTAGAAACCAATTACTGTCTTTTGTTTTACTGCTGGGAAAGATTATTCTTCTATGTCAGCAAATACCAAGTGCAGCAGCTCGGAAAACATACAGAGGAGGTAGGAATATTGCTATGATAACTGCTGTCTTGATCCAAGAGGCCTTCATATGCATGCAAGCTGTCTGCTCAGCCTAAAGAATGGAGTGGCTACTGAAGTCATTAATCTTTGCATTTTTGATAATCGCCATACGGAAAGATCTGGGATACTGAATAGGGATTTTGCTCAAGATATTGGAAGCATATCAAGTCTTCAAAATGACACCTTTCTAGCACCCATTCAAACAGCCACCTAGTCACCATCAAATATTTTTTCTTGATCTTGCCACAAAAGTTTATTTTTAATGAAGCAAAGCTGAGCTTTGTGTTTTAACAAACTGCCTCAGATATGTGACCAGTAGAAGAAAACATGGCTAGGAAGCACTCTTGTTAAAGCCTCTATTTTAAATCTAAAATAAAAACTATTTGGGGTATTTCCTATATTCAAACAAAACCAGACTTTTTCAGCTCAAAGCAACAGATTTGTTCAGATAGATACCATGTTCTTTAAAATCAGTTCCCTTGGCTAACTTTTGGCCTGCTTTGCTTGTTCCTGTTTCTGATATCTTAGTTGACCAATTTTCTCTCCCTGGCAATAATTCAGTTTTTCTGGAACAGTTTCTTACACCCAAATGTATGTAACATTCAAACCACCAATGCCAGCATGTGCTTCTTCCTTCTTCTTGCTCCCACCTCTTCTGCTTGATACAGTTTTGGCATCCTTCCTTCCTCAGCACTCTCCTCTTCATCATTTCTCTCTCATTACAAAACAAACTGTAAAGTTCCTATGATGTGTTTTTTTTCCTATTCTTTGTCTTTCCTGGAAAAAAAAAAAAAAAAAAATCACAAAGTCCCAAACCCTTTTTAGTGCTTCTGTTATGGACAAGTAACAAATTGCTTGCATTCTTATTGACTTTCCCCACACAGAGAGGTCTGCCGTGATTGGAGAGCAGCCTGAAACTGAAGGGCAGCGAAAATGATCTGCGAAGTGTAAGCAATGAGGAAAGTATGAATGCATCCAGGTGACTTAGCGTAGCAAAGTGAAACAGAAAATACAGGACGATGACTTTCAAATGTTTAAAAAGGTAATATGACGAGCAAAGGATTAAAGTGTTTCATAATAGATACCTTAAAAAGTAGTAGTATTACAGTTGCAGGAAAGCGGAATCTAAGTCAGGCAATAGAAAATATTTTTTAATGGTGTAAATATGGTTAAATGGGCATCATCAAGATATTTGAAGATCAGAAATGATGGAACTATGATTTATCTTCTCTTGGGGTAGGTAACCTCAATATCCTTTTCATCCATATTATCATTATTGGTTCTGTGACTTCTGATCTCTTTTCTATTAGCTGTTCACTTAAATAGGCTCAATCAAACTGGTTTTCACATCATCATTATCCTTGTACTGGCTCCCCAAATGTACTCATTACATCATGAACTAAATTAGATTGTAAGTGACCTTTCCTTGAGGACTGCTTTGAAGTGTCAGTTCAGTACATGGCACAGTAAAAAAATCTATTGAGGTTACTCTGAAATATGTCTCTCTTTGTGCAGAGCAATTCTAAGGCTCCTTGGAAATTAAGAAGAATGAAAAGTGTAAAGATTGAAGAGAAGTAAAATTGGCTGGCTTGTCACACTTCTGAATAATCTTGGACTGTGCCACTGAACATTGTAAGCAGTGTCTGAAGTTCACAGTTGCCTTTACTGAAAACCCAGTTATTAAGATCTTTGTGAGTTTGCAAAAGGGCAAGACCAATAGCACGGGTACACAGAAACCAAAAATTCCACTGATATGACTTCCTGCCTAGCAGCATTAGTTATGTTATTTTTCTCTGGTTTCTTTTCTTATTTGGTTCACACTTAGTGGTAAGTATAAACAGGAAAATTTCAAATATAAAAATTGCCAGAAAGGAATCAATTTTTCTCTACATTACCTGTAGGTGGTTTTGAGAAATTAGTATTTTGGATTATATCTCAAAACATCAAGAACAAAAGACAGAAATAAGAAGGAAGCTTATATGTTCATATTAAATACCGTTAACTATGCAGTGGAATACGTTCCATGACTCTAGGACTCTGGTTTGAATTAGACATTTTATGTGTAATTTGCATGAATCAGTGTCTGTGGGCTGAGAGTAGTGGTCCCTAAGTTCTTCTGATGCCAATTTCTCCAGAAAGGAATATCTTAGCACCTGATCTAGGCATTGTTCCACTACCAGCCTTATTTTATACTGTCAATATGAGACTATGTTATCTCAACTAATCTAGGTACTGTGAACATAC
This sequence comes from Thinocorus orbignyianus, assembly GCA_013400375.1. Taxonomy (NCBI): domain Eukaryota; kingdom Metazoa; phylum Chordata; class Aves; order Ciconiiformes; family Thinocoridae; genus Thinocorus; species Thinocorus orbignyianus. The sequence goes on along the minus strand of VXBW01006148.1, from coordinate 174,282 downwards.
TGATAATGTTGACAGGATTTCAGGAGATGAAGTACAGGACAGATTAGAAAATCTTCCATTGCTATTGCTTGTCATGTGTCTCCTCCTTAGCCAAAGAATCTGACTTTTTTCTGAACATCTGATAAACGATGATCAGCCCTTGCCACTTTTTAAAGTAAATATACAAAAAAATCTGCAAGTTTTACAGGCATTTGAGGCTTTTATAACATTGTTTCTGTGAAGAATATGAAATGGTAATTTAAAATTACTGGTGTATATTCTAATCAAAACTAGGATTGTTTATTTTTTTAATAAGGTTCATACCTCTTAAATCACATATATAATCTTTACTAAGTAATTGTTGATTATTTTAATTCAGTCCTTGAGCCATCAATCTACATCTTGTACATTTATTACCTACAGCATTTTTTATCAAGCTTTAGATCTAGTTGATGATCCAGTACATGCCTCCAGTTATATTTGTTTTTAAAACAGATTGACCCTGCAATGAAATGTGAAACCAGTCATCAAATATACCATATCTTTACGTCCTGTGACTGGAAATAAGGGAATTGTTAGTGAACATCAAGAGATTAAGTTCAAAACATTTATACAACTACTGTTGTCTTTTTTACCAAAACAAAAGGCTTCAGGAAACAGTGACTTAGTGATTGTGATTTTATTTTTTATTCACTTTCTGAGTGAAACATGATTAATTACAAACAATTATTCTTAGGTTTAAGTATTTGAACTCTGTGCTTTATTTTCTGCATTTTACTAAGTCATATTTTAACACAGGAATCACTTCATTATATTTTGCAGTTTTAAATAGAAGGTCATTCTTGGTAGAGGTCTACTTTAAATCATGTCCATTAAAATAACTCCTACTGTTTTGCAAGTGATTGGAACAGTGAGTACATTTGCTGAAATCTATTTTTCCTCTTTCTGTGAGAAAGTATCAGAGAGAAACAGGACGGAATAAAAGTGTCCTTTCTACCAATTGGGTCCAAATTTAACAGGATAACACTTTAAAGCTATTTTTGAAAATATGCTTAGGGATTTATATATCTACCTGATACAGTTCTGTAGCTGATGGTAAGTGATTTTTGTCAAATAATACTTACTGAATTCATGGATTCCAGATTTTTACTTGTGAGTAGAAACCTGCTGTTTTCAGAAAGCAAATCCTCCTTTTTAGGAGAGGGTGGTAATTCATATCTGAAGGCATAAATCACCTCCATATTTATAGGACTACACCCACATTTTTTAATTTGCTATGCTCATCATTAAAATAATTTCTAAATTATTTTCAGTGGTGCAGTGACTGTGTTTGCAGAAATATACAAGTGGAGAATTTGGTTTAAGATATCTTAAATAACTGAACTTCATCCTCCTAGTTGGCTGCTTGAGTGTGCAGAAGAAAACTCTACAGTTGTATACTGTATAAAATTGCAATTTCTATGTTATAGACCAATAAACAGAAATGAAACAATACACCCCGTTAAGATCCATTTCAGATGTTAATTATAAATAATACAAAAATTTATCTTGCTTGCTGTCTCGGCTTCTTTAGGATTTTCCCATTCCATTACTTAAACAACTTCACTGTAGTCCTAGTTATTAACGGTGAAATACATAGCATCTAGGCAGGAGTTTCAAGCTAGATTCTGATCAGTTTTGTTGAATTGGGATCCCAAGTGCGCATTTTGTAAAAGCAGGACTGTCATCTTCAACAGACTTAATTGTAGGCCACAGTCACATTCTCTCAGAACAAATTGAAATTTTAATTGGATGAGACATTTTTCATCACCTGTCTTTAACTATGTAAAAGATGCTTATACCAGCAAAAACAGTTGTGCTTAAGCAACACTAGGTGTTGGAAAATGTTTGGCTGTTCAAGAAGTTCTGATCCAATAAATGTGCCAATTCAGGAACGTAAAACTAATGATGTTTTTTTAGTTTACCTCTAAAGTGGGTAACAATGTTTCACACCATAGTAGCTTTTGTGAAAATCAATACTATTTGCAAAGGACTTGGAATATACACAGGGATAAACACCACAGAGAACTTGTAGCAAAATCACTCACTGTTTCAAATACTGTTTGGATGATGGATCATATACAAGTTACGGTCTGACAGCCTAAGCACCGAGTTGAAAACAACAATAAAATTGCTGCATTATTGCTTGCTTACATGAAATTAAATACCAAGTAGTAAATGTGTGTTATTAAAAGTATACAATACCAAAGATCTGCAAGGAAATGCTTTTTGAAGTAATATGCAGTTTCTGTCAAAGTTTTATAGAAAGAAGTAGTTTGGCTGACTTTATTATTACTTATTTTCCAGTTTCTGTTGATGAAATTAAGTAATTTTTAAAATTAATTTATAATCCTTTTAACCTTCTCAGGAGATGTATTCTCCTTTTATTTTTTTTGTTTGTTTGTTTTTGTTTTTTCCCAATTCTTATGTTGTCGTTCATTTTGCTGTCTAGATTTCTAAAAGGTACTCAATTTCCCATGTTGCAGGGCATAGTAGATGACTGAGCTGCTGAAAGCTGACAGTTTGAGCTCAGTACCAGCCCATAAGGTAGGTAACCCTACTACCACTTATTTTAACAGAGTAACAGAGTATTGTAGGAAAAATGAGTTGAAATAATCTATATGGGTTTTTTATCATACTATTAATAAATTAAGATTGGGGCTTTCTCTTTGCCACAATGCTTAATGATAGTGAGTGTTTGAAATGAAATTAAGGACAATGATTTGAGAGTTTAGCTTAAAATTGTGAAGATGCTAAAAATAATAATTTGACTTATTTTTCTCAGACTGATTTTGAGCTGTCAGCATACAACAAGGGTGTTAAGAAAACCATGTCTCAAGAAAAGCCAAAAGCCTTTCATAAGCACAGGTCTCCAGCAAACAGAATTTTAAAAGATGTATCAAATATCTTGAAACCAGCAACACAATTACAAGAATTAATGATGCTNATGTTTTTTCTTTAATTTACATTAATTTACATGTCACTGTTTTACATTTAAGTATATTGTTTGGGTCTCAACATTCTGAAAACATTCGATTTCTTGTATTGAAGTCTGGATGATCTGTTTTAAAAAGAAAGAAATGTGTTTTTTAAAAGAAATTAGAGCTCAAAAAAAAAGTAGTAACCTTAAAAGTCCAACATTACAATAGCAAAGGCAGAGTTTGCCTCTCACTGAGGCTGATAGGAGATACATCTGAGATTTTTCTGTTCTGCTTGTGAGCTATAGCTCAGAAAATCTTGAGATACTGCTCTATATTTTAATACTTAATCCAAATATAATGAGGAAAGCGAAAGGCAAGCCGAATAGGGGTATTAATCTTTTCCTGTACGAAGAAAGAGTCAACTTCTAACTATACTTTTTATTATAAAATACAGTCATAAGGTTTGAAGATTCTTAAATAAAGTCTACTTTGACATTCTGCTAATAGCTGTTCAAATTGAAAGTTTTCTTGTGCCAGCACACCGCAGCTCAGCTGGTGCAAACGATAGATGCTTCCTACTCTCTTAAATTGGTTTTCAGTGTCTAGATTATTTGCTATGCAAAGGCTGCTGTCCTAGAAGGGTTCACAGAGTCCTTTTAGAGACTGGATACGCTTGCATTAATTTTCTCCATGCCTTTTTTTGTGAGTTCAACCTGGCACAATTGTGACTGTTCCCTTTTGATCAAACATTCTGAACAAGGACTGCAGTTCATTTACTAGCTCTCAAGTAACCATGTCGAAGTGCATTATAGAGCATGATGTCTGAGGAGGTGTTGCCACTATCTGCACTAAGCAGGCATATTTGCAAATTCATGAGTTTTTTTGAAATTCATGAGCCATCCTCTGCCCAGTTTTTCATTCTGCTTTCTACCATAGAAATTTCAGAAGATTTAATTCTTTTTCGTCTTCTGAAATCCCATAACCACATTTTTAAAAAAATATGAAGCCAACAATAAAAATAAATTATGTATGTAAACACAAAGTAAAACAAGCATATGTGAATTACCGTCTTCCTCCTTAGTCACAACTATTTTCTTCATTCAATCCATTTTCAACTGATATAATGGGACATATGCAATTTCCATCATTTAATCCTTTTTCAGTTACCTGATTTTTTTGTTGCTTTTTTTTTAATATCAAATTTTCCTGCTCTGTGATACGTTCCAGTGACAAAGTATTTGTCTTTACCCAATCACTAGATAAAGGTATTGTACCTGATTACAAAAATATAATGATGAGTAAAGGTGTGTCTTTTTGTTCAGCCCCATGCCAATGTCTGAGCATCTCTTCTGATAAATCCCATCTGGACACCACCAAAACGCCTTTAGTCCTATGCATTTCCTATGCTACTCACATTGCTAGGAGACAAAGTCAGAAAAGCAATTATTCCTCTCACCTGTTAGGGTAATGTATATAACAGAATATACTCTAGGTGTTGGATGGAACTCATTGTATATTGAAATAAGAATTTTTCATTTTTCATTCATTGCAAAATCCTTCTTCTTAATGCAGTGATCTTTGTAAAAGGCAGTAACACGTATTTGTGGAAGTGAGTACTGATGATAATAAACCGCAATAATTTTTATATTTTGGGTACAATAGGCATTTGTGTCAGGGTACACAGGGAACAAAAGTCAGAATGGTTTAAAGAGTGACAGGATAAAAAGTAACACGATGAGCTTCAGCACAACATGTCCTGATTTATGTTTCTTTCATTGTTACAGTTGGCTGTCTTTAGATGCACGTTAGATTTTTCAGTTTCACTTAAAGTGAGATCTGAATTGAATAAAAAAATAGAAGACATGACAAAACTGTGGGAGAAACTGCACGAATTGCCCAGTGGTCTGTAAACCAGCATTAATTAAGTATATCCACAAAATATCAAAGAAAAAGAAAATGAGCAATGGGACAGGGTTTTGAAATATTGTTGGCAGCCAAACATGAGAAAGTCACACAAACACCTCATACATAGAAATCCTTTAAAAACAGAACATCCAAAGAGAAACTCCTACCAAGTCCACCAGTTCCAAAATGGGGGTTGCCCTTCCAAGACTGCAGGTTTTGCATCAATACTGTATCTGAAGGAGTTGCAAAATCTAAAATACCTTGTATCTGAATGTTAATTGAATTGGACTTCCGTAAATCTTAGATATACTTGGGGAATTTTGTAACAACTATCCTATTTGTTTAAAAAAGGCTGGAAAAGACAAAAAAAAGGGGGGGTGTTCTGATGGACAAAATTTTGATACAAAACCTGAAAAATTTATGTAAATTTATTTTCAAACCCTTTTTTTCATGCTTTTGAATCTTTTCCACTGAAAAGTGACTGAAGCTTTAATTTTCTTACCAACTTTTCCATTGGCATCTTTTATTTTCTATTTCAGTGTATATGGTAGTACTATGGTAAAGGCCTGGTTTTGTGGATGAGTTACAGACTGAGTCAAAAAGTAAAGTGCAGAACCTGCCAATGTTAAGAGAAGGAGAATCAGAAGTTACCACAGCCCTGACTTGTACTGGTAGTGGAAGTTAATCTTTCACCCAGTCCATTTCCACATTTTACCAAGTGTTTGCCTATGTTAAACTCCTCTTTTGGAGGAAGAAAAAAGTCTCTTACAGTCTCCCATATCCAAACAGCTTTGTAGAGTGATGTCCAGAGCAGAGATATGTCCATTGCTCTGTGGAAACCTTACTGAAAAATTTACGGACCTTGCAGTTTTCACAGATTGCTGGCTATCGAGGAAAGGCTCCTCGAGGTGGTTGCACAGGCTAAGCAAGGTTTTTGTTAAACTTGATGTTAGCGAACTGCCTGCCCATTGTGGTTGAGGTATTTTATGTTAGTTCTGAATACACAGACCCCAGCAATGACATAATGCAAACAGCCAACAACAGTATATTGCTTTGCAAATATATATATACATAAATATATATTTATATTTATTCATTTTTTATGTCAGATGTATATTTATTGTACACTGAATAATAATATTGGTGTGAGACACACATTTTGGGAAAATACTATGCTTTCCCCCACTGCTGTTTTAATGTACCTGTACGTTGACTGGTAATATGCCAGCCACTGGCCTCAGTAGAAGAGACTTCCAGACACAATGAGGAGAGCTGATGTGCTTACTGCTGGTTTATGCTGTGGCAAAAGAGTTTCCGAGGTGTACAAACACACTCATTTCGAGTCCTAGCTCTTTTGTATGTAAGACATATTAAGAATGTCATTACTGTACCACAGAACTGTTCACAATATGTAAAACAGAACACTGCATAGACTACATGGTGATAATTGCATGGTTTGCTGTATTAGGAGGCTTAAAAATGCAGTAAGGCCTAAATTAACTTGTCATACTGAATCCCGGGCACAATGCAAAGTTATTTTATGGTCAAGTAAGTTAAAACACTCTATCTGAATATTCATCACAAATGCTTCCTACATCTCCTGAAATTGCACAGGAGGAAAAACCCAGTTGCAGGAGCCTCAAGGTGGCAAAGCACCAGCTTTTGGAAGTTCAATTTCTGCTGCTGCTGAAAGGTGACCTTGAAGTCCCAGAGCCAGCACTTGTCGCCAGGTCAATCGTTGCCACTTTGGCTTTGGCTTGCAGCTTGCAGCAATGCTGTTATACTGTCACTCTTGGCAGAATCCCCTTTGTGCATTAGTATGAAATAGTATATACAAAGCCTGTATAGTCAATAAAGGTGTAAAGGCTGGAAATATATAGGAAAACATGTTTAATTTGCTCAGCTCCCTGGGCTCATTAAATTGGCTCAATGACTAGATTTAAAATAGCTGAGCTGATAATATCAGGCCCAAAACATTTTTATGCCAGAAACAGAAGCAGTATACTTTGTAAATCCAATGCTAGATTTTCCTGTGACACACTGCCCTCTTGTGCATCAGTAGTGTAGTATTATGCATACTGACATTATGACTGATTATAAACCAAAAAACCCCATTATACTCTTCAGATTGGCCTGCTTCTTCCATAGTTTTGTTCCCTTGAAATTCCAATTTGCTTATGTCAGTTTCTGAGCTAGAACGAGATGCCATCTGTAGTTTGTTTTCTGTCATTTTTTCTACCTTTGATGGTCCTGAGACACAAACAAGAGAAAGGTGGTCTAGATGTACAGAACTTGTGGAACAGTGATAGCTCTCACCTAAAGGAACAGAAAGTTTTTTGTCAAGGACTTATTTTGGTGAGTTTCAGAAGGGTAACTGAAGGCGGCAGTGGGGTACTTCTCATTTCTCTAAGCACATTAGATTTCATGATCAGAAAATTGGTTACTGCAAGATTTAGTTAATCATCACAATCTTAGTTGTATATGCCTGAGGATTTCATCTGAGCCTTTGGTCCTCTAAAAATAGCTTACAAAGGCATATGTACTATCACTCAAAATTGGTCCCATCACTTCCCTTGGAGCATATATTCACAGTCTGCTAGCCAGAATTGTCAGGAATTTCCTTTCACTGGTCATCAACATTTTTCTTTTTAAAGTGTGAGTTGTCCCACCATGTATGTATGTATGGTATCATAACTTTGTGACTGGGTGTGGAGCCCCAGTTCCTCCTGCTTTTTGCCCAAGCTGTGTGCATTGGTATACATACACTTAAGGTGGTTGGTGTTCTGGTTCTCATCTTGGGAGGCAGCTAAGGAACACTTGTTGCTGTACTACTTGGCCTGGTTTTTGCATGAGTTGGGTGCAGTGGACTGAGCATCGCTACTCTGGACTCCACCTTCCCAAGTCCTTCAGTTTAAAGCTCACCTTACCAAGTTGGCCATCTTGCTGCCAAAGATACTCTTGCCTCTTCTAGACAGGTGGTTTCCATCCCTCCTGAACAGGCTATAGTCATTGAAGGATGTCCCATTGTCATAAAAGCCAAAAAACCTGCACAATGGCACCAACCACAAAGCCAGAAGTTGATTTGCATTATACATGTATTTCTGGTTGTACCCTTTTCTCTAACTGGAAAAATGGAAGAAAAGATAACTTGGGTACCAATAGTTTTCACTTGCACACCCAGGAGTTTGTAATCTTCCTTGATCCTGCTCAGGTTCCGGTTTGTGATGTCATTCATGCCCACATGGAAGAGTAGCAATGGATAGTAGTGTGTGCTCTTGACAAGCTGCGGCACTCTCTTGTCAACACCTTGGACCTGAGCTCCCAGAAAGCAGTGACCTCTCATGACTCCCTGTCAGGTCAGCAGATGGGCACCTCAGTGCCCTTTAATAGAGAATCATCCACTACAAGCACTCGTCATTTCTTTTGGCAGTATCCACTATGTTAATGGTATACTCTGTATTCTATAAACAGACTTCTAAAGTTTGATAATCATTCAAATAATTCAGTTTTTCAAACTTGCATTATAACTCAAAAATGTTATCAACAATAAACAACTCCCAGATGAAATTTCTAAACCTGGCATATGACTTGTATGGAGCACTACTGCCAAGGCACGGGTCAGCTGTAGGTAGTTGACTAAAGCAGCAGCAGAGACATGAAAATCACAGTGGTAGAAGAGCAGTACACCCAGGCATCAGCTGGTGTGCTGAGATTTTACCATCTTCTCATTATCAGTAATGAGAAAATTTACCCTACTCCCCAGGCTTGGTTTTCCTTCCTCCTCCTTCTGACAGAAAAAGGAGGTCTAGATTTTCATTATATCTGCTGTTCTGGTATTTCTGGTAAGTGTTGAAATCATGAAGAATTTGGTGTGCCACATCACAGAAGAAAGAACTATGATGTAATTAGACATAATACTAATAATACCTAATAATAATTGGTATTTATGAGAAACAAAAGTATGACTGTCACAGTCCTAGTTTCATAGTAAGCAATTTTGAACCTTTATATTTAAGTTTCTAGGAAGGAAGTTACCTTTTTGTCAGCATAATCCAGCTGCTTGTGTAGCCTATATAAGTAAATTAAAATGATTAAGCATAGTTCTAAATATTAATTAAACAGAAGATAATTTCTGAAAGCATGTTTTATATAACTAGGTTATAAATACTCTCCCTTGCTGATAAAAACAGAAACTAACTGTTAAATACAGATTTTTAGTTTGTCTTTTTCCCTTTTTTTAGTCTAGAAACTACGTTAGAACTGCCTCTGAATAATTAATATACCTTGGGAATTATCAAAACTTTGTTAGACATACCTTAAAGACATAATATCAATGAAATTTCTTGTTAATTTTCTTCATTGCTAAAAAACTACACTGTTTACAGTACGTTATTTGGGTCTTTCTTTCAAAATCTAGCCTGGAAAAAATCACGTCTGGATGCAGGCGGCCCAGCTTACAGTAGGAGAACAGCCTTGTCTCTTGTTAGATAATTACAGCTTTCTGAGTGAGACTGATGCCAACTACTCAAGCATGAAGTTTTCATGTTCCCTTCCCTTTCAGAGTCAAAGAGGTCAGTTTAAGCTGTCTGCTTGGCATGCATCAGAACAAGGGAAAAAGAGCCCTCTCTCCTCTGGGATGCATATCTGCCTCAACAGACCCCTTTTCCCTGTTTGGCTTCTCTTCTAGTAAGTAAACTTCTACTTTTTGGTAAAGCAAAGTGAAGAACAAATACATACGTAGGCAGGGTGCGGCATGTCCAGGGAGGCTGAGTTGTCTGGTGTTACCTCCTCACATAGTGGTAGCTGTGAGAAGTCAGTTTCTCCTTTTTCCCACCCTATATGAGCCATATGCTACCTACACCTGTCTAATCTGCTGCTGCTCTCTTCTAGAGCTCACTACTGCATCTACTGAGGGGCCATAAAGCTGGTACTGCTCATGAATAAGGAAGCTACCAGTATGCTGTTTCTTGTAACAAGTTCTTACACTCCAGATGTCCAAGCTCTTACTTATCATAGAGTAGCCATCTTTTGTTTTGAGTCCAGGGACATACAGAAACAACATGAATTCTAGGTAGAAGGAAGTATTTGACTGTAAGATCTCAACTGAATGACTAGAAGATGAGCTAGAACCGGAATCAGTGCTCCCACTAGTGCTCCAGTGCTAAGTGTCCCAAGTTGGAATATTAATGTTAGCCTTGCCAGTGTCACATATCTATACAAAGACAGTTGGTTCTTCCGTTAGCAGTAATTTCCTGTTTTCAGCAGATGGGAAAATGTAAGATTTTTTTGAGTTAATGACTGTAAATCTTTTTATTGGTGACAATGTACTTTTTTTTTTTTTCAGAGTGAGCACAATCTAAAATGTTGCTTTGTGACAGAAAAGTGATAGGAGAAGCAAAAATTCACCTACCACAGAAAGTCTTGATATCATAGAGAATTCAATGAATACTGTATTTATAAAGGAAAGCAACTAGAGGATGACAGCTATGGTGGCAAAATAACTTTTTATAGTCTTACTGAAGTTTTTACTGAAAAAGTCACTCTCCTTGGATTTGATCCATCTCATGCTGTTAAATTCCACTGTTTCAACCTGGTGGGAGAGGTCTTTGCTGCATAGTACTAAGAAATAGTGGCATTACACATCTGCATGTCCCTTAGTTGTCAAAGACCAGTATTCAGTTGCAGTTTGCATTCATTAAGGACTTAATTACTCAGCTGCTGACTAAGTTGATACTCTCCTACTTGCTCTGCCTGTAGAGGCAGTATAATCGATAGTGAAAAGATGTGGCTAACAGTTGCTTATTCTGAATGCCCACTTTGAATGAGCTGCTTCAAGCGGTGCTTTCATGATGATGAACTATATTTTAAGTATTTTAACTAATGACTCTTCAAGGGGAGAAAAAAAGAAGGCAGATGAATTATTTCCTTTTTTTATTTTCTTTTCATCCATTTTTGGTGAGGATGAAAGGGTGGCAATGACATCCGCAAAGAGGGTTCATGGTTGTGAATACTGAGTTGGAGATATAACTAACTCTTTGGAGAACATGGCCTACTTTTTTCTTTTTGACTTTTCACACTGGCTAGTCCCTGTTAGTTTCTATCTCTTTCTTTCTCTCAGATCATTGTGAATTGCGCTAGGCAACAGGACAGACAAAAAGCAAGCAAGCACTGCAGTGGTCAGCATTCCAATACTCATATGAGCCTCAGGCATCCAGCACCTGCAGAGTCACAATCTAACAACTGATAAACTAAAGTGTTTCTGAATCTTCATTGACCACCAACTTTACATGAGGCTTTCACAGTTCATTTCTAGAAGCTTGAGCAGAGCTGATACAGAGACTCACCATGAATTGTGTTGTGGTTTGGCCTCGGCGGCAACAAAGAGCCACGTGGCAGCCCGTTCGCTCTGATTTCCCACGGCGGTGGGAGAGGATTGGAAGGAAAAAAAAACAGGCGGACTCGTGGGTTGAGACAAAAGAAAACTGTTTAACAGGACAACAAGTATTACAGGGAAAACAGTAACACAGATGGGGGAAATACAAACATGAATACGATACCGACCGCAGCCCGCGCCGTCCCAACTGCCGCGGATGTCGCACGCGCCCCCTGCCCCGGCCGCTCTGATATGTATCCCGACACCGCCACCACCCCCCACCACTTCCTGTTGCCGTCCCTCCCCTCCCTGGCCAGCTCCCTGCTGCTCCCTGCTGCCCCTGGGCCTGGTGCACATGGGATGGAATAGCTGTGCCCTCACAGAGCCAGGGGAGAATGAACCCCGTCCCTACCGGAAACCGGGACAATTGTTATCAGGATTTGAACTATCATCTCAGGTAGCTTAGCAAACGATTTCTACTAGTGGATTCTTTGACTTTTTCTCCAGAGGAGTAAGGAGAATTTTAATAGTACTGGATATGTGCCAGATTTTTTTTTATTTCTTCCATTTGGAAAGTTCAAATGCTTAGCTCCCATTATTCTGCAATCAGATTTTCACCTCAGTTTTTTCGCATGAGGACATTCCATGTCCTTCTAAAATGAAGTTTTCTTTAAGACTTATGAGACCTGCACTTTATATGTTTTGCCATCTACGGATTTGTTTCTACTTTGCAATTAGCTCTTAGGTGAAGTCATGAACATTTGTTGCTAGCAGAAAGAATTCACAGTTTCCAACCCAACTATAGTTCTTCCTATAGTGTTCACAGATCACTGGAATGTATCTTCTCCTATCCAGGGAATTTCTAGATGTTTCAGAATCACAGAATTGTCAGAGTTGGAAGGAACCTCTAGAGATCATCTAGTCCAATAATAGTATTGCTGTTTATCAGCTTTCATTACTGTGTCCTTTTCTAAGGTGAATCTGGCGTAGCAATAAAACCAGCAGCAGTTGTTTTAGATTCAAGATGCTTTACATAAGGGGAGGATTGATTCACAACTAGGGGGCTAACTTTTTAGAAAGATTTTATTTTTTAGAAAGAATTTAGAAAGAAAGAATTTATTTTCCTTTTTATTGGTTATTCTGCTGTGAAAACAATGTACTCCTATTTAAAGATGGGAAAATGACCCAATAATTGGTCAGATTTAGGAAGATTTATAAATCAGTAAGAAAGGATCTATGTGACCAGAGAGCTGCTTCATAATATCTCCATAACATAGGAATTCTAGAGAATAATAATTGTAAAGTAATTACATTTGGAAGTAATTGCAAATTAGGACAGACTGTGAACCTGAGAACTGGCAGAGAGAAATTACTTTTTGTTTGTTCAAAAAACAAAGATTGTACAAGCCTTCTATTTCATTTGCTGAATCTACATGCTGTACTTCACTCAGACAGAGTTTTGTTATATATCAGCTCCGTATTACGGGACAAGATAAAAGCTCCAACCTGGAGTTAACTTGCTCAGTACAGATGGAGTGAGACTGGGCCTGTCTGCACAAGGCCATGTACACACTCACCAGAAACACTGAGACAATTTTGATTAATTACTCAAGGTATAAGTAATCTATCTGTTTATTACTGAAGGGAATTTTAATCTTATCCACTGTGTCAGTCAGTATGAACTACCCTTCTAAATGCAGGAATTTATAAGTTTTCTTTTCATAGGGGTTGCCTTTTACCATTCTAGTAAATTTTCTAAGAGTCACATAACCACTATACAGCTTTTAAAAAATTCTTCTTTTAGACTCTTGATTGATTTGAAGGCTTTTGGGGACTTACTAATTATTTAGGACTAGAGCTAACCTCATTATTTTAAGCACCTTCTCATAAATCCCACAGATGGACCAGAGAAGTGATAAAATAGTGAGGAATAGCACATTTGCCTTCTAATGAGTTTGAGAAAACTCAAAGACTTAATGCAGCGTACACTAGAAAGCGATTTTCATTAATGAAGACATTAAAATGGGGGATTTTGCAGTGACAGTGATCTGTTGCAGATCTCTATTTTATACCTTGAAGATTTTCTTGTGACCTTACCTACTGTACTAATAAATTTTTGCCATCTTGCATCTTTTTCTGCCTAACATAGAAAGGCAATCCTATCAGTCCTAGAGAAGAGCAGCATTTTGTGGGAAAAATAGTTATTTAGTTTGCATTATATGTATATTTATGAAGATGGTAAAACTTAGATTTATCAAATAGATTTGCACTTCCTACCTGAGAAGAGAAGTGAGACTGAGGAAGGGCTGGGGCTGGAAACGTAGCCATGTAAGTGCATGATTTTTAGAAGTATGCAAACAACTCAGTGGCTAAGGACAGCTCTACAGATCTGCAAATTAGCTCAGTTTGAGGAAGATCTGAAAAGACCACTTCATTTTTTCCAAGAAAGTCAGTATTTTCCCATGCTAAATCATTAATCTATTTTCTCAAGCTCGGAGACCTGAGGAGAAGTAAGGTAAGAGCTATGACCCAGAAACCAATAGCACATAAGATGTCATCTCTAATACGTTGTGTTAGACAAACAATCGGGCAATGTACATGGCAGCAGAAATCAAAAATTTCAGCATCAAATGAGAACCTTCTCATGAATAAACTTTTCCTTTGGCTTTGCCATTTATTTGGACTGGGGATTTGACTTCAAAGAATAACGCTGCATCTAGGTTGCATAGGCCTTTATATGCAGATATCCAAGACTGGAGTGTAAAAATTTGAAATCATGTTAGATTCTTATATTATAATCTTATTTAGAAGTTTCTAACATGTTGTTCTGAATTCTCACCAGTGATGACACCTTCATGACAGTTTTGTCTAAAAGCCAAGGTTTCTCTAATCAAGAGATCTATACGTTAGTACTTCATTAGATGTCCCTAAAACCAAGGTGATGATATGTAAAGATGGTCTCAAAATTTGAGGAAACTTTTATGAGACCACTAGATGGTGCCACATGTATTGTTATAGGTCTTAGGAAATAAAGTCCTGGAGAAAAACAAACAAAACAAACAAGACATTATACTGCTTCATGAAATAGCATGGGTGGTTTTAGATATTATTTTCCATCTTCTCAATCCTGCTGTTGCTTTCTGCTACTTCCAATTTTACTGTTCCCTTCTGTGGTTTGGGCAAGAGTATACACACCAGAGGGATCATTACAACAATACCAGTTCAGTTTAGCATATAAGATGAACAGTCTTCTATTTTGTAACTTTGCTTCATGTATATTGTTCCTGCATATGTAGTACAGTTGATCTACAATTAAGTTGTCCCTAGCAAGTCAGTCACCATTGGCTTCTACACAGCACTCAACTCTGTCAGGCAGCAAGTCTCCTGGAGGTCATATCCTCTTGGTTTTTGAACCAGAGTAAGCTGAACTATTCTATGAGTTATGTAGTCAGTGCTTTTAAGAAAATAAGGCTACTGGGATTTTTCCTGGCTTCACAGGCAATTGTGGGAAAGTAGATAGGAGGTACAGCACTTGAATGATACAATATGTGCTCATACTACACAGCAATAATACTACAAGGCAGTGACTTGTCATGTCTGTTCCTTTTGGATCCATCAGCTTGAACTCAGGTCGTTGTGATATTTAAAGAAAGGGTTTACACTGGTGCATGGCACTTAAGACAGCCCACATTTCATTAGTATCATCTAAGATGGAGGTAGGATTTGTGCATGATGGCAATACGTAAGGTATCTTTAGACTTGATTCTGCTTTGAAGACTAATTTCTAGCCATTTAGTTCACTTCGAAGTTGACATTTCATTGCTTATTGTTAGTGTCTTCAGAAGTTGTACATTTTCATTTCTGATCTACGTTCCATTTTGAAAGTTTTTTTCAATTTCTCTTGTGTAAATTCTATTATTTATATGCTCGCTTTGGATAATGACCAGGGAAGTCAGTGAAGCTATAAACAGAGGAAAGTAAAAGTGCTCAGGTGAATTGCTGAATATTGAAAAAGCCAAAGTAATAAAGTGTAGCACTATAACTCATAGAGTATGTGAGGCATTAAAAAGTCATGCAAGTTCAGCTTTTGATCAAGATTTATTTGAGACAAAAATGGACTTGATTATTCTTTCCTGACAAATACCATAGAGAAGATAATAAAGTAGTATAAATTTACTGTGTACTAAAAGACTCCATGAAATCAAGCTGTTCATTTGCTGCTCTTCATCAGACTCGATCAAGGCTGGCGTTTAATGAAAAGACCTTCTCTGTGCTGTAGGAAGGTGATGAAGGAAGTGATTCATCTGATACTGTTATTTCTAGCACCTTCCTAATATGTGCTTACATGATGTTGCAATAAGAGGTGTTATTTGTTGGACTATTTTGACTGAGGATTAAAGCCAGGTACATTTCCTTCTAATATCTCAGCAATCCCCAACTTCAGTAGTTACATATAATTTTTACATTAATGTAGTTAGGCTTATTGAGGTTATGGAGTAGAATTCAATTTCACTTAGTGATATACAAATAGGTAGCCTAAGACAGTTCTGGGCTGGAAGATCTTACTATTTAATTAAAGATAAGACAGTTGATTATTTCCTTCCATCAGCAACAGTAGAGTTTTACTGTGGGAAATGGGCCACATCATCAGATGATATTCTCCTAGTAGATGTAGCTACGTGCAAATTAGATATT
Source organism: Thinocorus orbignyianus (assembly GCA_013400375.1). Classification (NCBI taxonomy): domain Eukaryota; kingdom Metazoa; phylum Chordata; class Aves; order Ciconiiformes; family Thinocoridae; genus Thinocorus; species Thinocorus orbignyianus. The sequence continues at coordinate 158,370 of VXBW01006148.1, read as the reverse complement.
GTGCCTTAGGGATAAGACTTCATAGTAAAAAAGAAACTGGGAGCATATTTTCAGGAGAAAATCTATGTGAAATATAAGGAAGCTGCACCTTTGCCAGTGACTTACAGTGCTGTAGTCACACCAGGAGCCCGCAGTTTCCATTGTCTGCTTTATAAATATGTGATTGGGCATTTCTATTAAATAGCAGCAACAAAATATAGCTTAAAAATATAGACAAAGTATTTGCTGAAACTAAGAAACAGTTGTAACCCGAAAGCTATGAAGAATTGCATCAACAATAATTCATAGAGTGTTAGCAACAGAAGGCAAAAATGATCCTACATACATGCCCTCAGCCTTTTCCTTGAAGCTTGAGAAATCCAGGTCCTTCAGCTCCATGGCACAGGGCGTGCATTGCAGACCCTCTTATCATTTCAGTGACCTCCAGATATCTTCCTCTGCTTTACTTGTAACTCTTTGTTCTGAGGGTCTCAGCCTAGACTGGGTACACTAAAGTGGCCTCCTGGGTACCAAGCAAGAGCAGGGAGCAGCCACTTCCCTGGGGCTGGTGGCTGTGGTCCATCTCTGTGCCTGGGACACAGTTAGCCCTGTCGCCACAAGAGAGCACTGCTGACTCGTGTTCAACAAAAATCAGCAGAGTGATCTATTGAGATACCCTTGGTTTGCTCAGCGGTATAACTTCAGATAAGCAGAAAAGTTTTCAGGGAAATGCTTGCTGTTGGGCCAAGTCTTTCCTCATTGCAGCTTCTGATACACCTATGCATCAAAATGGGTATTACCTTACCTGTTTGCTTGACAGTGACTATTTAGACTACATGCACAAAACAGAAGCTGTAAACCAAGTCTGATAAGTAGTGAGAGTCCCCGGAGCACACCTATTTTAATTCTGGCAAACAAAAAAAATTTTTATGAGTCAAGCTTTTAAAAATTATTTTATAGTGATTGGGAGATGCCCTGTGGGTTGTTTTTTGCGTGTAGGGACAGAAAGCTGGTTTTCTCTGCAGCTTGTACTGTACCTTACCATCTATACTACTACTATCAAGAGAAGCATCCTATGGTCAAGACTTGAGGCAGCTTTCTTGGTTAGAAATGCTAGTTCCCTGTTCTCTCAGGGCTTTCTATTTTCGGTCTCACAAAGTGTGGCTTTTATTTTGCAAATCACTGCATTTTTAGTAAGTCAGCCCTAAAGAGAGACAGAAACTTAAGCCAAACAGATCTTCACTTGTCCAGAGGTTATAACAATGATAAAAATAGCTATTAAATTCAAAAGCTATGAATCTAGAAAATGAATGTCCACTTTAAACTCCCAGTCTACTGAAATGTTCCAAATACTTGGATTTGCTATAAGATATTCTCATTACAAACTGGCTGATAGCTGTGGGAGACAGATCTGTGGAAGGTGACCTCTGGGTGAGGGTTAAAATTTTAAGCCTGGATAGGGTCATCAAGATTTAGCCATGCATGATATACAGAAAAGGTCTGCACAAACAAAACCTCTTGCCCAGACAAAACATCCAACCTGCTCTCCTACATTTACTGACAGTCATGTCTGTGATTTTTTTTTCTATTTTTTTTCAGGAAACCCAAGCATGTTTCACAAATTTTCCTCCTGCTGGCAATAATGTGCCAGCTCTTTTTAGGACAAATATGTTATTTTGATTAGCCTGATATCATTCTAGAAATGTTGCTTTCTCCTGAGGCTTAATGTAGTCTTGTTTATCTCAAGTGTTAAAAATGCCTGAGCAGCATTTGGCCTCTCCGAAACCCTTGCTTTATGACATCTTCCTGAGCTTCATTAGAAAATTTAAAGAGTCAGGAAAGTACATCTCATACTGCCATCATCACACTTTATACTTTCTGAGCTGTCTGTTCTTAGAATCATAGAATGGTTAGAGTTGGAAGGGACCTTAAAGATCTTGGAGTTCCAACCCCCCTTGCCATGGGCAGGGACAGTCTTAGGTGTTTCATCCAGTCTTAGGTGTTTTCCGTCAGCTGACAACAAAAATGTGCATTTTTTTACTATTGGTCAAGCCATTTAACTCCTAGATTATTCTGGATAGTTTTTCAAATATCTACCTGTATGTGCATTTTATTCCTGGTCCTTATCACATAATCAGCTAGATCAAAATCATCCATTTGCCTATTTCTAAATGATCTGAAATCACCTTACAATTAGTACTTCCCAGTTTACCACCTATTAACTCTGCACTTAAACAGAGTGAATGGTGCAAAAGTATTTCTGAATTTTAATATTATAGTTTAGCTAAACTTGCAATAGTAATAAACAGATTGCTTTGATGTCCAAGACCTCATAATATCACTAATTATGTAACATTGGTCTTCATAAGCAAGCTAACTCAATTTGAACTCCCCTTATTCACCTTTTCCAATGCAGAATGCCTTCCTAGTAATTTCTTTCCAACATCACTCATGTATGATCTCTTATATACAGTCAGCTTTCTCTAATATGAAAATTTCACTCCTCTTGTGACTCATCCAATCAGAACAGTTCTGCATCAGAGATTTATCCTCAGCTATTACCAACAAGAAGCATACGCAAAACATTTGCCAAACTGTAACCTAGCTATATGGGTCAGACACTGTAGTTCAATACATCCCTTCATTCCCAGCCATTTTTTGAATGAGTAGCTCAGCAACCATCCAACATGAGTTGATGCAAGAGCAGATAGGCTGCCTCTTATCGTCAGAATCTTGGGGATAAGCCTGGAAATTATGGGGTCTTCCAATGAGTGCTTATCTACTGCTGATATTATAAAGGTGTGAGTAGCAGTTTTAGGACTGGAAGAGGAGAGATTTAGATTGGCTATTAGGAAGAAATTCTTTACTGTGGGAGTGGTGAGGCACTGCAACAGGTTGCCCCGAGAAGTTGTGGATGCCCCATTGCTGGAAATGTTTAAGGCCAGGCTGGGTGCAGCTTTGAGCAACCTGGTCCAGTGGGAGGTGTCCCTGCCCACGGCAGGGGGATTGGAGCTCGATGATCTTTAAGGTCCCTTCCAACTCTAACCATTCTGTGATTCTATGATTTTGATGAAAAGAGAGAACGATATGTGGGAGTAAGCAGGTTTGGGATTACTGTGGTTAAGCAGGATAAAGCCAGTGGAGTAAATTAAATCAACAGCTGAGATGATGACAGACTACATAAAACAGAGAGTAAGAGTAGCACTGTCACAAAATCAAGAATATTTAGTTTGAATGGGCCTTGAAAGGCCATTACTGTGTGCTGAATCACTTTAGCCATATGCACATGTTCCTCACTCCTAGCAATGTCATACAACTGTTGTAACGCAGTGCCAACCTTCTAATTTACAGTTATTTTGATAGCTGATGTCAGTACAGCAGCTTGCATGAATGAAGATCTTAATTCAAAATCAAACTGCAGTCACATTGCATGACACTATTGATTTTAAATCGATGGAAATAAAATAAACACTTTTGGTTTCTGTATTATTATACTGCATATGCTTAAATTGATGAAATCAAATAAACACTTCTGGTTACTGTATTACTGTTGCATATGCTTCTCATACTTCAGTTCCTTAAAGTTCAGAGCTGTGCTGCTCTTTTCTTCTGTACTCTTATTATCATACCGTGTATCACAACTACATTATAACACTGCAGAGGGCACTAGCGGTGCACATGAACAGCTGTTGTGTGAACCCACAATTTCAACCGCATGAAATTAGGACAGCGGATGTCCGCAAGTGTGTGTTTATTCATTTACTAGTGTCAGACCTATTTGGTCTATTGATGCAAAGGGCCTGGAGATGCAATCACACCTGACCAAACAACCTTAGACATTTAAAAATATAGAAATAAAATAACATTCAAGTAGTCAAGTAGTTTAAAGTTCCCATATGTTTTAAACTTCTTAAAAAGAGCAAGACAGAGGAAAAAATCCTCGCCATTAAAATGATGGTTAAACAGTTCATTTAAAATACTTTTGCATTTTTCTCTGGGGCATCTTAGGTTTTAGATGCCATCATTTGTGTGTACTCATAGCAAATCATGGTTTTAGTATTTAAATGACAGATGAACTTTTAAAAACCTCACTTGTGCTCTAAATAGCTGTAGTACACCATAGAACACATTTGACGCATTCTCTGATGAACGTTCAAAGAGAAGGTTTGTTTCTATTTCCAGATCTGTTTCTGAACAGTACTTTTACTTTAGGCAAGTTACTGCTTAGTTACTGTATGTCTGTAAATTGGGTGTGATTGTGAGTAAAATGTCTTCTAATTCTTGGACGGAATAGTGTAAATATTTTTAGGAAAAATTTTGAGCATCTATGGTCATTGAAATTTTTTGCTATTAGGCTGATTTCTGTCATGTTTAGGATAGAGGTTTTGGATGACAAATGGAGATTTGGAACCTTTGGAACGTTTCACTACTCAGGTAATTTGTTTCCTGTTTCTTGTTGCAGAGACAAAGTAAGCAGCCATGTCCAAAGGTGTCCATCCCAGAGGCATTTTGCTGACAGTGGATGTCTGCTATGCCTACTTTCCTGATACTTGAAGCTGGCTTTAACCATAACTGTGATTAAAAGTGTGAAACACATTCCAAATAGGAAAACGTTCTAGGAAATATCTGTTCACACTAACTCCCAGAAAGTTAGGGGATGATTTGGTCATAATGTCTAAATAGCTAGGTGGTACAGAATGAGTACAGCCTGGCCTAGAAACAGTGTGAAAAGATCCAGAGGCTGGAAATTGGAAACAGATTATTTCACACCAGGTTTGTTTGCATTTTCAGAGATACGAATAACAAGCTCGTCAAATTACAAGATGGCTTCTCTGGCGTTATATTCATGAATGTATTTATTTTTATCTCTGAGAGAGATTAGAAGGTTAGAAATTAATTCAGGGAGATTCTGTACTGCTCTACTGAGATCAATTCCATCTCGATTCAGATCTAGACCCGGATCTACCATCTGGTCCTAAAGGAGCTAGCACAAAATATTTCGCAAATCTATTCCCAAGCTTTTATGTAGCTTATGTAAGGTTTATCTTATATGATTGGCTCCTGACAGTCATTCACAAAACTTGAAGCATTTGCTATCCAAATAGCTCCCAGCCACTGGCATTATATCCTCTAGCATATCTGCTTACATTCTGCCGTTGTCCTACTTCCAGATACTATTCATCTTTGAGCGCAGTCTCACTGGATGCATCATTGCTTGCTTGGCTGATATCTTCATTGAAAGCACTCAGATATTTAAAACAACAGGTGCCATTAAAAAAAAATAAAAAAATCCATGTGATCTGATATTTTACAATCCTGTAGGTCTGTTCTAAACCTGCGGATCTTAAACATGTGTAAGATTGTTTACTCACTGACTGTTCTTATTGCTTTTACCAGTTTATTGTAAAACTATTAGAAATTAGTCAGCTTGAAGGCAAATGAACCAACAGGCCTATACATGCCCATACTAACCATTTTGCAGTTCCACTGTTCAGGTACCTGAGATGATCTTTTCACAAGCATTAAATTTGCATAAATCATGGAGTCTAGTGGCAGGGGGGTTGGAGCTTGATGATCTTGAAGGTCCCTTCCAACTCTAACCATTCTATGATTCTATAACTGATTAATTAATCTCACTGAACCTCAGCTGTCTAAAAGTTAGGCATACCTTTCAAGTTACTCATCTGCATTGCATCAAACTTGTGTCAATACAGGCATAAATACACCATTCAAATGGGATAAACCTTCCTTGGGAGCCGTCTCCATTGTCTGTAGGGAGGATGTAGCTTGAAGAAGATGCACCCACTTAAGCAGGGTAAAGTTAGGTGAGCTAAAGATCACCATGGTACCACCCTAGTTTATATTCCTTATGGATGATTTCTCTGAGAATTTCAGATGTTACATTAGGAGCATGAAGTAGTAGTGGAATTGAGATTGAGTACTTTGTCTTTAGGAATCTTTAACACCTCTCTTTTATTGTTCGTGGTTGCGAAGTAGGAATGATATCTGCCTGTTTTGTATAACACTTTCTCTTTAGTGCCTTATTTGACATATAAACAACAAATACTAAATAAAAAGAAGTCAGTGTGATTTAATGGACATGTAATTTCACTACTATCAGTTCTGCACTGATATCGATCTATATATTGACATTGCTACAGGGTAATTACCGACAAGCTTTTTGTTGCTGTAAGGCCATGAAGGCCACACACTGCATGCTTAAAATTCATCTGTGTTCCTATGCAGTCTAATTGCGATTTTGGCTAAGACTGCAATGCAGAGTAAGTCCCCAGGTCTATACACTTAAAATCAATATCAATAATGAAAGAGAGAGAGAAAGAAGGGAGGAAGGAAGGAAGGAAGGAATTAGTTCACATGCTCTGGAAAACAAAACCTTGCTTCGAACTGAAAGAAATCAGTTGCTTTAGCAGCTCATCCCTTTGGGACACCTAAAGGCAGTAGTTCATATTATGGACTAATGGGCTGCAAAATTTCAGTGTAATGACAGAGTTTTGTTTCTGGCAGATTGACAGAATTTTGTTATTTTGGGGAAGGCTGCAGGGGTAACCATAGCATAAAAGTAAGGTCAACTCCAGTCAGATAATTTTTAGTAACTGGAAGACTGTAATGGTTGCCTGGCAACTATAGCAGATATAAACTAGCATTTCCAGGTGACTTGGAAGACTTAGAGCTTTTCCTCTTGGTGTATTGAAAAGATTATATTTTAAAAGAGTAAGGCAGTCAGAAAGGCATATTAATCAAGGTTAACTTGGTAAAGACAGAGATCAGCTGAACTGAGTTCTTCCCTGCCCCTTTTTTCCATGTTTCCATGAGGTGTTAGCTCTTAAGAGACGCAAGCTAAATTCTCCTGCTGCATTTGGATAAAGTACCAACACATGTGGGCTCAAAACATTTAGGTTGCTTCCCAGCATCATCTGCTGAGCATTTCCCTCAGCTGCAGAGGACACTCCACAGGTTCTAGGTGAGACCTATCTTATGCAGAGCTCTATCTTTATTTGTTATGCATCAGTAGGAAATTATTACAGAAAGTAAAGCCGCCTCTTCTAGTCAAGGAAGGATACTTATAAGAGTAAGAAAATTATCTAAATTTTAAAACTCCTCTGCTTTGCTCAGTCATTCCCATTCTCTGCATGTTTCTCAGTGCTTAACCTCATATTGCTTCATAAAGAAGTAATTTACCCTCTAGTTTGACAAAATGGATATTTTTATTAATTTTTTTTTTAAGACAGATTTTCTTGCTGTTTTGTCCCAGCCATAGGCATAGCATTCATATGATTAGCAAGATTCTCCACATTGAAACTTTGAAACCTTGCTGGATAAGCTCTGAAGGTACACATCACAGCTGGTATTACTTTCTCTTCTGGCATCTCTTTTAACCATCTGAAGAACAACTCCTTCCAATTCTGATATGCCATTGAGTGGATGTGTTGCTCTTTCAGCTCCTCTGATATGTTCAAGTTGGCCATAAGGTAATCATGGATAAGCATTTAACAATTTCCATGATTGATTTCCATGAATGTTGCCATTCCCATGCAGAAGATATATTTTCTTGGGAGAAATTTACTGCATCCACTGTCAACAGGATACAGTAAACTATTTTCTAGCTTGTTTTATAGTCAATGGAAGATAACTACTATCTTTTACCTACCTTAGATACTTATGATTCAATGGCTGTCCTGCTGATTAGTCTAGACTAAATACTTTCATAAATCTATGGTTAAGCGTAATGCATTCCATACTTGATTTAGCAAACCCCAGTGTCCTGACAGTCTCACAGGCACCATAATCCATTGAGCAAGACAAATTGCTTACTTCTACAGGGCATCTGGTAACAATTTCACAAATGATGCAGAAATAGGTCCATGGTAAGGAATGCTTCTTTTCTCTTCAACCTGTTGTTCAGTATCTTAACCCTTGCTTTCCTGTGCCCACGCTCCTTTCTCTACCCTCTCAGTCTAGTCTGGGTATAAGATCTTCTGAAAAATATACCTTCTAGTCTTGTTTTCTGATATTAGTGTGTATCATTAAAAAAAAATAAATAAATTGATGTTTTACCATTCATTGGTTCTAGCTGATATTTTGTACTTCTTCTAAATCCTCTTAGATATTGTGCTATACGATTTCTGAGGTAAGACACCATGTATTTTTTAATAGGGCTCCGAACTCCCAGATGTTTAACTTCTCATAGCTGTATGGTTTAAACACCATAAACCCATTTTTAGAGTCAGGTTGGCTTTATTGCATTTCTTTAGGAAAGGAGTCAAAAAGGCTTGCTGTTTTG
>VXBW01006148.1:52013-148100 GCA_013400375.1 Thinocorus orbignyianus | reverse complement strand
TTTTTTTTTTTTTTTTTCCTATTAACTTACAGGTATATATAGGTTGTGGTTTTTTTAGTATCAGACACTAATACGTTTACCCATATATTGAACCATAGCAAAATGTTAAGTAGATGATGCTCATTCAAAATTCTGATTGGGTCAGAAATTATCTGCATATGATTTCCACTGCACCATTTGAGGGAAAAAAAACCCAAGAAGTACGAGAAAATAAAGCAGAGGAAGTTTTAGGTACTAGAATGTACTTTTTGTACATTTTGAAATGTTTCAGTACAGAAAATTTAAAAATAGAATAAAAAAAAATTTAGAGAATGTAAAAAAAAATTCCTCTTTCCTACGCTGATTTATTCATATAACAAATGTGAAAATGATCAAGGTAGAAAATATTCCAAGTATACAGGAAAAAAAAGAAAAAGGAGACCAAAAAATATCAAAAGGGTCCCATGTGGGCACACTCGCTACATCAACTGTGTGGTATAATTAAGAGGCCCTGCTGATAAACTAGTGCAATGAATCCTATGCATTCATGAAACTAAAAAGGCACAATGAAAAGAATTGCTCTTGAGTTTCCCATTAGTTGCATTACTGACCACACGATATAGCAGCCTATTACACTTGCTGGAGAAATTGCACGTAGTTTTTCTCTGGTCTGTGTGATTGCTTTGTTGCAGAAGCATGAAGATCTGGTGGTTCTTGTCAGAACTGCTCCAGAAATGCTCACTTACCATTGACAGTGCTGCATACAAAATATCCGCATTGCAATAACTTCAAAATATCCGCATTGCAATAACTTCATACAAAAAACCATACAGAACTGGTAGTTAGGTTCTTGTACCTGGACTCAGATACACTAGTCTTGACACAAAGCCTTTTGTTCTTTCTTTTCCAGCCTTCCATTCAGTGTGGAGCTGTTGCAGAATGGCTGCGGGAGCAGGGCCATGGATCCACCAAAGCATTGTACAAGCAATCCTCTTGTTAGCCTAAGTGTTTAGCATAAGTAGGATTTTAGCCACAGCAGGCCTCAGTGAGAACTGCAAGTTACGCTGACAAGGAAGAAGAGAGAAGGTCACACAGACCCTGCGAGAATGATAAACAAGGAGAGAGGGAGAGTGTCCTTCTGGAACGTTGGAGAACCTTGAAGCAGAAACTGCAAGTAGGAGGTGTATGAACATGTAATCTTTAGAAGCCTAGCCAATTAGTGTATGACAAGTCGGCATAATTTACAATAAGTGTATAAATATCTGAGCTATCCGAATAAACACTGGAGCTTGCTTTATCACTCATATTGAGTCGGCCGCATGTCTTCCCGGGCGCCTCCCGACATGGAGCAGCTATCATTCATCTTCTATCACAGATAATCTCCCAGTCTGTCATAGAGTTGATATTATCTGCCTCTAAGAAGACAGGTCTTTGCTAGTAGCTTGACAATAAAAGAATATGACATTTTTTTGCAAACTCTGTTGCTGGGTCACTGAAAAGTAACATGATAATTCTGTAGTGGAAGCCCTGCCTTTTCTCAATCTAATGCTGACTGGTACATTTTGCTCAAAAATTTGTTTAATTTTATCTTTTCTATATATAAGCTTCTGTACACAAACTATGGTTTCTCAAAAGTAATTGTTCAAATAGTTTGTGGTTCTGCACTTTTTCCTCTCAATGGTTGAATAACATTGTGTACTTTCTGGTGTCAGTGTAAGCGTTTATTTTCCTCCTCCACCTGTGAAATAACTCCTCTAGGACAATTAAATAGGTAAAAAAAAAAAAGATGTCAAATGATAACTCTGGCCTCTCACAAAAAGTTCACCTTGGGTTAAGCGACAAATTGAGGAGCACAATGAGGCATTAACCTGTTTTCCTTTGAAAAATACTTGCTTTAAAAACAGCATACACTATAAATAGTGTGCTTACTTAAACCAGCTGACCTAACCTTATTTAACATAGTCCTAGATATAAACGGAGTCACTTTTGGTTAACTTCAAACCTCTGGCTACTCGCTCAGATTGTCTCATGACTATCTGAGAGCCTCAAGCCAGAGCCACGGAACTGACAAACATTGCGGGCACTGAGTGTCAAAGGACGCCTTTCACCTACACGCAGAGGCAGGCGCCAAGGATGCTGCAGATTTAGGCTGAAAAAATATATATCTTGAGCAGTAATTTGTAATACAGACAAAATCTTTTATGCTACAGACACAGGTATTCTTGATCCAAGGTGCTAAATATTTCTGAAAGCTTTTAAGGAGATATGTTGATTTTTCTGATCATTTTGAAAGTAAGTGTTATCAGGATGCATCAATAGGTTTTGTCTGTTTCTAGTTGAGGAAACATACTGTGCTTTTCACCCCAGATCACCTTGCAATTCTCACATTCATCCCTATGTGACATAATGCAGCTGAAACCAGCCCTGGAGCTATTATGCAATGCTAATGCCTTTTTGTTTATAGTGGAAATCAGCCATTTTCTGCACAGCCTGGATGTTACCATTCTGAAGTGTCCTACAAAATGGCATAGACATTTTTTTCTGTTCATTCTAACAGCCTTATAAATCCATTTTCATAGAAACTTAAAATAAAGGAGTTCTAGTTAATGCTACTAAGTTTTTTAAAATAATTATATTAATTATTTTTTGTTATGTCTGAGGTTGTAGCTTCTGTACTTTGAAATAGCAATAAAACTGATATGCAGACTATTTTTTTTTCTTTTTAGTGTCTGTTGAACAACTGTTAAAAAAGTAGTTATTTTAAAAACTTTTTAAAAATTACGATGCCAGAAGGATAGAAACCTATGGTAAGAAGAAACTATAAGTAAAACTTACAGTTTTCTGCTCCTAATGAAAATCAAAGTGGCTTCTACCCATGACTGCAGCAGAAAGGAAGGCAGGTGATCAATGAAAGGCTTTTGAAAGTCCCATGTTTCAGGTAAACCTACAAGGAAGGTAAAAAGAACAACACTATGCAGACGAATGTGCAGATGAATTATTTGCCTTAGAAAGGAAAAAGCTATTCCTAAATCATTAATCACCAATGTTCCCTTTCTAAGGGCTGTTGCAGTGGTGTTACCAAACATCTTTGAGTGGTGTGTGTCTGCTCTGCTGCAGCGAGCCAGAGATATACAATTAGCACAATGGGCTTTTTCTCTTCGCTAAGGAGTAAGCTTGCTGAGAATATACTGGGAAGAATAAAAATGCTTGCTGTTGTGCTCTGTTGTTCTCATTTCATGCTAGAACACTTCCTTCGTGGTCATTTTCCCAAACTAGTCTGAGTTACTGGGCTCCATCTGCTGTGTAAGTGGCATATTACTTTAGGCATGATGTGTTACTGCATCTGTCTTTACGCTAAGCTGGAACATGATCCTCCATTCAGAGCATGGGGAGAGTGCAGATAAAATGTTTTTCCTGTCAACACAGCATTACAGAGAAGGGTATAGACAGAGTTTTTTTTTCTTTGTTGTTGCCGATTATACATGAGTTCAATTCAGTCAATCAGCAGCTGTTGGGAACCTCTGAGGAGGGCTTATTTTATGCAAATTGTATACATCTTTACTCTTCTTTTAGCTAAATCTATAACTATATTAATTAGCTAAATAATATTTTTAAATGTTCTCATTGTCATGTGACAGTTATTTCATTATTTTGAACTTTGGTGTTTGCATGTATACAGTTTTTCAGTAGAAATTTCTAAGTTTAATAACTGTATATGTAGCTTGAGAGTTTTGAAAGAGAACATGTGAATTTGTCCTGTGAAGTCTTCATTCCTGTTATACCATGATACTGTACATCACCGCGCACTTCTTTATTTTATCATGATTTCTTCATCCATTCATATGAAAGGAATTTTAAAAAGAGCTTCAAACAGCAGGGAGCAACAGGATCTAGACAGTAAATTTTACAAACAAATGTTTTCTGTTTTATCCATAAATGTAATCTAATTCCTAAAAACATATTTTCATTATTGTCATTGCTAATCATCCAGGCAATAGTTCCCCACTTTGGATAACACATTTACATTTTATTTTGCCTGAAGAAGCATTGGGCAGTCTAAAAATAGGACAGAAGACTATAATTGTTATTATTAGTCATGGTTTCTGACCGACAAAATCATGGAACCTAGACACTTTTGTCACTTAAAACTTGCTTTAATTTTCCATGACTTCAAGAAGTGATAGATGTTGTCACAGAATAAAGAAAAAAGAAAAAAAAGCCACAGGATGGTGAGCGCACAGGATGTTAAGACATATGGACATTCTTTTCCATCTGCTTTTAATCATCTAGAGTTAAACTAAAGAGCAGGAGTGGTCTTTCAGGCATGGGTTTTTTTGGTTCTGATATATAATACACGTTGATTTTTACTGTCAGTTGATTCTTTACTGTGTTTTTTACAATAGCTCTCTGCGTCAACATTAGCCTGTTAAACAGATTAGGAATTCACGAAGATTGGTTATTAAAAGTGCTAAGCTTCCTGTTAGGTTGGAAGCAACATAATGTTAATCATAAGAGTGACAGATTAATAGTTTTGCTTCTAATGTATCAGTTGCTGTGCTAGCAGTATTGCTTATAGTTCCATGTCATATCAGAACACCCAAAGAAAGAATGAGAGAACAGGGATTATTGAACAGTCTTTATGGTTACCTCAGTAGTGTGCAGTATCTGCCTGACCTTATGTAGGTAGTAGAAATGTTATTCAAATTCACATGATATGTTTTTTTCAAATTGAACTCAGCTGCATAAACTTAATAAATATGAAATCTGTTTAAGGATATTGTGTCACTCAACAGCATAAACATTGACTACAGGTTTAAGCACAAAGCTTATTAGACTAAGTAGTTCTGTGTAGAAGATAATTTTTCTACAAACCATCTTTAAAACTTGATCACTCATTAAAATTAACTGAAGATGTTCTGTGAAAACAAAGTGACATCAGATCATTAGACATGGACAAAAATCTTCCTCTTTAGTCAAAAGTCTATAATAAAATTAATTAAAGGTAAGATTTCTCCACCTTCTTGTATTTTACGCCTTGCATTTCCTTCAATAAGGAGATTTCTAAAGAGCCTTACCCAGTGCAAAAGGTAAAGTAAATCCTGATTGTGCAAAGCTAAAAGAGATCAGAGAAAACAATGGGAAACGTGAAGAATTTAGAAACTGCAGGTTAGGTACTTTTGGGTTGGCTTGTTTACATGAATGGTAAGGAAGATAAGTAAGTGGTGTAACTGAGTTTAGCGAGAGATTACAGAGGCCAAAGTGTTTTACATGGAAAAGCCACAAATGTTACTAACCGAGGAAGAAAATGAATCTGGCTTTTTTTTCTCAGATGTTTTGTAATTGTTATTACAATACAAGGTCCCACAATTCTGAATTTCTAACATGTTTATGTTTTTATTATTACTAAAGGGAAGAGAGATATTGACAATTTTTATATCTCCAGGATTCCAAAATGTTCTTTTTTTCCTAGCCAGAGAGTAACAACAGTTCATGGCTGGGTGTGGGAGGGGTCAGGGAAGAGGGAGTTGTTGCTTTTTTCTGTTCATGAAGTTTAATATCACACTAACAAGGAGGAAAGAAAAGCCAGTTATATTCAGGTGTTTCTAGAGAGTTGTGAGTAATTTACAAGTGAATCGTTATTATCTGTTGGGAATTGAAATGGGGAGAAAATCACCCTACTTCACAATGCCATTTCGACCATAAGACAAAATGTGGAGTCAGCTCACGTCCTGGTGATACAACAGAAAGAACTGAGAGGCATTAAGAACATGGGGGAAAAGGTAAGGACTACCATTAAGATTATGATGTCACTCATTGTTCCTATTACATAACAGATTTAACATTGTGAGATGTCAAAAGTATAATTTTTTACTCTGAAAAACGATGAAAAATTGTCAGCCATTTTTTGAATAAAAGTAATCTCATTCAAAAATTATTTCATGATATGCCATCTTTCACTGAAGAAATTTTAGCCATCAACTGTTTATAAATTGGTGGGTTAATGCTTTTCATTACAAATCTTACACAGAGTAAATGTAAGTAGAGTAGCTGAAGCCTAAAGGAATTGCGACATACAGCCCACTCTTCACTGCAGAGAGATACCAGCTTTGTCTTGTCTTTTCTGCATGGGCCATATGGAGGTGTTGCTGGGCCCTCTGTAGGAGGCATACATCCCCATCCATTCATCTCTCCGCCCACGTGGAGGAAGCCGTGGCAGCTTTTCTGAGGAAAAGGCAGCTGGCCAAGCAGAATCATCCCCTGGGCTACATCCAGCTCGCAGGATACTAGATACCATCCTGGCCAGAGCTGCTTACGGCTCCATTAATTTGAGCTTTGAAAATACCATGAACCTTGGCTGAGCCCAGGAAATTGCATTTTACAAGAGAACGTTCTTGTCCTGATACTTGTTTGTGAAAAAAACCCCACACAATAGAACCACCAAACACACACATGCACCCCTGCATGTTAATTCCTCTGAATTTCTTTAATTTCTCATTTCAGGCTGCACAGCTCCTGTGAAAAACTGAGTAAGATGAGTGCATTTTGGAGGGATTTTCTTCCAATTATTGCTAGGCATGTGTCTATTGCTTTTGGTTAATTGAGCAAATAATGCCCTTGATAGCCATTTTCTTTTGAGATAGTCAAAGGCAAGGTAATTAGTTAATTGCCAGAAGGTGTTGTTAACTGCTGGTAAATGAACCACTATTGAGGAAATTACCACTACAATACCATTAGATACTGCAAGCATGCATAAAAGTAGAGAAATACAGGTTTTGATATTTCTATACTTTTTCCTGCAGGGGAGTTGTAGCAAATGTATTGCTGAGCTCTAGAAAAAAAAAAAATGGAGAAAACAGTTAGATCAGAGAAAAAAATTATCCCACTGCCAAAAATTATTCTATTCTTCATGTGACTAGTAATGACATGAATTTTCAACACAATAATCCAAATTCATTCTTAACATTTCATCTTGAAATATGGATCACTTGGTCCAGCAGTATGCACAAGAACAATACTTTGTTAATATTTACGTGATGAAGGACAGTGCAATGGATTTTTATGTCATCTTCACAGAAGAATTTGAAAAAAACCCTCATTCTAATCTACATGAGTTTTTGTAAATAGATTTGGACCACACTGAAAGGATGGCCATGCCCATCACAAAAATTATCACAATTCCCACTAACGGCTATTCTTTGTTGTCAGAATTAGCAACACTCTGGCTAGGTTAGGTTTATATCAAGTATATGAAGGTCGAAACAGTTTTTAGAAGGCTAAGCTATAGTGTAACTGCAATAAAATTAGGAATTAAACATTCAATCAATTTTTCAAGGATTTAAAAAAATCTTGATAAAGCACTAAAAACATATTTCTTTTTAGGCTGCATAAAAATGGCCATGTTTCCTCATTTCAGATGTTCATACAGTATCCTGTAATAAGGAAATTCAGTGGATTAAACCCAAGAACTATCTCCGCAGAGTAAACCTAGTGCAACAGACATTATACTTCACGAAAAATAAGTTTCTAAGTGTACTGTGAGTTCAAAATATCACAGAATCACTAAATAATAGAATGGTTCCAGCAAGGCCATGCCTTTGGGTGTCTCCAAGGTTGGAGACTCCACAACTTGTCTGGGCAACCTGTGACAATGCTCTGTGACACTTGATACTCACATGGACCCTCCTGTGTTTCAGTTTGTGCCAGTCGCCTCTGGACATGACTGAAAAGAGCTTGGCTCCCTTTTCTTTACACCCTCCTTTCAGGTATTTATGTGCATTGACAGTATCCCCCTGTACCCTCTCTTCACAGAAGTCCTAGCTTACTCAGTCTTTCCACGTAGAAGTGCTTCAGTGCCTTCTTCATTTTAGCGGTCTTTTCATTGGACTCTTTCCAGTAGCTCCATCTCTCTCTTGTACTGGGGTGCCCAGCACTGGACACAGTACTCCAGGAATGGCCTCACCAGTGCTGAGTAGAGGGGAAGGATAACTGACCTCAACCTACTGGCAACGCTTTCTGAAATGCAGCCCAGGATGTCATTTGACTTCTTTGCTGCAAAGGCACACTGTTTGCTCAACTTGGTGTCGACCAGGACCCCAAGGTCCTTTCAGCAAAGTTCACGTTTATGCTATATCCAGGAACAAAAAATAGACAACAGCAAGAGGTATGGCAGCCTCCACCTCTTTTGAGTGATTCTGTCTGTATGCAAAGAATTCACATATGTGTCTCTTTGTGTGGGCAGGCCTTTGAGGTGAGTTTTACATGGCATACACACACCAACGTGGTCATCTAAAAGCTATCCACATCTGCTGTGTAAAGGATTATTATTTCCTTTCACAAGAAGAAAAGTCCCTCCTGTTGCAAAACAGTGTTGACAAGAACTGCACTGCTGCATCAGAATAAAGATCAGTCCAAATTCAGTGAAATAGTACCATTAACTATGCAGTTCCTAGCAAGCTGCAACAATATAAATAGTGTAAGTTTCTACAAATGGGCATATGTTGCCAGAAATAGTGGATATTTTATGCTGTTATCTCTTAATCACAAATATATCACTATTAGTAATATATTACTATTTATCTAGTAATCTTACATTTTTTTTTTATTGACTACATTGTAACTTCTGGGAATATTTCCATTAAAATTAATTTGTATAATTACTAGCTGACTATAATTTATTGATGAACATTCTCTCAGAATTAAAATTTAATACAAGCTCTCAAGAGGAAAGCATTTTAGTCACAGAAAATATGGGGTACTTTTGAATATTATTTGTCATTGTTTTCTTTGCAGAATAATTCCAAAGAAGATTTTAGCAAATAAGTACTGAGTTAAAGTTAACTCTTGTGCAGACAGTACACAAGAGAAGGCACAAAAAGAGAACTACTATATTTTATATAGGTAGCAGAGTATATATAAGTTTGCTACATGCCTTTAAAGGACAGGGAGCAGACACTGGAACTGACTTACAGAAATTGGTGTATAGAAGCTCAGAAATTACACTGACTGTAACCAGATCTCCCATTTGTGATCTATTTCAGGCTACATAGACAACACCTACTTAAGGTATCTAAGTTCAAATACCTTAGTTATGAGCACCCCGTTAAGTATTGAGGAGATTCGGAGCTAAGCAGAGGCCTTAGACTGATGGTGAATACTTCCCTGTACTTCTGTACAAGAAATTCCCTGTATTTCTGTACAAGAAATCGAATTGTTTCACATGATTAGCTCAGCATAGTCCCAAACCAGCAAGGAAAATAATCCAATACTGAAATTTCAGTGTCTCAGTAGTTGCGTTGGTGCATGCTTTCCTTAGGTCCAAGCCTTTGGAAATAGGTGTCCTCCCCCAATAGAAGATTAGTTCCCTACCTCTCCCACATAGCTTTGCAAAGGAATTTAGATAGCACTTTAGCTCTCTAAATTTAGACTGCCACTTCAGTTCTCTAAATCCAGCCGTGAGACCCTCAGAAAACCCTGCTTAGCTGCTACTTAACCTGAAAGGCACTAAAATCATCTCAGCACCAAAATACTCCACCAATAAATTATTCTAGGTGCCAAAATTTCTGATGCTGGATAGCGATATCCTATGCGTATCCTGAAGATGACAAGCAGCTGCAAACGTGAGCACGGCAGATTCTCAAATTGAGCATTCTGATGCCTGGCCTGTCTATTGGGACTAATCTCACAGACATCTTTCTATGCCAACAGTCAGATTTCAAATTTCCTATTGCCAGAGGAAGGGATGTTAAGTCAACTCTGAACAATTAATTATTTTGGGAAACTGGGAGATCCACTTTCAAATTCCTCTTCCAAACCAGGCACACAAGATAGGTAAGAAGCTGAATTTTTTCACTGGTTTGTGGTATAAAAGAGAAATGTCATTCCTGCCTGTTTTATAACAAAGGCCACTAGAAACTGGGATTAACAGTCTAAATCCAAGCTCTCCCATGTTGCAGAAAGTAATTTCCTTCTGACTTCCTTACCAGCATTGCTGCTCAACAGCCTTTTCTTTTTCTTCACTGGTCTTTCTTATAGACTGGCTTGGGTGACTTTATCCTCTCCTAGTGTCTGCTATGGGTCCTATTCTTAGGACCCTGTTGCTTTTCATGTGCAAGAAATTACTATATCTGGACCAACAAGTTCACTGGGAAACAAGTACCTACCAATCAGCATTACTAAAGATAATCCCTCTTAGAAATTTAAATTCTTGTTGCTTTTTGTCCCAGCTGTCTGCATGTTCAACTTCATGTTGCTGTCTCACTGCAGTAAATCCAACAAATATAAGGTTTGTTCTTCTCCAATTTGAATTCGATACCAAATTCTTGCTGTTGCTTTAGATGATACAGAATCAGATGTGGTTCAGAATGACAGTTCTTTGGGACTTGTAATAAAGAAAATCTGGGTAGGTGCAGAACCCGTAGCCTCAGCTGTAAGCTCCTTCAGAGAAGTACTTTCTTTCATTTGCTTTCAACATCACATACAAACCTGCAGAACTTTAAAAATTTATAGTCATTAAGAGGATGGAGAAAAATATTTGAGAATGAAAGGCGTTTGTTAGGAGTGACCATAAATAGTGAATTAAAAAAATATTCTACTGGGCTTAACATGCAATACCGAAAATGGATTTAGCCTGGAAAATCAGCTTTTTTCAGGATTGTCTGGACAATTGGCATACAGTTAAAGTGGAGCCCACTATATAACCTCTGTAAAAATATCAAATCAAGGATTAACCTTATCTGAGATTTCAACTTGCTAGTGATATAAAAAGGTTACTTCATTGAAGAATTTTATACTCAATAACATCTGAAAATAGAAAAGAAAGAAATTAAGACAACTATTAATCTTTCAGGTGTTATGACAATCTGCAGAATTTATATTTTTAAATGAAATTCAGAGAAAAATGAACACAATTTATTTCCATAGCTGCAAGGGCAAATCCATAGTTAAGAAAAATAATCATCCCCGCTGCAGATACTCAAGTTGTGCACTTAAAGTGGGTCAACAGAAGTGGAGCACAAACAACTGAAAGCCAAATATGATATCCACATAACATTGGCCCATAAGAGCAAATGAGAAATGTATTTTCAAGTGTAATTATTGCATGGCAATTTGTTTGAACAATATTTGGGTGGGGGAGGGAATAAAATATCATTTTAGAATAACTTCTGGATTTAGGTGTTTGCTAAAGTATGCTGGAATCTTTATTTAAACTCTAACATCCTCATAAAAAGAGAATAGCTAAACTTTATTCATTATACCTTTAATGTTTTAATTACTCTATAATTTTTAAGCGTATTATTTTTCAGAATTTATATGCTTAGTACAGACCAGAAATTAGGCTGGGTATGGGCATTTTTTTTAATACATTGACCGACTTTTTGATATACCTAAACTGAAGTAGTGCTATCATATTGTGTTGCAGTTCCCAGTGAGACAGAATAGACAAGACATATTTTGAGAGGAAGTAATGATAGAGAGACGTTTTAATGCCCTTCTTGTTGACTTTGAGAGTTTTGTTCTCATCTAGGGTTTCACAGACTATTTCCTGTTGATTTCATCCTGAAGAAGAGAAAATAACTCCAGTACTTTCCATACTGTGTCATGGGAGAGATTTGCAACTCAGCTCCAAATCGGTGGGTAACGTAGCTGACTTTAGTGCCATGCTGTACCTGAGTTAATCAAGCTAGTTTCCAGGTCTGACTTATTAGCCTGATGCAGAACTGAAGTACCACAGCTGTATGGTTTTCAAATATTAGCTGATAGCTCTGTGTTAGCTATAGCTGGGCATTGTGCTGCAGGACCATATCAGCAAGCTTAGAGTCAGCTCAGAGGTGCTCAGGATGAAACCATGTCTTATCCTGTTTTGTCCTAGTCAGAACATAACAGGTTTTGTGAGCATGTGGGAGTTAATCTTGCCAAGTTCTTTAACATTCTTGGAGAAATTATAGCTATTGGAAGAATCTGTAACACATACATTACCGCTAGCTAAATTGATGCTTTTATTTTCTGTATTTTTCTCATATAGTTTCAGCAACATGCTACTAGCACTTTGCTTACAACATAAACTGATCTATCAAACAATAGGATTGTTTTAAGCAAAAGGTGATTTTATTTGATCTGGGCAAAACTGAATGTTCACAGAAATAATATACTGTGGGTTGTGAATGTGTTTACAGTTTCAGCCAGGGTTCATTATTGTTCTAGTTCAGTTTATTAACAAGATACTACTAAATTCAAAGGGATAAGAAAGAATTTAGTATAAGCAGTGAAGGCAAGCAAATGATTTCTTTAGGGAATTTGCTATTCCTCATTACAAAATTATATCAGGCTTGTGGGGAATGTCATATACATTGTTCTGTATTTTATGTTGAGGAAAGTAAAGTCTTCCAGTAAGTGATTTCCATTATACATGTAAAACCTCAGGGTGACATACTGGCAATAATCCCGATATCTGAGTTGTGGACACACAGTAGGAGGAAACATAGCGTTTGAAGAAAATAAATTTTCACTGTAAATATCACCATCATGCATAGCTTGTGACATTTAGAGGAAAAGAAAAAACAATCAAATGAAAAAAAGATGTTCCAAAGATGGAATTGGTTTGTCCAGTTTATATGACCTAAAGATTATGCAGATTTGAGGTCGCTCAATAATAAGTGGCTATTATTCAGTCCTTCAGTAGTGTCTGGTTTGTTATCTAGTACTTTGTGCCCCTGCAGAGCAGGAAGTGCAAGCAGCATGCTGCTGGAAATGAGAGGGAACCCAGCCTTTAACCCTGGGGCTTTCTGCAAGGGCGCATTGCTGTGCCTAGGGTTCTGCTGGCATCCAGCAAAATGCTGCAGGAGGAGCTACCTTCACATCCCATGTGAATCCATAGCCAGCAGCAATCACCTCCAGAGTAAACAGGTCCACTCTGCATAAAGGAAGGAATCATAGCAGCCAAGAGTGGAAGTAGGACAATAGTTCATATTTAATGAACTGCTTCTAATGACATTTTTGCTTAAAATTTATCTGGTCTTAGTTTCACCACTTCTGTATTTAATTTTTCTCAGGTTTTGACCTTCTACAAAATGTCAGTAACTTTACAGATAACATTTTGTTGACAATATTATTAGCCTAGAATGTTCTCATTAGAATAATTGCATATAGTAAGTATGGGGAGTTATCTCTGTTTTCCAGTGTCCCTGTTATAGGGTTGTTGTTATTATAGGTCAGAAATATTAATATTAATTTATTTACTAACCGCTTCATGTATCAGTGCATTTTTAAGAAAGCATCTGTATCATGTTATGTGAGTATGAGAAATTATCAGAGCAATAATTTGTCCAAAGTGCCATTGCCTGCTATTTTCATGGTTAGGTTTTTTTCTGTTGTGCACTTCCCATCTTATAAGAAGCAAAATTAGTGGGAATAAAAAATTATATATGAAGACTTCCATTCTATTGTGAATAATAGAAGATATTTGGATCTTGGAACAAATACAGTACTGAGAGAAGTGTATTTACATATGTAAAGGGCTTATTAAATAAGGGCTTATTAAAACTGAACAGAGAAAGACAGGAAGATTAATGTGGTTTTTTTTTAATTGTGTTCTAACATATAAGAAAACGGGTAACAATAAAACAGAAAAAAATGTCCTGGTGAGAAGAAAATATCTTTAATGTTGAAAGAAGAATAGCAAACTCAGTTTCGTTTGATTATGACCAGGAACTCACCAGCTTCTCTTACAGATCTTAGAAGCTAAAAACTGGGATAGTGCTGATTGGTACTGTAATATTAGTATATTGTGTTGAAATTAAGAACATCCTGGCTAAGCTAATGTACATAGAAAATATTTTTGGTAAAACTATATCACTGAGATTTTTTGTTTTTGTCTAAGATTTACAAGTTTTGCTGAAGAAATATCTCTCCAAAGGCACAAACTATGGCTGAAAAACATGTTTCCAGCTTGTTGTTTGCCATATATTGTTTAAACCAGTGATAAATGACAGTCAGTAGAAGCTCTTCAACCAGAAATCCAAGAGTACCACACATTGTTGCATCACTTGCATTCCTGGAGCACAAAATTACAAAACTGGAAATCCGAAAGTATGCTTAATCACATACAGCATTTAAATTCAAGAGACCAAAAAATATCCATCTCCATAACTAGTACCACGCAGGTGAGAAGAAAAAAAAAATTTTAGAATGGGTTGAAAATTAAGTTAACAGATTGATGGGAATGTGTTAGACTAGAAGCTTGAGTCACACACGACAATACAGGCTCTTCTCAGTTGTAACATAGTCCTGCCAAAGAGCTGCAATAATCATTGATCTCTGATGTCTGGATTAGAAGAAATATTAGAATTGTATGAGAGGGTTAATTTATACTGTTCCAAACTCCCCACTTGGCCTATGAGCCCTAAAATATATCTCCATACTGATTTGTCGCAAGGAGTAAAGCACAATTTGAATCGTTGCCTGAACAAAAGGTGAAACAGTGAATCTTCTGATCTTGCCAGTACCATTCCTGAGGAACTGCAGTATAAAATTCATCAGAAACTCAGTGACTGCCAAGGCTAAGGAAGATGGAAACTTTTGTAGTAATCCAAAATTCTAGATTAATAAAGGGCAGCCCTATACTAGATATGATCTAGTATACTGGCCAGAGGCTATAGCATGAATTTTATTTAAATTTTGAGAGTGACTAATACAGAGAAAGGATGTTTACTAATGCTTTACCCATTTGTAGATTAAACAAAGGCTCATTAGCTCACATGAGACAGTTCAGTTTTATTTTTAGCTACAGTATGGCTGGTGCAATGCCTCTTCTTTTAGCATTTTCATTTTGCATTGCCTTCAGTCCTGACATGAAAGTTAACATTAATCTGCCAACTCATTCTGATTGGATTGCTTTGGAAGTCACTCCAAAGTCACAATGGCTAAATGGGATGAAGCTGTAAGACAGAAATGCATTGCAGTTAATACCTCTGCAGTACTGAAGCTAAGCCAGGGCCAGCCCTAATTCCTGAAAGAAAATAAATCCACAATAATCCATCCCTTAATTCTGAACAGAGTGGCACGATGCCAAAAAATATAAAACATGTATTCCTTACTAAAACACTGCATCTTATTCCATCATAGTTTCTTTTGGCCTTTTATTCATGTAGTTTGAGGTCAGCGAGCAGCATACATGTGAAGGTATTATCTGTACTGACAATTGCAGCATTCCAGTGTTCTCCTGAAGTAAGAGGACTTGGGGAGAGAATGAATGCTGAAACAAATAATTTCAGTTTCTGTTGTAACAATTAGTAGGCAAAAATGAAGATACCTCCCAACCCCACCAGCACTCCCACCCAGAAATCTGAGAATATTTTGAGCTATTTAATCTATCTAATGTCCAATTGGGTAGAACTGCAATTGGTATTATTTTTTCATCATCTGGGTCAGATTTTAGTTCTGTAAAATGCAAGGATGATTGCATTCATGTCTAATTAGTCTCAGTTTGGAGATTTTGATTAGGAGCATGCTGATTTTAGCCCAAACCTAGACTGTATTATTTAGAATCTATTCTCCCTAAAGTGTTTTTGTGATGATAACTTAGTGTGACAAAAAGAACCAGTTTAGACATTTCTGTCGTCATCCAAAAATGTGTCCTCATGTAGAAATAAGCCTTCAAAATGTCTTGCTAACATGAAATGTCCCACAGAAATAGATAAGCATGCTGGAATGTGTTAGGTGGCTAGCAAGTATTTGTAGAGGTCAGGCCTAATTTAGACCCCTTTAGGAATCCTTTGGGATCACTTTTTTGTAATGTAAGCTTCGTACACCATTAAAATATATTTTTAATCCTTATGATAAATCAAGCTGTGAAAGGAAATTTGTTCATTGCCTGGCCAGAGCTGAAATACAAGAACAAAGTGCCAAGGTGCTGCACTTGTTTCAGGGTTTGCAGGCTTACTGTGTATGAAGTCCTCTGAACTACTCTGAAGTCACACTTTACAAAGCATAGAATCATTTCAAGAAAATCACTTTAAGGCGCTTAATAGAATATTGAAAACAATGTCCTTTTCAAGAACTATATATATGTATGTTACATATATATTTGCATTATACTTTATGAATCCAATTGGAAACCCATTTCTCTGCCCCTTTGTCAATGTTTCAGAAGACCAGATGATTCAAGGAGACAAAACACCTCTTTGCTTCCCCACTCTGGAATGATTTCTTAAACACAACTTCGGAAGGCTTTATAGACAGAAGTGAGCTTTCCCCTGCCACCACGTTTTGACTACTGTGAAATACCTGATTTCACTGCCATTGTCAGTATGTGGCTGGACAACAGTACATGATGGTAAGTAGCCACAAGCCAGCTCCCTGTAGACTGGCGGATCTGTGTTCAGTCCCATGTGATGGAACGGCTTAACTTTGAAAAGAAATACAGCTTCATGTACAGCTCTGCGTTTGAAAAGGGCATGATCAACTCATCAGTACTGCGCTGATGCAGCTGTTTGCTTCTGTTCAGATGACTAACTGTAGCTCTGCAGCAGGCACTCACATATATATGCATGTGAGATAATATTCATGCCTATTAACATCTTAATGTTAACATCTATTTTTAAAGGTTGAAAACCCTACTTACCTCCAGCAAATGCTGCAAACAATTGACTCACAAGTGAACTATAAATAATGTTCACAGTACATAGCCCATGCAGCACACTGTTCTGGCATTACTGAATATTCAGAACCTGCTGCCTCTGGTAGCTGTATACGTCATGCTCACGACAGGTTTAGGCTTCAGTAGCCCAGAGCCTAAGATCCTGAATGTGTTTTGGATCTAGAGCTTTTGTAGATCAGTGAATACCAGCCACAGGGACAGGTACGATGTGGAAACTTGAAAATATAAAGTATCGGTACTGAAATTCTGAATATTTCCAAAAAACCTATAAAATAGGAGATGAGAGGAATGACAGACACCTGCTGCCAAGCATGAAGCCATTTAGGCAGCTACAGTTCCAGCCTTCATCACACACAAAGCTTCTGTTATAGGCAGATTTTTGAAGGAAAGACCACAGGCATGGAAAATTGAATGAAAATGGGTTTAGCAAGGGCAGAGCTTAGCGGGCTAAGCTGGTAAATTGTTGACCGGCATCAAAGCATGGTAGAAGATGGGAGCAGTTCTGGAAGGCCAACTGCATGATTCCACCATGTTGATCTATCTCCCTTGGAGTTAATGAACCAACCTCTGTGCTGTTTGCCTGTACCCCAGGAAAAGGAAAGCACTCAGCTTGCTGGTGGCACCACGGAAAAAGGAAAGGAGAATGAATGGATCTTCCGTATATTGCCTGCCAGACTGATGGAGCAAGCCTCCAGCGTCACTATCACAGCACGGCAGCCCTGCAGTCAGTTCTGTATATGGCCAGAAAAAAGTAAGAGTTTTCCCTGGGGGAAAAAAGGGATCCCAGCTACTGCAGCCTGCTGCACATAGTGTCAGCTCAGTGTCTGTGTTCAGTGCTGCATTATACCCGGTTCCAAGGTCTATTGGATAGAAGGCAAGAGAACAGAAGATCCTCGGGGCAAGAATCTAGTAGTGAGGTGGCCATCTCTTGACTGTGCTGCATCTCGTTTTGTGTATTCAAGTGGAACCTGAAGTACTGTGGTGCCCGTGCATCTCAGCTGCCTCTACATAAAGTCAGCTTGTGTTTGGTCACACTTAGTAGCTCAAGATCTGTGTGATAAGAATGTGGCAACTTCTACAGATATTGAATGTAATCTCTGCGTTTGCACTGTGTTTCTTGTCAGTAAACTTGCCCGACCAAAGCAAACTGTGCTGAGCTATCTTGGAGTCCTTTCACCTGCAGTGTGAATTGTGGGCTAACCGAACAGTCTAGTTGACTAAATTAATGCATATATATGTGTATATCAAAGAGCTGACTGTGGACTTAAAATATCAATACATAAATCAAGCTAAAGATCAAATATTTGGGTTTTGAGCATTTGCTCTGAGAGATTAAACAAATGGAACAGATATTGTACTTCTGATCATCTTCTTTTAATATTTGCTCAGGCAAAGCTATCCTGAAGATCATTCATCCGTTGCTGTCAAAATCCAAGGTTATAGTAAGTTTTACATCTCATGTGATAAATGATGTCTTTGCTTTATGGGAAGGGATAATTGCATATAGAAACACTGCAATCTTAAATTACAATTGGTAAAAATTCAGCTATTGGAGTCCATAGCAGTCTTTTAACATGCTTTTATTTTCTCATTGTGCTGCGAAAATCCCTCTGTTGGTACTTTGGGTAAATGCTGAAGTTGATTAAACAGAAATGCCATCAAATGCATAAAGGGCTGAATCGCGTTATTTTGGTCTAAATTACAAACAAGTATAAATGCATTGTTTTGCTGCCGTGACATAGCACTAGTAATTGAAATTCAAGGTCTATATTTTGGACTGTTTTCCAGCTCTGCAGTAAGACCAAGAGGTCTGAACAAAGATAGAGTCCTGTCTTTACTCTCTGCCCTCTGCCTCACCACATTCTGCTCCTTGTTTTGTTTCAGTCTGCCATTAAAGGACTCTTCCATCAGCTTTCAGACAATCAAACATTACACATAAAACTGTGTAAGTTCAAATAAAATTAATCTCCAGTGTGTTTTTAATGTACCAGTTGCTTGCAGAGAAAAATAGTGTTTGGGCTGTTCTTAAAGTCAGTGAAAAGCATCAAAGATTTTCTCCTGAGATTTGTCAGTTGTGGGGTTAACATTTGCAGGAGATTTAAAATCTCTGCTGATTCTGGCTGGCGAAGGATTAAAACACAGTCTTTTCCCAGAAATACCGTAGATTGTTCGTGTTCTTTTGGCCTTTTCTAGGGCATCGTTGAGGGTCCCTAAACCTTTTGTTTCCTACAGAATATTGAATTTTGTTAAATTATGGCCTCACAAAGGGCTTTTGAGATATTTTTAGCAAGAGTGAAATAAAGAGATTATTAAAAGGGCAACTAACAGATGATTTGGCAGCACATAAAGCATAAATACTGTCTTCTTCCACAGTCACTTCTTGCTGTTTGTGTTCCTCTAATCTCACTGTGAGGAAAGGGCAGGGAAGGGCAGGACAGGGAATGGGAAAGAAGAGCAATATTTTTGCAGGAAATCACATTTCCTCACATAAACATTACTAAAAATTTGATTGCAAGCAACATGTAGACCTCTAGAGCAGATATTATAGGAATGATATTTTAACACTGTGGTGATTTTATTTATATAAATAAATGCATTTGTTATTCATCAAATTATTCTTCCATATAGTTGAAATGGTCTTAAAGTGTCTCTACATTTTACCTGGCATTTTAATGCAATTGTAATAATATAGCTTCAATTAAAAGAAAAGAGCTTACAAAACACTAGAAGAAGCAGACCTCTGTCTAGAACATTTATGCAAGTTTGAAAATGGTGCAAGTGACAGGGAAGTTGGAGAAAAGTGTGGATATTCACCACATGTTATCAGATACTTTGGAAATGACCTGAAGAAT
The DNA here is from genome assembly GCA_013400375.1 of Thinocorus orbignyianus. Lineage (NCBI taxonomy): Eukaryota > Metazoa > Chordata > Aves > Ciconiiformes > Thinocoridae > Thinocorus > Thinocorus orbignyianus. The sequence continues at coordinate 128,615 of VXBW01006148.1, read as the reverse complement.
ACCACTTAAATTTGCTTTCATTCCCTCCTGATAAATAAGCACAAGAGGAATAAAGCTACAGAGTAGGTACTATATGGGAATTATTTAGAAGTCCGGAGGTTTTGAGGTATTCATGTAGACTGGCTGATTTTCATTTACAATCTCATTTGCACTAAGTTTTGATTTGCTAAACAAACCAGAAGTGTGCTCTACAAGCATTTGAAATGCTTTCAATAATTCGAATTCCTCATTTACATCCTAGTCTCTCAATTTACTGTCTCATAACTGGAAGTCAGGAAGGCATAATACCGATGCTTTGGTGCTTTGGATGAAAGAACACCACCAGTCAGAGTGCCCATTGCCCTGAGCCTTCAGTAATATAAAATGTGCATAAGATACCACTAACTTACAATAAAGTTTTTCAGTAGTTTAGAAAACTGCATAAGAGCATGGCAAGAGGCAGCCTCTCTGATGGTGATCTCTTTAGTGTCTCCTGTAGCCATTGTTCAGATGCAGATAGGTGACTGAAGAGCAATCACTGCACAAGCTAGTTCAAAACTACACAGATCCAGAAAACAGGCTTAAAGAAGCTTGATAATGGCTAGGTAATCAGTAGAAAGTAAGTAAAAAAAAAAGAGAAAAGGAAAAAAAATTAAAGAATATTACAGTGGTGTCTGGAAGTTTTGGTTGTTTTTTTTTTTCTTTTTTTCTTGGTAGAATTGGTTTTTTTAAGAGGATATAGGATTATCTGTGGTAAAAAAACTCATAAAAAAAACTATGTCAAAGTATTAGTTGTCAATTTAATAACATCAATTAATTTAAATGTGAAGATCTGTTATAAGTGATTTTTCTTTTTTCAGGTACACTGTAAGAGACATTAAATTAAATTAGTAGGTGAATGGTTAAAATGAAAAGTTGCTTTGTCACACAAAATAGGAATTAGATACACACTAGCAGAAAATGCATCCAATTAATTGTTTCCTAGAAAAGATTAATCTGCATAAGTTTTGGATGATCACATTTGCAAAGGTGCTGAGTACTATTTTGAGAAAACAAATATACAATTGACTTTGTCTTGCGGCAGTGAAATTTCATTTTATTTTCTACCACTAACATTCCCCAAATTCTTTCATATAGAATAACAGGCCTAAAACAAGGCTTCTGATATTATTTACTGTAAGAATAGAAAACTGTCATTACACTCTTGCATGTTCAAATTTGAAAATAATGAATGCTTTTGATGCTACAGAAATTCATGTTACAAATTCAGGTCCTCCCGGTGTGAGAAAAATTTAGGGGTAACAGGAGGAGCAGTAACAAAACAATGAGAGAGACAAAGCTGATAAAAGTGATGTTTATTCAGGCTGCTTCAAATATTGGTTTCGTTGTTGCTATTCTTAAATGTCTATTAGATATTTGTTAATAACTGATTGCTTCTTCTAATGTTTAGAATTTTTGCTGTACACAGCGCTATTATCATTCAGCTTTCTCTATAGGAAAGGGCAGTAAAAGATTCCACATTCCTAAAGTTCCTAATAACAAAAACTTTTGGAAAAAAAAAATATCCTAGCTTCTTTCCCTACTGTAATGATACACAAAAAAAGGGATCTCCTGTTGGGTTTTGGCTTCAGAAAGCTTTTTCTTATGGGCAGGAAACACAGTAAATATTTATGCTTATTTTCTTTGCTTTTTTGCTTCTTGTTATATCCTACATCATTGTAAACCTAGATCTGGATTCATTCCCGGTACCTTACAATCCCAGATAAGTCTTGCTGCAGTGTCAGAAGATGCCAACTAGCTTTGCTGGAAATGGCATCCCAGCATCTTGTGCAGCTATCTATGCCTGGGGTGGGCCAGGATTTTCCAACATGACTATGCTGCCCCAATGAAACCTCTTAATGTGTCAGACAGTGGATAGATAGAGGCTTATCTTAAAAATCGCTATCTAACTATCTGAAATGGCATGCTTGATATCTTTGAAAAGTCTTACCTTAAGGTAAGCTCACAAGGAGTGAGCTGCTAGCCAATGATAAAGCAGGTGGGTGTTGTCTTACACTAATATTGTCTTTGTCCTACAGAATTTGTCCTGAGAGGAATATTTGAAAAAGTTCCCCATTCAGATATTATACTTCTCGTGCCATAAAATAAATTAAAAACACACTGTGGGGTTTCATATCTTGGAGAAGGCTCCATACAGACAGCTTTTTGAATGCAGCTTTGTGGAAAGAAACATTCTTTCATTTATTATATTATACTGTAGGAAAATACTAAACTGCTGACAAGACTGCTCAGTTATAACTGCCTGACTGATTTCTATTCTAAAAAAAATCCGGAGAAATCAGTTATTCTGTGATTCTGTGAAAATCTGAACAATTTTTTCAGGAACAGTGTCTTATCGTGCTATGCATGAAATGAAATATTTACACAGAGCATTTTGGGAAATGTGGCAACTTCAGTGTGTGCAAACATGGAATAACTTGTCACTCATTTCTTACAAGCCAATCTAACAGACAACACATGCCAAACGTTCTTTCTATGTAATGTGGAAAAAAATAAATACTCTGGGTACTCCTGAATATTCAGATGCTTATTAGGCAAGAAAAGTGCTTTTGGAGAAAAAGAGATAAACCAAAACCCCTGATAATTGCAATACACAGTACTTTTTTTTTTTTTTTTTTTTCTGTGAAAATGAAGGCAGTGTGACAGCAGCATTGCAAGTCTTTATTAGGCTATAACAGGTGTCGTTAGCAGACCAAAAACATTTCCGCTCCTCTTATTCCCACTTTGAGCCTGACTGTAATCCTATGGGCTGGCTAAAGTAAATAGTTCATACATCAAACATATTTCAGTTTAGTAAAGGATAGGTGTGTAAATTACATTGCTTGAAATGTCCACAAAAATAATTTATCATCTCCCTTAATTTACTATGATGACCTATTGGTTTGACTAATAAATTTGTGAGGAAAATCCTCTCTTGCTTTATACCATAAAATCACCATAGCAATGTCCTCATCTTGGAGTACTAAACTATATATTTTGCAAAAATATTCTCCACCAGTTTAAATAAAGGCTTTAAACATGTCACTTCTTATTAATATCACAGCATTAGAAACCAGAGACAAAAGGGAGGAGGGCAAAACTGTTGTTGCTTTATTTAGAAACAAAGTACATGGGCAAAAAAATGTCTCACCAGTTTCAAGGCACATGGCGATGTCACATTCCAGAAAAATTTTGGTGCAAGGAATATAACAGTCTGTATCTGTTAATTTTTATAATACTAAACACTAACTGGAGCAGAAGGAAGTACAGTATGTTCCTTTACTGCTATTGTTTGTGGCTAAATATAGGAATCCTATGGAGCCTGTAGGTAAATTCTTGTTATCTAAGGGATCTTTCATTACTCAGTCAGGTTTGCACAGGATAAGGCCATCACACACTATTGGAATGTCTCATTGTGTATCAAGAGTGTTTAGAAAATTCTGACCTGAGTGCTGTCTTAAGATGAGTTGTCTTCTTCAGTGTGTTCATAACCATATCACTGCCTGCATGTCAGCTATATGACAAACAGCTCTGTAACAGGATGGTACCTGTATGCGCTCTGTGCCCTCATACATCCTCCTTTCCTTTAAAATGAAATCTGAATGTTCAGGGAGGAAAGGAGCTGCAGTGTAGTCCAGTGTGCTTCCACAGTCTGAATGACTGGGGACAAGAGCTGCAGAAATAACCAGTCACCTTGCCATGTAAGTGCAGCCAAAAAGTGATATGGGAATCTCAGTGCACTGAATTGTTGTGTACATAATGGTGTGTAATTTTATGTGATATGATTACTCAGAGGAGAGGGTATGTAATTGATTTCAATTATAAAGAACTTTTGGTATATCATGATGTTGACAAGATAGGCAACTCTGTGCCCAGATTGTATACATACACCCATCATATGCACTTTTTTAATTTTTGCATTAAAAAAAATAAAATTTTCATAAGTTTTGTACCTTGCTTGTTTCACCTTGTGAGATTTAAACCAGCAATATTTTTAATAGAAATTTTTAAATAACTTAGTAAAAATTAATTTGGCGCTTACAGATGTAGCAGGTATGAGAAAAGAATTAACATCTTCAGACACTGATATTTAAATTATTGGTGCTTTTAAAAAAATTATTTATTCTGACAGCTGATAAAAATGTTTGATAGCAGCTGCTGATACCAGGAAGCAGGATGGTGTCCAATCCATGCGCATGTACAAAATATGCAAGACAGAAAGGTGGAATCTATTTCAGCTGTTTCGAAACATAAGTATGAAGTGGTAAACAGCCTGTAGAGTATAATCTACTTCACCATTTGCAGTTCATGACTGATAAATACTCCTGAATAACTGTAAAAGCTGATGGACACTTGCAACATAACAATACAACTTTAACTGTGCTTTCTCTGATCTGCCAAGATTCTCCACTTAGCCAAGATGCAGCCTGGTGTTTGAAAGTATACAGTGTCACTCCCGCATCCAGCACCTTCAAAACCAATAGAACTCCATGTGGGCGCAGTTATTAGCTTCTGGATAACATCACTTGCAGGTTATTTAAAGTGTTTCATTGAATGCTCTGCTCTTCTGTAGCTTCTAGAAGGGTACTTCATGCAGCTTGCTGAACTTCAAAGTTAAATGCTGTAAAAAAATAATGGTAAGAACAGGCTGTTCAAAAGTTGTATCATCCTGAAAGAAAGCTGTGTCAAGGAGGGATTTCTAGCTCTTGGAACACATCTCTTAGATGTAGGATAGTAGTTGTCTAAAGACTGGCATAGAGAGAGGCGGACTGTGCTGAGTGTAACTACACAATGAAGCACAGTGGTGTGGCAAGGAGACTAAGACACTGAAGCACAAAGCACAACACTCTAAAAAGTTAAAATTCAGTCTGTGGTCAGTGGAAGCAAAGAAGGAAGAAATGGTTTCTAAGCTGTCGTGTTTGTCCAGAGGATTTGGGGTTTTGATGCATTCAATACATACCAAAAAACAAACTGCATTTTACCCTGGGCCCAACTGCATAAACACCCAAGCAAATGTTTAGTATTACATGGATGCTATTGACATTCTTAGGATTTTGACAAATACTTATGTTTGCTTCCCACTTCTACATCAGAAACTGGACACAAACATTGGCTATCAAGGTTTCTGAAAGCAGTTCATAGACTGCACATCCTAAGATTTAAATGTCCCAAGTAAAAAAGTTTCCCAGTCTTCAAAAGAACTGTGTAAGTTAAGAATTTCTCATTCAGTGATGCCTCCAAGGTCTGAAATGTCCAGGCTCAGTTTTTCCCAGCTGCATACACTCCTATGTGAGTGATGATAGGCTCAGCCATTCATGCGATGCAGAGGGAGAGAGTGCTCATGGTACTCTGCCACAAATGTGTTGTATCCTCATGCCTTGTGGAAGGGGGAATGTAGTAACTGAAGCCTCTCATAGCTAAGAGCTGGCTGCCATGCAAACTTCTGGTTATGTATTTCAGCTTCTTCAGACGCACTGAAGTCCTAACAGGGACGCCAATTGCTGCTACAGGCATTTTAGAGATGCTGTTTATGGTGGTGTTTTGAGGAAGCTGCTGGGAAAGAAGGTGCCCAACTCCTCCCAACATTTGAAGTGCTGTGTTGGATCAATCTTTCCTCTTGACTGGGGAGGCCAAAATGCACCTTTTGTGAATGCTAAACATGCAGTAAAAGCATTGCTGCTTAAAGGATGATTCGTACAGTTAATTTACTGATTTGGAGAGGGAAAAAGTAAAGGCCCAGATATGGGAGAAGGAAGAATGGGTTCTATTTCTAACTCTTTGTGTTAGTTTAAATTTCTCTCTTCCATTTGTACAACGAAAGTGGTAGTTTTAATTTACATACATCCCAAGATGTAAAGCACTGATTATTTTAAAAGAGGATCTTTCTATAAACAGTGCTTAGTTAATAATAGTTTAACAAGTTATTTTCTTAATGAACTAGTACTCTTCAACCAATCTCTTTTTGTTCAGATTTTGCAACCTTTTTTGTGTCTATTTTTTAAGGGTACAGTGAAAAAACAATCTAAACTTGATCTTTGCTTTAATCTCTCCAGGTAGACAAAAATCATGCAAAAAACTTGGGATTGTTGTAAAGTGGGGTTCATAATTGTACTTTGCTCCATGTTCTTTGCATGTAAAAGTTACAAAAAACCTGAAAACATTGGGTTGTATAAAAATGTTGAGACATATGAACATTACATGTCTAAGCTGAAGTAACAGTCTACAGTTCATGGAGAGAGAAAGGAGCCTCCAGTGGAACATTCATTCTGCTTTAAAGAGTTAGTTGTTTAAGACTTACAGAATTAATTGTTCCCCCATTTCTCTTCATCAGAGGGAGTATGAATAACCAATTTAGAAAGGACACCTAATTTTTCGTAGAAGAAATTGGTTACTATAGTAAAAGTAGAAATAGTGTTTAGCTTTTCTGCAATCTTATAAAAATTTGTAAAATCAAAGTGACCAAAGTTTGTGAGTGTCCTGGTTTCCAGTATGGACAGGGTCGATTCTCCCTTGGCCCTAGCATGCACACCTATTCCCCTCCATGTGCGCCACGCCCAGGGGGCAGCAGGGAGCTGGCTGGAAGGGGAGGGGCGGCAACCGGAAGTGGGCGTGGTGATGGCTCAGCCTCGGGGTATATCTGGGCAGGCAGTGCATGCGTGTGGTTCGACAGCAGCGGTCAGGGCGTTGCGGGCTGTGGTAGGTATCGTACTTGTGTTTGTATCTTCCATCTGTGTTACTGTTCTCCTGTAATACCTGTTGTTCTGGTAAACAGTTTTTAGCTCAACCTACGAGTCTGCCTTTTCCTTCCCATCCTCTCCCCACCGCTGTGGGGCGTCAGAGCGAGCAGGCTGCCACGTGGCGCTTTTGTTGTCGCCGAGGTCAAACCATGATAGTGAGGTTTCTGTCATCTCTGATGTGAATCTCTCATTATTATTATGCCTGTAATACTATTTCTGCCAGTTCGTCCCACGTTTCTTCAGATAGGCTGTGAGTTCTTGGCTGCATGTGCTGCATGTGCAGCTAGAAAACAGGACACAGCCCAATAGTAAAATCAGAAGGGTTACTTTTAATCTGGGAATTCAAATTCACCTCATAGCCAGAAATCTGAAAGTACTTAAATTCAAACGGTTTTTTTTTTTGCTGGGCTCTACTTAACATCAAAGGTTAAACGTAATATATGTGACNAGTAAAAGTAGAAATAGTGTTTAGCTTTTCTGCAATCTTATAAAAATTTGTAAAATCAAAGTGACCAAAGTTTGTGAGTGTCCTGGTTTCCAGTATGGACAGGGTCGATTCTCCCTTGGCCCTAGCATGCACACCTATTCCCCTCCATGTGCGCCACGCCCAGGGGGCAGCAGGGAGCTGGCTGGAAGCGGAGGGGCGGCAACCGGAAGTGGGCGTGGTGATGGCTCAGCCTCGGGGTATATCTGGGCAGGCAGTGCATGCGTGTGGTTCGACAGCAGCGGTCAGGGCGTTGCGGGCTGTGGTAGGTATCGTACTTGTGTTTGTATCTTCCATCTGTGTTACTGTTCTCCTGTAATACCTGTTGTTCTGGTAAACAGTTTTTAGCTCAACCTACGAGTCTGCCTTTTCCTTCCCATCCTCTCCCCACCGCTGTGGGGCGTCAGAGCGAGCAGGCTGCCACGTGGCGCTTTTGTTGTCGCCGAGGTCAAACCATGATAGTGAGGTTTCTGTCATCTCTGATGTGAATCTCTCATTATTATTATGCCTGTAATACTATTTCTGCCAGTTCGTCCCACGTTTCTTCAGATAGGCTGTGAGTTCTTGGCTGCATGTGCTGCATGTGCAGCTAGAAAACAGGACACAGCCCAATAGTAAAATCAGAAGGGTTACTTTTAATCTGGGAATTCAAATTCACCTCATAGCCAGAAATCTGAAAGTACTTAAATTCAAACGGTTTTTTTTTTTGCTGGGCTCTACTTAACATCAAAGGTTAAATGTAACATATGTGACAAGAGGAAGGCAATGCAGAGAGAGGAAAGAGTGAATAGGCAGAATTCCACTTTCTAAGGCCGAGAATAGATCGGCTGTTGTTAGCAGATCTGCCACTAAACACAGGGCACAATGTTGTAAATATCATAGCATGGCACTATCTGCATCTTACAAAAGATCACACCAGGACAATCGTGATGTGGTCTCCTCTACTACATACAGCTCCAGCATTAAAAGGTAGGAGGGTTGCCATCATACCCATACATTTTATGCTGTGAAAAGAGTGCAAGATATTTTTATAGCTGTCTGGGTTCCCTGTTTTCCTCTAGGCGTCTGTCCTCAGACAGCCTTCCAAATGCAAGGCCATCATACAAGCAAAATAAAGAAAGAAAGTAATTGGATTAGCACTGCACATATAACACCTAGGAATTTTAAAGGAAAAGGTTAGACATGCAGGGAATTTAAAATTACTTTAAATATATATATTACTATAAATATATATATATATATTGCTGCTGATCACAATCCCACCAGTTGTACTGAATATTGTCAATGTTTGTGTTGAGCCGTCTTTGTGCACCACTGTACACCCTTACCAGAAATCTCATGGTAACTCATAAGCAACAGCAGAAGATCTGGTAATATCTCTCATGTGAGGTATTATTCGTTTGATGAATGAGACTGTCTTCCATAGAACTCAAGACTTGCATATTTCCACACACGTATATCTAACAAGGCCTGTGTGACAGAAACAAGAAAGGAAGGCAGTGAGAATCAAACACTGAAGTCCTGATAGGCTTTGGCAGTTCTACCGGAATGACTGACTTGTTTCTTGAAGGGCAGAAGATCATGAACAAACATAAAATGGATGTAGAAGAAGGACAGTAGAGCCAGCAACTTAAGATATGGACACAAAAGTAGTATTGTTTCACCAGGAGAGAGAGGAAAGAGCAGAGGTATATTCAATACTTTCTGAAGAAATATTCATCAAGCTGGAAATGCAAAAGGAGAGAGTGGATGATCTCGCAGAGAACACTCAACTGAGGAAGACAATAAGAGAAATAATGTGTGCTGGTATATTAAAAAGTACAAAACTGATTAATTAAGTGGGAATTGTCATATTGCACGATGGCATTACTAAAGGTAAAATGCAAAGGAAAGAGTAGTTTCTTGAAGGCTCTGATCAGCACATTGGGACTTTATCAGATTTTTAATTTAAAAAGTGTTATATTTCAGTCAAGAAAGACAGCATGGAGCACAGCTCCACCATCCTCAGTAAAATAGTGAAAGATAATGTGCCCAAGTGCTGTGGGTTAACCTCGCCAGGCAGCTCAGCTCCACACAGCCACTTGCTCACTCGTCCCAGTGGGGTGGGCAGAGAATTAGAAGGTAAAAGTGAGAAAACTTGTGTGTTGAGATAAAGGCTAATAGGGAAAGCAAAAGCTGTTCTCGCAAGCAAAGCAAAGTAAGGAATTAGTTCACTGCTTCCCACTGGCAGGCAGGTGTTCAGCCATCTCCAAGAAGCAGGGCTTCATCAGATGTCCCTCTTTTCCTCTTTCTTTCCCAAGCATTTTATTGCTGAGCACAATATCATATGGCATGGGATATTCCTTTGGTCAACTGGGACCAATTGTCCTCACTGGTTCCCTTCGAACTTCTTGTGCACCTCCAACCTAATTTCTAGCAGGGTGTGCATGAGGAACAGAAAAGGCCTTGATGCTGTGCAAGCACTGTTCAGCAACAGCTAAAACACTGGCGTGTTACTGACACTGTTTTGGTCAGAAATCTAAAACATAGTACCATACCAGCTTCTGTGAAGAAAATTAACTCTATCACAGCCTGAATCAGTACACTGAGGAAATGCAGTGCTTCCTGTAATGAATTCATTTGCATGAAATTTAGTGACTTCATGTCTTTGTTTAACATGACAAGCTCTTTTCTTTGCACTGCCTAGTTCCGTGGGAAAAAAAAAAAAAAAAAAAAAGAAAAGAAAAAGTCTCTCCATGTTGTCTTTTTAACACAAGACTTGGGAACTTATTGAGATTTAATGAGACAAACAAAGGATGAGGAGAGCAAGCTTAAACACCTGCATATTCAAGCAAGGACTAACAACAGTCTGCTTTAACTTCTGAGCGTGCTTATTTGGCGTTCTGTGGGAAGATCTCTGTGGTACAAATGGAGATTCTTTTTGATAAGGGTCTGAAAGTGCCCCCGTCAATGCTGCCAGCTCATGGGGCAGGGCTTGCCACACAATGAGGGGAATGGCTGAAGCAAGACCAGCGCCCTGAGCTGTCCTCCCCTCTGTGCTTGCCTTCAGGGATGCTGTGGATGAGTGCTCAAAGATTATGTAACCTGGCAGCAGCTCTTTAGGCTGGTTTGTGAGCCTACAATATCTGCTATAGCTTATGCTGAATAAAATGGACTTGTTTGTTCGGCATTATTTAAATGCTGCTGTCGCAGATGTAGCCTCTCTCAGAAGTCAGGCATCATCAAAAGTTCACATTTTTTTCTCATTAAAACAGTTTGCAATAATTAAATTGTACATGTCTGTGTTTCTAATTCAAAAAGGCTAAATAGTTGGCAAGCCTCCTAAAGTAGGATTAGACTGCAGACCAGCTCAGACAATGCTTCCAGGCCTCAGGGATGTACTGCAGAATCAGTTTAATAAAGTCTGATTAGATTACTTTCTCTGGTCAATTTGAAGCACACTGGCTATGGGATAATTCATCTTTTTAGCTTACCACACTGCTCTTTTTCTTTGCTGAATCATATTTTAAAAGCAATAAACATATTTTTAAAATATCTATTTATTTACAGACATAAAGAGGCATAACCTCATGAATACCCTGTTGTCCCAGTGCAGCTTACTATTATATACCAGTCTAAAGAACTGACTCATTGCTTGAGAAGTTTGTGCTTGGTGGCTTCCCATCTTAATATATCTCCCTTTTTCCTCTACATAAATGACCTTGTTAGTAGTACAAGAAAACAGTCTCACATTCTTATCGTGACCTGTCAAGATAACAGATTACGTACTGAAAACAGAGGTAAAGTTAGATGTTTCAGACAAATTACTGGTTAAAAAAAGGTGTTGAATTCTAGTCATTTGGTTTAAAATGTCCATGGATCTGAATATCTTTAAACTTGATCTATTGCATGCTACGTGGAACAAAAATTTATTCAGGATGTCTGAGTCTAGAACTCCTTTAAATTGCCTGTGCTTAGAATAACAGAGCTTGCATTTTTCTAATTTCCTACCTAATGCCATGACTATTAGAAGAGGTATTAAAGTCAACGCAAAATATACCTTCCTTTGGTCTCTCTTTATGGTGCTGAGTTATGCCAACCAATCCTAGCAGCCAGTTCAGCTCCTTGAAAATGCATTATTCCATTCTGGTTTGCCTTTCACTAGTTTGTGCCCAGTCATTTCTTCAAGCTCTTAGCTGGCTTGGTACACAAATTCTGCTGCATTATGCATTCTATTTTCTACAGGAATAAAGAAATATTTCACATTCTTCCAAGGTTGTTATTTCTATATAGTGCCAGATTAAGAAACAAATGGGTGCAGGTTTTCTTCATGGACTCTGGAATAACAATCAATAAAACTATTTGTAGTTCCTGAAGATAAGAATATACAGTGTCCAAACCAGAAGATACCTATATGTCAAGGACCGACCTTATGAAATGCTGCTCAAGTTTCTGTTTCATTTTCTTAAGTTCTGAGCAAGGGTTTTCAGTGGTTTGCAGGCTCACTCGAGTAAAATGGACCAGGAAGAGTTTCGAGAAAATATTTTTGCATTATAACTGGTTACCATCACAGGAATGAAGAGTTGTGAAAACTAAAGGGGGAAAATAGAATCAGGTGTTTCTAGGGTTCCAATTTAAATGTATGGTGATGGTATTTTCATGCCTGGTTGAAGTTTATTTCATTAAGCTAATAATTTGTGGTCTGTCTGTTGATACATTCTTCTAATCTAATAAACATATAGAGACATTTCCCTCAGATTAGATTTATGCACTGTTTTCAAATAACTGGACAAAATACGGATAGAGAAAGGAGGGGGAGAGAAAGAGAAGCAAAACATTCTCCTCGTATTTTCTGGGGAAGGCTACAAGGACTAGACAAGGAGTCCTGACACATCCTGTCAGATTGCTGCTAAAAATTCAAAGAAAAACACAGACTGCAGTACTTGTATGGTGGCTTTTTAATAACCTTTCTGCAAATTTCTTGCTTAACACTCACTAGCTGCCATGGGTATGTGGTGCACAGTAAATGCAAGATGTATTTCTGGCTTCTACAGGAGGCTATAAAGGCCCAGACATATGTATAGTTTGAAAGCCTGAGCCGCCTAGTCTGGCAAACCATGTTCCCTTATTTTCCTCTTTAAATTCAGTGTCTGTAAAATCTTACAGAAATTAAACATTTACACTCTTTGGAGCCTGGTTTGGTGGGGTTTGTCTACTTGCTAGTAAAATGTCACTAATGCTGTTAAAACTTGTTTAAACCTTATAAACCAACTCACTCAGCAAAACATGTTAAAATAAACTGGATAGGAACCAGAAGAGATGAGACAGGATTATTTAAATCTAATATGTGTTAGAATACAGCTTAAGTCCTCTGACCCTAATCACTTTCCACCAGAGTACATCAAATTGGGATCCTGGGACAATTTACGTAGGAGTCTGAGTAAATGTACTAGCTTTGCCCTACAGAAGAATTCATGCCCTTTAATAAGGAGGGGAAAAACATGGATGGCCTCATATTAGTTCCACAGGCTATCTATATGCATGAGAAAGCCCAGTATACAAACTGCAGTGACGGTGCTGATCCTTAAGTACAAATGCGGTGAATGGAAGTGCTGCGCTTGTAGCAGCTTCTATTGCTGCTCCTTTTTTTTTGTGTTAACTTTGTATAACAATAATTACTGTTAGAGTTAGCAAGCTTTCGTTTTCTTTAGGCATTTGCTTAGATTTCTGTTTGCCTTGAAATCTACCTTTCTCAGCTAATGCCCTGGAAAAAGCTGAGCCTGGGTAACATGGCCCTGTCTGCAGTGCTATGCATTGTTAGAGAAATTTCAATCAAGCTAGTGAGCAAGTCATGGTAATGACATAGCCTTAATGAGAGAATCGAAATTCTTAAGAGAGTTGTGCAATGACAGTACTCAGAGATACTTTGGACCTCTCCCATTGCTTCTGTTACTGTGAATAACTGGGATGCCTGAAGTAACTGGAGAAGATCATCAGTGCTGACACCTGGGGTTGTTTATTTGGCATAGATGTATTTGTTCCTGTTCCTCTCAGCATGATGGGGTTTATTAGGTGGGTTGGAAGTAAAGTAGGATATACATCAATTTTTTTCACTTTGCTTTACTTGATTCTCCAGTTTTTCATTATTCCATTATTTTTTCATAGGATGTTTGGATTAACCCAGTTCCCAAAGCAAGTCTGTAGAGTTTGCTATCAAATCCCTAGCAAAGCACCCATTCTGACCATTTTTGCCTTCAACTATGTCTTTCTCTCCAAACTCAGTTCTTAATATCATAAGGGTCAGAAAAGCAGCACTAAGTGCAGGGACTATGAGCTTATCATGAAAATTTCATGCAGGAGTAAAAGTTAGTATCATAGGTGCAAATAAACAGTCTTCAACATGTTGCTATGTTTGAGAGAGATGGTCATGGAAAACTAGTCAGGCAAGTAAGCAATTAGAAATACAGGGATAGAGCCTTAGGTACCTCCTAGCTGTTTTTTGTCTGTTCTGTATCACAGGAGTCAATGCAGCAAGCTTCTGAATAGTTAGGGATGCTCTGAATCACACTAAAAATAGCAAACCAGTTGAAATATCCATTACTTGGATCTAATATATCTATTTAAGATTTACAATTGTACAGTTAAAAAACCCCAACAGAGCAGCATGGGGAGATTTGTCATCTATTTTGATACTGATAGAAAGAAATCAAACTGATTTTCAGTGAAATGAAGTCAACAACAAGAAGTATACGCTTAGAAGACTAATGTGTATGTGACATTTTATGGTGGTGCTTTTTTAAACCAGTAGCAGCCAAATGTTTCTGCAGTCTTTGACTCTTTCTGAATTAGATCAAGTTGTTCATCGCCGAAATATTTTTAAAAAACAACTGCAGCTGTGACAGTCTGTTTTCTAAGTTAGCATTTTCTGTTATTTTGTCTGTCAGGGCTCTTGTGGGGTAACAGAACTGTGGAAGCATTTCTGCACTTGTAGCAAAAAGCCAAGAAACTCCTGGCTTTTCACCAGAACTGAAACATTCTAGAAAAATTCTCACCTGAGACACTGCAGTGGCAGCATTTACTTTTGTGAATGAAAGCTACTATTTCTACCTAAGAAGCAATTCTTGTGAGCCTGTACATTAAGAATTTTTAAAACATGCTCCCCATCCCCTCAAGAAATCCTTCCATTTCTCAATAATTAAAATAACACATTTCTCAATGATCTAAATAATATATTAGCAATGAATGAATCATTTGACCATAAGGCCACATTCAAATTTTTGTTTATAGTTTGACAAGAGATAAAAATGTTTATCCTAATTGGTATCTCCTCCTGTTCAGCTGTTATCTCTAGGTATAGCTGAGAATATGACCTTAAACTGGCTCTAGATCCATATTTACATTTATTTTGGGACTTAGACTGGGATCCTTATTGGAATCAACTGCAATGAGAGTGAATGTAACTAATGTCTATCATCTTGTTCAGAATTCTGTCTCATTGCAACGCAACTCCTCTTCTGAAAGCAAGAAATCCTTCAAAGACAATGAAATAAAACTTTTGTTAAATGCAGTTCAGACCCATGAATAACCACGGGAAGCTGTTGACATTTATATGGCAGTTGCTGCTAAAGTTCATCTCCAGCCATTTAGAGTATTCTTTTAGCAACTGCAAAAACAATACTACAAGGACTATTGTGGTCCCTTGGCAGAGCTGAGTAAAGGCTTTTTACAGGACTGTGATTTTTACCAACATTTCTCCTCTTCATCTCTACACCAAGTCATGACTTGTATGACAGAAAAAATTTACGCATGAAATACTTGTTACACTGTATAAAGCTACAAGGCTTAATGGGGTCCTTCCCAGATACAGAAGAGTCAAAACTAAGAGATATCTTTATAATCAAGGTGTTAGGACATTGCTTGATATGAGCTGTGAAATTAATCTAAGTCACCATAACCCCATCACATATCCAAACCAAGAAGTTACAGCTCTCTCTCTCTGACTTCCTCTCCCTTTCAGAAATCTAAGTTATTAATTCCAAACAGAACAGGTCTGGATGGACTGGCTTAGGTTTGCTGACTCTGTTATGGTCTTTTTTTATCTCTCTTTTTTTTGTTTCAAAACTTCAACCTCCTCCTTCCCCTTTCATCATCTTCCCATCTTTGTGGCCAGGTTTATTCACAACATTGTAATTTCTCGGGTATGTGTAGAAATTACTTTTGTTTATTACAGATTCACAGAGTTCTTGCTGACTGTTGCCATGGATTTCCTTTGAAGTCCTGCTTTTAGTATTTTAAGGTTTTTAAGGGCAACTTGGAAATTCAGGGTCCCGGTTACACATGGATAAACAGAACTGGAGCTCAGCCTTACCTGATAATTGTGTATAGCAGCACTGGGAAGCGACATCTGTAGTTGTGTTAAGGATGTGCCTCTGCTTTCATTATTGGCCTATATTTCAAAAGCATGATTTTTTTTTTTGGTTTTTTTTTTTTCAGTGATAAAATCTTTGCTGGATAATTGAATTACAGTTATTTAAATAAAGCAAAATACAACACTGATGGAAAAAAAAAAAACCCACACTCTTTTTCCACCCTCTGTTAATTGCTTGTATTTATCTGGCTTAGTAGGTGATGTTCTAAATCTAAATTCCCCATTGTTTGTAAAGTTATCTCACATGTATAAAAAAAATAAAACAGATATAGTGTCTTAAAATAGCAAATTATTACTATAGCACAGCTGGAAAGTGTTCATGGATTATCCTTTGCAGCGTGAAATGAGTGAGGAAAGAGAGAAACATCAGTTTGTTTATTCAAGATGCTAGCAATTGCAGCCCTGCTGCTTTCAGCCTGTCCCTTCCTTCAGCCTTTCAAAAGACGGATATGGGCACCCTGGCTAGTACTGCCTCCTGACACACAGAAACTATTCAAGAATATGTTGTTATTTATCACAATATATACTTTGTGCTAAAAATATGAAGCCAAAGGGTGGAGTGACTGTGATCTGAGGGACCCATTACACAGAAATTGATTCTTAATTTTGAGTCTTTGGATTTTTGCTGTTTAATGGAAAACAGTTTTTCATGATTATTCAATGTTTTCAAAAATCAAGGAAGTCAGTTGCAATTATAACTCATTTGTAAATGAATGCATGATTATTATTGTGGTATATAAACTTAGCTTCAGTGCGCTTTAGAGTTGTAAGCATGGATTAGAAGCAAGAAATTGTGCAGGTGATATGAATAAGGACTGCCACAATGGCACATGCAGGACTGTAGTACTTCAGTGAGATAAAGCTGCTCAAAAGTAGGCACACCACAATAGCACTAGTGTTTAACAGTTTACACTGTAGTAGGAAAGGTTGAGAGGGAAAATTATTTCTCTTATTTTTAATGGTTTTGTACTTTGCAATGCATTAGATCCTGCCAATTAGAATTTGTGTATCTGAAAACTTCATCTGCCTACTCTGTATATGCCAGATAAATAACTCTGCTAACTGGCTGAGGACTTAAGGGAAGTGGAGGCTCAAGCAACAGGTAGAAAGTTCACACCTTTTTAACCAATCACTTTCACTAATGCATGGTACGTTTAAGAAATCCTTTTAACATAAGCTTGCTTGACACAACCTTAAGTCTTATTACTAATCCCTCTGAAGGATTTTTTTCTTTGACTGTCTAACGAAAGAACTCCAGTAAGTGTACTGAGCAAATTGAAAAATGAGGCAGGCTGAGGGAAGCAGGCTAGAAAATCACTGATGAAATACAGGGGCTCAAGAGTCTTTCAAGTGGGATGATTCACAAGGGTGGTGGAAATGATTGTTTAAGGCATAAGAATAAAGATGGGTTATGCAACTTCATGTTTTATTGCTGAAATACAGGAATAGCACCATCCGCTCATATTACTCTTTCTGCATATTGGAAGATGACTAGCACTGGCTCCCAAAGAACTGGCCCATGTCCTCCTGTTCCAGATGCAAATTTCCACTTCTTTTTTCAGTTAAGGTGCACTGATTTGGCTGAATGAGAGTTTTCCACAGCCAGAGAGCTGAGAACCACATTCCTTTTTCCATACAAAATTATTGCTATTGACTAATAAATTCCAACCCCTCTCCCAGCATCATCAGTACAAAATGTTGCTCCTTCATAGTAATTAAGAAGCATTCAGGCTACAAAAAGTGAGTAAAGTACTGATTGTTAATTAAGGATGTGGGTTTGTCATACCTGCTAGCAAGGTAAGGGAGATTACTAAAGAAAGACGCAATTTTGAGATTATACACTGTTGCCCAACTTTCAGACTTGGGTTGTCTGAAAGATGTCCAACAGAAGTTACTGTTCATATGGACAAGATTCAAATAGGAGATGCTCTAGAATGATGATTACAGTATTTCATAGAATCATAGAATCATAGAGTGGTTAGAGTTGGAAGGGACCTTAAAGATCATCGAGTTCCAACCTCCCTGCCATGGGCAGGGACACCTCTCACTAGAGCAGGTTGCTCCAAGCCCCATCCAGCCCGGCCTTAAACACTTCCAGGGANGCCAGCGTGCACTGCTGTGGAGTCAAGTTTAATACATCAATAAGAACACAGAATCACAGAATCACCTAGGTTGGAAGGGACCTTTTAAGATCATCAAGTTCAACCAATGGGGGGAGAAACAAAAAAAACCCAAACCAAACAAACAAAAAAACCCAAACAAACAAAAAGCAAACAAAAAACTCACAAACAAACAAACAAACAAAACAAAACAAAACAAAACTACACAAAAAAAACCACCAAAAACCAACAACAACAAAAAAAAAGCCCCACAAACCACCACACAACACAACACTAGCAAACCCAACACACCACACAAAAATACATCCAACTCTAATCCATATCCCCGAGCACCATGTCGACTCCTCTATTGACACCACAATGGTTTTCTGCTTGCTTGCAGTCATTATAAAAAAACAACCCAAACAACCCTATACTTAAGTGTAGGTAATAAAAACAAAGACAGTGAGTTTACTGAAAGCATTAAAGACTGCCTAGGGTATGGCAGTTTAGAACTACCAAAACATGTAACTTATCCTAACTCTAAAACTAAAGGATTCATTCATATTTTCTTCTACCCTCTCAGACCCATCTGTTACACCATAATTAACTCTTTTCAGGTTTCTTTCAGGAATTCCAATCTTTGTGTGTCAGACTTAGACCCATTTGCAATTTGTGGCTTGCCTTTCTTTCCAAACTGTGTCAGAAGTGATAGGGATGATGCAGAGGATATGCTCAAAGACTTTTGTGAGTTTTCCTTTAAGGGAGAAATATTTTTCAAAGAAGAAAAATGCTTTATCTTTTCACCTTTCTCACTTTTATTAAAATTACTTATAGAAATATGAAAAGTATATATTTTTTAAGGACACATAATTTGAAAAAAGCTGTGATATCACACGAATACTATAAAAATGTGGATTTTTTTCAGGATTTTTCTTTCTACATAAAAGATAGGAAATGCATAAGAAAACTTCTGGACAGACTAACTGACATACTGGTTAAATCTAAATGTAGAAAAGGGCAATAGTGGGCAATGAGGTTAAGCAGAGATCTAAAGATTAGTGGAAGCAATAAACAGAAGGCTTTTAAAAATGAAAAAAATATTGTGAGTCTGGGAAGGAGAAACATTTAAGAACTATAAAGTACAGAGAACAAAAAGCTGTATTGCAACTTGAGCTTCAGATAATGCTTCAGTAGATGCTCGTAAGTCATTAGAATACCCATTTAAAAATAAATAACAATAAGAAGCTCAAGGACTAGTAGCTGACTAGAAGCAGAAACAATAAATGTAGCCACAAAATTAATTTAATGAATTACATTTTATGTTTAAAAGAATAAATATAGTTAGTAACAAAAAGCCAGAGATCATCTAGAATAGAATAGAGAATGTTAACACGAAATGATAGTACAGAACTGATAATATAAAAAATAGTATTGAAAAAGAGTGATAGGAGATTTAAGTTCAGAAGTCTGATATTTCACAGAAGACTGAAATGAAAGAGAATGAGATCTAAAACACAGTTACAGTTTTTATTTGTTTGGGTATTTTTTTTTTTAGATTGTCTTGATTTTGAGCAATTTTTAATTCAGTAATTTAAGCTTCTAAAAATAGTTTATTCAAAATCAAAAATATATATAAAGGATTGTGCTTTTGCTTCAGAGTGCATTTCTTTAAGATTACAGAACCAAATTCAGTTACATAAACTTATATTCTCTTCTACTGTTGCAAGATAATTGTTCTTTCGTACCAGTATGAAAATGAGTTTTGCTCACAGAGTTAAGTGTAAGAAGTAAGAATATAGAAGAAGAGGAGAGAACTTCCGGTTCTCAAATTGTACTAGGTGAGCACTGCTGCTAAATTAGTGTGCTGATTAAGTGGGTTCATCATACTCCCTTAAGAAAGCAAAGGAATCTGTCTTTGGTAGATACAGATTACAAAGCTGGGTTTTCACATCAGTACTCTTTTGAAAGTAAGTACAAGATATTTTCACCAGTGTGAGTAGAAAGCATGCTTCTGAATTTGACATAAAATAAAGGTTAGGAAAAACAGTCCTGCTGAGCATCACACACCGCTTTCGAGGCTGTTCCAAATCTATGACCTTGAATGATCAGCTTATGGCTTACTTTTCAACATGTCCGTTACTAATACAAATACAAGTGTCTAGACTATAAGAGCTTGATGACCTGCTCTTTCCTGTGCGTGTGCGTGCGCACACACCCACACACAGAGTTGATGAAATTCTACTGTTCTGTAGAAATGTGCCAACTGACTGAAATGTTCTTCAAATATATAATAGGGAATATGACCACAATTTTTCTTCTTGGAAAATAGACATAAAAGTAAGAGGGTCTTCATTCTTTGATACAAAATCTTCTGGTTAACTTAAATCATAGTCAATAAATTTAAGAGTACCTTTAAAAGAAAATTTTGCATTTTCTAGCTTTTTATTATTTCATAACTCAAAGTATGGAAATCTTGCTGTTATGAAAATTAGCATTCATCTTTATAGTGTATAAGAAAATAAAACTGTTTGTTGAACAGTACTTTCTCTGACTGATGGCTGATGCAGAATTTTGTACCCTTTAGCTATTTATGCAGTTTGTGAAAGAAACTCCTCTGGTTTAACTCAAGTCTAGGACCAACTTCAAGTGAAATTCCCATGCAGTTCCACATTTGCTTCACACAGGTACAATTACACATTCCCAAAAAAATAAAGTTGTCTGTGTCCCTGGCTGAGTAAAGAAGACCCCTCTGCTCTCTACCATTTCATGTTCTGTGGAGTTGTGCAAGAATGCTCACAAGAACTCACACCTTACAATCCTGACATGGCATCTACCGGTTCCTTGCTTTTAGTTCCTTGTCCTACTTACACTTTAGTATCTTTTCACACCAGCTCCCAGAGGGAGAGGCAAAATTTGCAACATCGCCTAGTTTTGTGCTGGCCCTGAGAGCATAGTATCAATATTTAATTTCTCCAAATCAATTGATTTCTCTGCTTTGGCCACCACAGTGGTTGATACTGCTTCATTCATGTTTAAAAGGCAAATTTTGTATCATTTTTTCACTTCAAGAATGGTTATATAAGAGGCTGAAAAATGACATGAAGAAAACAGGTTTGGTCAAAAGTGAAAACTTGAAAACCAGAGGCTCAGATGTAGCAGAAAGGGATGTCAAAGGAGTCAAAAATGTGTATCTAAAGGAAAGGGGCAGAAAGACCATGGTAAAACACTTCCAATGAGAGATAAGAAGAATCCCAGAAGAGCGAGTGTGAAAACCTGGGTTGAGGTAAAACAAACCAATTTTCCGTTTTACAGTTTTACTTTTTTGGCTGGGCCTCTTCTAACTAACTAAACTCTGAAATTAACAGCATATTGTTTAGAAAACTTCACTCTCGCGGTGATAAGATTTGATTATACCAAGGAACGGTATTCAGAGAGGCACTTGCTTATGCTTATTGCTATAACAACCAAAGTCAGGTAATTTAGTTATTTGCCCGCTGGAGGGTTGGAAGCAGAAAAGCGTAGAGGGGCCATACCTATAAGGAGGAGCGGACAGGAGAGGTGACCCAAAACTGACCAGTCAGGGTATTCCATCCCATTCGCATCATGCTCAGTATAAATGGAACTGTTTGGGTTGGAAGGGACCTTTAAAGGTCATCTAGTACAACACCCCTGCAATAACCAAGGGCATCTTCAGCTAGATCAGGTTGCTCAGAGCCCCTTTCAACCCGAGATTGAATTTTTCCAGGGATGACACATCTAGCACCTCTCTGGGCAACCTGTTCCAGTGTTTCACCACCTTAATTGTAAAGAATTGGTTCCTTATGTCCAATCTAAATCTACCCTTTTTAAATTTCATAACTTCTTAGCATCGTCTCAGATGATGTTACTAGGAGACATTCAGAACATATATGTGAAGCCATAATGATACCAGCATAAAGGAGTCACCTCCCTGTAGCTGTTCTTTCTGAAATTATCAGCTACTTATTCTGACATTACTTTGTAAAAACATAAAATCTTTCAACCTGAGCTAAACAGTGAGAATCTTCCAAGGATCTCCCGAAGTACAGAAAATTTCTTTGTGTGTGAGCAAAATTTTTTTCTGAAGTTTAATTTGGGAAGTTAACTGAAGAAGCCAATAAACAAGACTTCTTACTGTCCATGCTAACATGTTGTGTGTGGGTGAGTGACTGTGTAGATACATATGCGCATGCACACAGAAGTCACGCGGTGATAAAACACGTGCCTGCATGTCCCTCTCTAACATTTATTACATTTTTTTTCCCAGTTTAGGTAAGATTTTAAAATCTCTCTCTTTGTTTTACCCTCTGGTTGTGCCAACATGCAAAAGTTTTGAATTAATGAACTAAAACCAATTACTTGTTGATAGCTTGAATATAATAAGTAATTTATAGAAATATTTAACCTTAACTTTACTGATAGAGTATAGATGTCTGTATTGCAAAGTCTTCCCAAAAGTTTTTCTAGTTCATATAGTGTAGTTAAAGATAGCTATGATTATTCTGGCTTGAAAAACAGTTTAAAAACAGCTGAGAAAGAATAATCACTTCAGAAAGAAATGGTTAGTGTGTGGTTACATTAAAACAATTAAGATTTTCACAGGGCTTGACTTTAATGTATGATTTCTAACATATTTGAAAATTTTTGTCTGGCTGTTATATTAAAAAATAGATGATTGATAATTCTTCAACAGTGAATTTTACTTTTAGTATAAAACATTAAAAAAACCTCTTAAGGAATTATTATTCTCATGTAAAAATGTAATTAATTAATGTAATTAATTGCAATGACTTTTGGGTCATTACTTAAGCTTTTGGATCATATAAAAAGTTAGAATGCTGTGTGAAATACTTTTATAATTCATGAGATTATCTAATGTATGTTGTTGAGCATTCAAGAAAAGACATGCTATATCATCAGCAAATATGGAAAACAGTACCCAAATATCAGGGAGAGGAGAACAGTCCTTCCAAAATCCACATAGAATACATCTACCATCTCTGTTATGGGTCTTTCACCTGACCTCAGAGGTAAAATACATCTGAGAGCAGGAAATTAAAACCTCTATATAATGAGATGTAACTAATCAGAGTTCTTCCATACTGCTTATATCATTTCAACTCCTCTTTGGGAAAATATCACTAAAATTGAAGGGATTCTTTAATTGCTCTGGATCTCTGGAGAAATTAAGAGTACATCACGTTTTAAGAAATACCAGTGCAAAATCCTGTTCAAAAAAAAAAATTGTTGTTGTTGCAATATACTCCATTTGGAATTTTATATAGACAAACAAAAACCAAGCGAAAAGGAAAATAATAAAACAAACCTGTACTTTTCCTGTATTCTACCCCAAAACTTTTCTGTTCACACTTCGGTAGGGAGATCAACTTTCACTGTAAATAAATGTTTCGTTTGCTTTTAGATAACCTGAATATTCCCTAAACTGACTCCTATCCAGTTGTTTCAGTTCTGCCTTGAAATTGTACAAACTGCTTTAGTATTCTTTTGCAGTCCTGAAATGACAAGATACCTGCACTGACTAGTTTTCAAAACAGATATGGAGAGCAATCTTGGTAAGTTTTTTTTTTTTTTTTTTTTTTATGTCAGTGAAAAAATAGCACTCCTTTTAGTGTTGTCAAAATAATGATCAAGAAAACAATATTTGAAAATTAAATGGCATTTTGAATTAGATTAAGCAACATCATGTTTATTGATTTGTTAATATAAACTCAAAACAATTAATGTAAAGCAGAATATAGTTGTAAGTTATGTCGAGCTGAAGATTTTATTCCATAATAATCAATTCATAAGTGCGAAATATGGAACTAAAACCAAATAATAAAGAAATTAATCAGGAAATATCAAACTATGACAAGGTTCTTTGGTTTTTAGTTTGGTTTGGTTTTTTTCATAATGATTCTTCAGTGTTTCCTAATGTCCTAAAGCTAAACAAATGTTGGTAATACTCTCAAGGACGTTGAGATAGGAGAGCATCAGAAAGGAGACTCAAAAAAGGGAGGATTTTAATAATATTTAATCTGAAAAACTGGGATAAATTGAGCTTATCCCAATTTGTAAAATCATTTCAAATCTGATGCTTGGAAGAGGATAATTTAATTTCAAAAGGTCAGGAATTTGCTTAGTTACATACACTCTGGGTGTATTTAACAGATGATGAACTTTCTATCAAAGGAAGCTTGCACTGAAGTGTGTTGTAGAATATTGAGGAATATTCCTTATAAAGCCCAGGGCCAAACACACAATTTTATATGTAGTTTTGCTGAACTGATAGAGACAGCAAATTAATAGTATGACGTATATGTTATCTAAGAATGAATTATTCAGCCTCATTTGGAGTGGTTAGATCAGTTCAAAATATCTTAATCTTTTGATGCAATTACACTTAGCTGAGGTACAGTTCTCAGGGGGTTTTGTGTAAGAGGTATCTGAGTAAAAGATTTGGCCTCCTGAGAAGCAAGCAGGCTGTTCTTAGGGATGACTTCCTTGAGTAGAGTTACGGTCAAGGTCTCTGGCAAGATGTTATATAATCTCTTTCTTGACATGTTCAAAATGTATTAATCCTTTAAAGAAATATAACAGCTGGTGTTTTGAACACGCCAGCATAAACTCACATTCGAAGAGTCAGCCTACAATTGAGCTGGACACATTTTATTTACTGCTGCTGCAGTGAAACGGAGGTGAACCCAAGTGAATCCAGAAGGCAGAATAACTGACAATGAACGTGAATTTTTAACTTGTTTCAGATTTATTAATGATTGCTTTTAATTAAACTCTGCTAACTTTCATAAACATTTAGGGTACCGATGAAAGGAAGATAGGTTTTAATTTCCGATATTGAGGTGTTTCTCTGTTCTGCTTTTAGAATGCATTTATTTATATTGTTTTTCTTAAATGNCTGGGGATGGAGGACACAACTAAGGAATTGCCTATTGTCAAGTAGCATTGTTTGATTCCCCAAGGCAACAGAGATCTGATTTTCATCCTTTATTTTCCAATGTAAGACACTGATGATATTTCCAGGTTTACTTTTTTATTTATGATGATACTTAATTCTTTTAACTTGTGACAGAAATTCAAGATTTGAACACAGGTCTTGAGAAATGGAAATGTCAACATGTTTTTCTTCAATTTGTTGTTCAGACAGACTCTATAGTAAGTCATGTCAGAGACAATAAATTGTCCATATTTCACTAGGTTTTTTTCCCTCAAATGTCCCTTCCCTTGACTGCAGTATATAGCATGTTCTCAGCTCACAGCAGCTTCTACCACATCAAAAGTTAATCAGAAAATGTTTGCTACCTGTATTGTTATAAGCAACAGATACATTTTGAGGGCCTTTCTACTTTGGCTGTCAGGCATAGGCTTAGATGAGATAGATTGAAGTTGCTTAAACTTGCTACAGGCACTTTATCCCAACAGCTAGCATCTGTTTCCAGTGAACCATTTTATCAAGGTATTATTTCATGGGAGTGTAAAGTGGCAAAAGTTATCCTCAGACAGCTGTAAATGTTAGGTATGCTTAGGCTTTTGTTGTTGTTGTTTTATTTTACGCATAATTACAAGTTAAAATATCTAACATTTACATCACAGATTGTTTACAGTTTGTTCCCTACAAAGTTATGAAGAACTTTGTCCTGATGGAAGAAGTTTGGCTTGATGAAATGATCAAGATTTGAAATTCTGAGATATTCTTCCAAAAGTACATGTATGCAAACTACCTACTAAAGAAGGGAATGCATTTTCAGGAAAATTTTGATTTATTGGACAATTAGTACAGAAAACTATTTTTTTTTTTAAGAGAAAGACTGGAAGTTGTATTATTATTTACCAAAGAAAAAGAAGCTCTTAGCAGGAGGCAATTTCTTTATTTGAAATGTTGCCCTTTGTACACCAAGAAATACAGATGTGAAAGGATGATATGCAAGCTGCACAACCATGCAGACTCTTTTCCTAGTCCATACCAAAGAAAAAAAAAAAAAGAGGTCTAATTTACTTGCACGATGTTTTTTTTTAACTTTCAGTGCATTCAAGAAAAGCCGGTCATAATGATATTCACACACAGAGTAATCTGTGATCTTTCTCACCAAGAGAAAAAATACATGCTTTTCATGTGACAAAGCTGTCTTCTGAAATTTCCTGTTCTCAGACTGAAAAAAACCCTGATGTTATGAATGGATAGTAAAGTCCTCTATGACATTTAAAAAAAAATAAATTCTTAATTTCTCAATTTCCTACAAGAGGAAAAGTGTAAATTCTGTTTCTGAGCTGTCCGTAGTTGACTTGTTTAATATTCAGCTGTTATTTTGCCCTTTAACATGAATTATACCAAACACAATAAAGCTTTTTTTTTTTTTTTAATTCCTAGTGCTTATCTGTTGAAGTGTGTACAGTCACAGTGGAGTCCAGCACACAGATGACATTTCAGCAAGTAGATGTTCACTGTACATGAGATGATGGTGCAGACTACTAAAAGTTTGGGTCAAATCATATCAAGAGCCTGCATTATGGGTAGATAGTGCTGCTTGTCAATGATGCATCATGGAATTCCCCATTGGAAACAGGGAAGAAAACCTAAGACATCTGTGCTAAGTGTCTAGAGAAAGAATCTAAAAAGCTAACGTCCCTGAACTCTATATATGTGGAAAGAGTACATGTAGGCTCTTACAGAGAGGGATCTGTAATATGTTCCTGACATGTTGAATAAATAGGAGTCCAAAGTAGCCTCCTGGTTTAGACATAATCAGGGCTTGTAAACATAAATGGTGATGTTTGTCAACATAAGTGGTAAACTAAGTTTGTTTCATAAATAAAAATAAAAGAAAAGCTAAGCAAAAGTTTTCTAACCTTTTTCACAAATTCAGTTTCTAAAGTCAGGAGACCTTACCTGTCCCCCTGAAGAAACACTGCTTTAAAAGAATCATTCTTTTTCATCCTATCATTTCCTTTTTAAGTGGAACAGCTAGTGAAACTTTGAAAGTGGAGCACAGTGGAACTGAGCTGAATAATAAAGTAAAATTTGCTTCTAGCCAAAAGAAGTTTTAATTCTTTTTTCTTATTATTTCTTCTAAGCTTCCAGGTCTCCAGTTCCTTGCAGTTCCCAAAGGACTGAAGATAATGGCCTTCAACGCAGACACTGCAGAACGGGTAAAATGTCTGTAATGTATAATTTAGCTTGACTTCTTCAGTCCATATTGTAAGAAATGGCACTGTTACCACCTTTTACAAAGAGCTACTGTTGTTTATTTATTGCAGCTCCTTTTATACCCCATGTGTGCTAATCTGCACAGGAGGAACATTGAAAGGAGTAATGAATAGTCTGGACTACCCAGGGCATGAGGATTATTTATGAAGTCACTCCAGTTCAGTGAACAGTGTAATTCACGTCAATGTGTGTGACTTAAGCCCAGTGAATTACAAACTCACTCCAGGAGATGATTTAAAATATGGAGATCAGAGGAAGGTTGCGACAAGGCAGTGGGTAAAGTTCATTTTCTAACAAACCTTTTCTGCCACACACCTACTGAAAACACAATTCTGAAACTGAATATAGCTTTCAGACCACAATTATAATCCATGTTTTCTCACCACTGCACCATGTCACATAATTATCTGTGACTCATTTTAGCTCATTCACAAAATACATTTCTCAATCTTGAAATGCCTGTGTGAGAATTTACTACAGAAAACATGTTCTGCAGAGGGTGTTAGTAGATTATCTGACCTGTGTGATATTTTAGGATCAAAGATAACTGTTGTTTTATGGAAAATCTTATAATTTTTGAGCACTACTCAAGTTATCACTTGCTGCTTGTTTTCAGATTGTAGCTGTTAAATCAGCACAATGGTGTTAGTGGAAACTCTTTTGATTGCAACTCAAATCATTCAGTCCTATGTCTGTTTCTTCTTCAGCTGCTGCCCAACAGTAAAGCACTTCCTGCTCCTCTATACTTTGTATACTGCAAAGGCAGGTAAGGTTCACAAAATCTATATTATTTAAGTTTGTCATTAAGTATTCCCATATATTTGCTTGATTTCATTTTAATGAGTAAGTCACCCCTAAAGTATTAAGGAAAAATAAATTAATCAAGCAGGTAACAAATTCACAACACAGATAGCGATTAATGAAATGAGTAGCTCTGAGTAACTCTGAGTTGCTTCATGGATTTATTTACCTGGATTAAAAAGGCATACAGCGAAATTAACAGAAGAAATATGGGACACGGAACGTTGTGTCATTCTGTTAATTGCCTTCAGATACTATGTTAGAGAGTCGCAGTGATGATTTATATATAACCTCTAAACATCTCCCAGTCAGCTAGCAAACCAGGCAGGATTTTCAAGGGCCATCATTCACTATTCCACATGTAGAAGCCTGGTATAGATGTAGTTTGTGATTTTTCAGCTGTAATTTCCTGTGTTTCCTCAGGAAAACATCTAGGAACACTAGCAGTTTGACATGCATTCTGACTATGGAATTGGCTTCCACTCCTGAACCGTGTTTTCTCCAGTCTCTTGACATTTAAGCCATTCAGAACTAGACTAAACCCTATTTTTTCCAGGCAGCTTCCTCCCTGTGTGTCTTTCCTTTGTCTTTATTATTTTAATTAATTTTTATCATCGATTTCCTTTTTTGGGGGGAGATGGATGGGAGGGGGAGAGTGAGAGAAAGGATTGTTCAGTTTTTTCATCCAGGTTTCATCCCAATTCTCAGTCTTCCCTATTTTACCTTTACTCGGCCACCTGAGGTGAGGGCACACATTGGCCTCTGAGCAGGCAGGCTCAGCTGATAGCAGGGCAGAGAGCCTGCAGCTCTCTCCTGTGCATGTGAGATCTTTCTTGGCTGATTGCATTAGGGAGGCTGTCAGAGCACGGACAGAAGGTGGGCGGTTTTCAAGGATCTCTTCTCTACACAAACATGGCTGCAAGAGTACAGTCACCCTGAGGATTGGCGGATCTGGGACAAACAACATTTTTATTCTTTTTTTTTTTCCCCGTACAACACAGCAAGAAGCTGATGAAAAATTATGTAGCTAGAAAAAAAAAAAATCGTTGACACAATATATTTAAAGCAACTCTTTCACTACAGAAGTAATTAAATAATGCACTGGTTTTCTCATTTTTAACAAGTGTCTACAGTCTGCATGTTTCAAATCCACTCTGTAAAATTGTAACTTTTAAATTCCTCTTAGAACCTACTCAAATTCCCTTCTGCTATAGAACATTCAGAGAGCAGAAAACTAGACAGCAGAGCCTAGAAATTCAGGGATCTGTTCTTACTGCTCTTCCTTGACCAGAAATTCACAATTCTAGCAATTTTATTCCTAATTTATCATCTCCTTCATTCACTTCTCTGACCTTTTTGTTTGTTGTTTCCACCTGTTTAGGGTTTGTAATCCCACTGATATTCCATTAGATTTTTCCATGGGCACTAGTTGGGTGTGCTCCATAAGTTCATCAGAAATAATATAAAATTAATACTTTTTAATTAATATGTAAGTCTCAGTGGAGTTGTGGCACATTGAATATCACTGGATTTTTAAACATGTAAAAAGAAATAG
The DNA here is from genome assembly GCA_013400375.1 of Thinocorus orbignyianus. Taxonomy (NCBI): domain Eukaryota; kingdom Metazoa; phylum Chordata; class Aves; order Ciconiiformes; family Thinocoridae; genus Thinocorus; species Thinocorus orbignyianus. The sequence continues at coordinate 99,270 of VXBW01006148.1, read as the reverse complement.
AGGATCTCTCAGTGTATGTATGAAATTCCAGAACTTCAGTAAAAACATGTGTAAGTAAGGTTAAGAAGAACAAAATTTTGTAACACGAGGCATTTTATCTGGAATGCATTTCTGTATTTTCACACAACTGATATACCAAGTAGTATACCAAAAATAGCAACATCCTTCATTTTTTTGTTGGAAATATATACTTGTTTAAACAGAGATAGAGAAATTCATCCTTGAGCTGAAAGAAGGGGATGATTATTAGGAATTCTTAATAATGAAAAAAATTCAGTAAACGTAAGCTTTATTTACTCTTTCTAAATAAGAAAAATGCTGACAGAAGTACTGGTCTAATTTCTTTATTGCTTCTATAACTGCTAGCAATGCAAAAATAAATCCAAGGATTGTTTCAATGCCTTTTGGGCTGACAGGCACGATAAACACTTTTTTAGGGTGTACAACTTACTGCAATCTTTGTTTTGAATAATGAAATAAACCCTTTAGAAAGTAACTTTTTTTTTTGTTTTTCTTTTTTTTCCCCCCAGCTTACAGGGCATATAAAAAAGTGTTATGCCACAAGGTAAAATTCAGATTTCCATTAGCACAATGACTACCAAAGCTCTCTGACTTCTTGTTCATTCGGCATTAGCATGCTATTCTCCGGTCTGAAGATTCTTCACTAAGAATGCTCCAAGTCCTTCACTGGGGCACTGTCTTCCATCAGAGCTGAACTCAGGGATTTTTACTGTCAGATTAAACCAAATGTCATACAGCTGTCTTGCCTAACAGCCTTGCTCAATGGGGAGGCTAGTACGCTCACTTCAGCTGAAATACCCCCCCTAAGATCAATGCACAGTTTCAGACATGCAAACAGGCAGAAAAGCAAGGTCAAGCAACAAAACACTCAATGATTCACAGTCTTGAGACAAAATTTCATGCCTAATGATACAGACAGACGTGTTTTTCTCATAGAATACAAGGTATAACTGTAACTTACTTAATTCAGGCCAAGACCATCATTACCTGTATTCATTTAATGAAGAGTTGATAAACCTAAATGATAGGAGGCACTGGTCTTTTTTTTCCTTTTAAAATGGGCTTCAGGGACATTGTGCTTGATGTGACAACCAACCTAACAGCATCTTTGACATTTGTCTGTCTAGACATTTGTCTGTCTATCTATTTAAAAAATGAGGTTTTTGAACACTTAATTCTAACGACTTTACTATCATGTTCTTTGCAATTCTTGCCGTTAATGGCTTCTGGAGTACAAGCTAGCAGGATCTATTCCATTGTTGGCTGCAGTCACTTTAGAGTTGCTGTTCAAACCGGTGGTAAGAATTTTGCAATTATTGATTCTAACAGGGGAAGTTAGAATATGTGGCACCCTATAAAAGACATTAATAGTAACCTGCATCCTCTGTACACTGGCTTTTCATAAAAAGATACATAGGAACGTGATACTGAAAATGAAAATAGCTGACAGTTAAATTCAGATATTGCAGCACTAGGAGTCCTGAAAAAAACCCACTTACTGTGATATTTTCAAATTTTTGCACCTATGGGTAAAATTTCTGAAAGACTTTATGCATTTTTAAAAAGTAATTTATATTTGAAAAATTACATGGAAGTTAAAATATCATTGGAATTCAATAATACATATGATCCTCAGATAACCGTACCTAAAAATGAAATACGGGATCTTGAACCAAGTAGTTAATTTTGGAAATTTTACTTTTAATATAAAGTAAAAGCTAAATATGAAATACATTTTTGTTTAGGAGGATAACTATTGATATAGAAGATCACATTTGTCCACAACGTCTGAAAATATTAGCATCTTTCCTACAGCCCTTTTGAGGTATACAATACATCCATGAGATACTACACATTGATAGGTCAACAACCAAGTATGAAACTGAATGAAATATTTAAAATACTATATATTTCATTCACATATTATATACATCAATGTCTTTTAAAGCAAAGACTTGCCCTGTAATGACTGTAACATGATCATTAAATGGTTGATAAAACATTAATCATTCATTATTCATGAAAACAGCAATGTTTTAACTTTTATTTGTAACCTAATGAAACAGTTTTTAAGTTTTTCTTTATCCAGATATTCAAACGACATATTCTTAACACTAAGCAAGTCATTTTACCTCTGTCACATTTTTGTAAAAGAAAACATGTTTCTGCTGGTGTATTAATGAGCTCTGAGTTTTTTCTCCTCTGCTCAGATGTCCAGGTATGGTGTTTGGCAAATTTCAAAATGTTCTAAATGAGAAGCGGCATCTCCTCTGTTTTTTCAGGTAAGCCGTTTTCAAAATAATCTAAATAACATTGCAGGTCTTGACACTCTTCTGTTCAAATGAAAGTAAGAGATTCAAGGGTTGGTTCCAGGATTTTTTGCCTATGGTGGAAAACTGCTTGTCTGACAAATTAATATTTCTTGTTCATTTCCCTAGAATGATCAAATTTAAAATCCCACATAAGACAGAACATCTGTTTATCCATAAAAACCCTTCCTCGTTCATCCACGCAGTATGGATGAATCTCAGTTCTGAATTTTCCTCCACCAGGAAGGAACCATGGAAAGTAATTAATAGTTACATGCCTTCCTTGAGAGACACATTTCAGAGGAATATAAACTGCAGGATTTATTTCATGTGTGAATAGCTGAGTGACTTTCTGCAGCCTTTACAAAGCAAATCTCCATATTGAGTACTCTTTCTTGCCCTGGTATCTACTATCACTATAAATAGTTACTTTTGGGAAAACACACTCATACACAATACTGGATAGCATTACAATTTGAGGACAGTATAAATGCTGACTGGATGAGATATTCTTAGCAGCAGCTGCATGCCAGATACTATGAGATTCATTCATTAGTTAAAGTATTAAATTCATCTAAGTAGAGCCTTGCCTAATTAGCTTTAATGACAAAAGGGAGTTTTCCAAACCACATCATCTGAGTTGGCTGCAGGGAGGGATCTCAAACACAACTCAAGGCACAGTACAGGATATTCTACTGTAACTCATCTCCTTCTATTATAATTCAGGTTCCACTTAAGCTTATTAACACAAAAGGAATCCTAATGATAATATAATCCTCTTCTGTTTCTAGTGTTTTTCTTCTGCAAGAAGTGGAGTAGTACTGCCACTGTGCCATCTAATGAGTCATTAAACTAATTTCAAAATGGTGAGAAAAAGAGGTCACATGGGCATAATTTAGGATTTTCCTTCCATAGTTTAACAGGATTTCTTTGCTGTTCAGATATGGCCAAATAGTTTTTAAGGATCTTGACATCTGAAAGATCAAGTCATTTTGCTACCCATTGTGAAGGATTAACTAAGATTATATTCCCAAAACAAATTGGCCTTATGGAAAACACTACAAATTATTTTTTAACATTAAAAATTGATTTTTAACAGAGGAAGCAAAATTAAAATTTGAGCTCTAAATTTATACCATGTATATGTTCTATCAAATCATTGAAAACAGTAAATACAGCCAAGGCTGTATAACATCATGAAGAAATTTTTCATGCTAAAATTACTGTTTTATGAGCAAGATTGTGTTCTCAAGTTGACAGTTTTTTCATGTGGGCTCCCATTCATTTTCAGTTTTGCGACTTCCACTTTTATAGAGTGCATATAGTACCTGACACCTCATTAAACAGCTAAAGGCTTTTTGAATCAAAATTTGCAATGACACAATCCTTTTTAAAAGAAGAAAGCAACTTGTGAGCATTCCTGGTTCACTAGTCGCTAGATATTTCTGTATATGTTCCACCTCTGCAATAGGGATGGAGATGATTTGGGCCAAGCTTCCAAATAGTTCATTGTTCAGGAATATATGCTTTAACAGATTCAGTCTCTTAAGCATAGAAGTCCCACGTGAAAGCTAACGCATTTGATGTACCAGATATTTTAACCTGTGTATCTAGATTCTTCAGCCACACAGATCTCCAGCTTCTGCAGCAGTTGACCAGAAAGCTAGACTTTGGAGCAACTGTCTTAGAAGTGTTACCAGCTGCTTGTTACAAATGACACGCTTTTGTAAGAAAGCCAATAATGGTGGCTGAAGATTAGAAGTGGAATCAGTTCCAGTGGCCACTTTAGGATTTCTGGTGAAATAAAGGTGTTTCTCTAACAAGTTAAGGAAATTAAATATTCCTTCAGATATTTGAAATCTTTCCTCTAATTCCAAAAAGTTCATTGAAGAAAAGACTGGTTTCTTTTAAGCCATTTATTTTTAAAATTGAAACTCTACAAATAGTCTAAAAGAGGTACTAAAATCTCACATATCTTTCAGAGAAAAATAATTTTCATCAGCTCATATGTATTAAAGAATGATAACTTGCTTAGTGTTAACTTGAAAATATGGATGTAAATATGGAAGGACACAAGATCTTACACTGGTCACACCTGGATCATTCAGTGCATTTTGAACTGCTCTTTTTAAATCTTAAAATCCTTGAGACTTTCTTCTTAATTTTTATTTTGCCCAGGATCAGGCATCTGTCAGTGAGATATGTCTCATGTATATCTTTAAGCAACAGCTCATACTGCTCTCAGAGTTTGTCAGAATAATTATACCGTTTTTATTGACAAATTAGTAAAGTTTTGCTCTGACACAGGGGAAAGTATAAACTGCATATCTCAGTTAAAATAGCTAGACTCTAAATTTCAAGATTTGGTTGGCAAACAAACCTTATTGTCTTCACAATGTGTAATCAAACCTTAAGACCATAAATGCAGCTAGGACACTCATTATACAATATTTTGTATCTAATTACTTGCTAGTTGAAAGTAATTATAATTCAAAACCCAGAGTTTTACTTAGAAGGCTAAATTGCAAAATATGCACAGACACCACGGGGAATATTCCAAGACAACATAAATCTGGAAAACAGTAACTTGTCACTAAGTGAATTTATTTGCTATGGTGGTAGAGTAAAAGCAAAGACAAGTAGCAAAGGGAGATCTGTCTGGTGACATGAGAAGTATGTCTTTCAGTTATAATAATTTAATAAGTGACTCTGAGGATCTGTACCTTTTGGGTGTTAGAGATAGACTCACATCCCCAAAACTCAAAATGCTTTCCTGTAGATATTTTACATAGCCACAAAAATATCATTCACAGCTTGAGATCCTATTTACTTAATTTATAAAACAAAGTCACAAACCTCAATTAAAGAAACTTAAAGTGGAGAATGAACTGCCTGAACTTCTGCACTTGAGGACTGTCAAGCCATCAGACTGATGTTCTATAAAAGTTTTCTGAATGTTAGGGACACAGTCACAAAGACTGCATTGAAACTGAGAGTGCTTGCAACTCTTTGAGAGACAGGAGGTTTAGATATGGGCATTGGTTTTGGTAGCATTTAGGTTCTAATTTTAAAATGGAATTAAATTCAAAACAGGGGACATACACCATGCAGCGCAGTGATTCCTGAGCCAAGAGGCAGGTCTTATGAGTTCAGTTAATCTCAGTGCCATACTTACACCATGTCTGATTCCAGAACTAGGCTGAGTTCTGAGTTACTCTATAATGAAGACATAACTGCGGGTGCATAATTAGCAACTTAAGGGAAATCCAGCTCTTAAGTTCAAAACTGTTTTTCTGCAAGCCCTCAGTTTGGCTGCCACTCAATTTTTGAGGTGCTTAGCCTGTAGACGACCTACTTTTCAATGCTTAAATTCATCCTGTGTTCTGAGTTCAACTTCTGCATTAAGAATCCTCAGTCTTTATAGGGACAGGAAGTTTAGCACTCATCTGAAATCCAAATTCCCTAAAGGTCCAGCATTTATACATTTCTTCTTTGTCTGTAGGGGAAAACTTGATTCTGTCAGCATCCTCCACATATCTAAGACACAACTGGTATTAGACCCCTCATAAAATACACTGTCAGCCAGCATTTTTTTTATATAAAAATGCCTCCTTTCTTCCCCCAAAGCATGCACTTAGGCTGTGAAACAGATTAATTAAATTCTAACTGAGGTTATTCAGACTCACAGCAGCCCCCGGACAAAGCCCTAACTTGCAAATTGTAAGCTTTGCTTGGACTTGGGGCACTCTGTATGATTTCTTTGAAGCTAAGCCACCGTTCAGGATTTATTACAATAGCAAAAAGTGATCCATGATCTGCAAAGTATGTAACCAAATTCCTTATTTCATAAAGAGGGCCTCAAACCTGCTAGATATTTACATGAATGGCATCAGGAATGGATTAGCTACCACTATAGGTAGACAGTCATTGCCCCATGCTGCATTGCTGATACTATCACAGGAAATAACATCTACCACCTACTAGGCTTTCAAGCTATTCAGGTTTCAATTAGCATTAGTATTTTCTACTGATTCCACAGTTCATTAGCAAGACGACAGTCCTGACAGCTGGTCCTTTGGAGCACTCCTGTATAGTATTCTTCAGTGACCTTGATGAACCTTTTAAATCACTTAGCTGTGTTTTGGAGAACAGATTGTCTATGCTGAATTTATAACCTGCACTGCTACTGAGGCAGCTTTCTTGGCCAGCTTCTGTCTCCTAGTTTCTGAACATCTGCTCTTCAGAAAGTCTGAGTCATTACCTGGATATTGGATGAACTAAAAGATAACCAAGTTCATAAGAATAAAATTTGCCTCATTTCCCAGATAATATATTGAGGGTAATACGCATTTTTCTAATTCCTGTAGTAGTGAGCATTGCAAAATGAAACTACTAAAAGTGAGCTTTTTGGTCATATAGGTACATCAGCACAGTCAGCAATGTCTGAAACTGTTACAGAAATATTTACTGTCATGCCCTAGAAAAAGCAAAGTTTTGTTCCTTTACAATCTTTTTGGGTTTAATTTCACTGTTGTTTCCATGCCAGCTAGCATTATCCCTCCCCATAATCCTGTGCTCCTTCCTGTGAATCAGACCCAATTTTGTCTGTTAATATAGAGTTCGGAATTTTGGACTACTGCCCAGACCCTAAGCAGAGTCGCATCTCTTGTTTGTCTTTCCAGTATGCACTAAGTGCTCATAAGTCACATTATTAACTAGAATTGAGGCAAAGCAACAAACCAAACAAATAACTATAATGACCAGCAAGGAGAGCAGAGACCTGTCTATAATTGCTCAGTTAGAAAACTGATGTTAACATGACTCACTTCAGGGCAATTATGTTGTAACTTCTGACAGGTGTGATATGGCATTGTTAATTTTGGCAGGTATCTCTAGTACAACCACTCTGGTCAACCTTGAAAAGTCTGATGTCAGCATTCACTACTGTAGCCCTGATACTGACCCTTCTCTTCTTGGACAAAATGAACTTCAATCCTTTTGCACAACATTACAAATAAATCTCTGGTTTGTTTGATTTCATCATTGATATTTTTTCTTTGCATCTTCCCCATAATGATTGTTGATCCAAAATTCTGCAGACTGCTTTGCTTTACAACCCCTTTTTGGATGTCTAAAAGGGACCTGGGGTTTGCCTGAAAAGTTATCGAAACACTACAGTTAATCATTTACATAAAATATCTCCCCCTTCCTTATCCCCAAAGGTAAGAGAATAAAATTTGAATGTACCGTAATGCTATATACTAAAAAGTCTGAGCTGCTTCCACATGAGCCTGTTCAGTCCAAAAGTCCTGCAGGCTCTATACCCCATCTTTCAGCAGGACTTGCTCCTGAGATCTAATCTGCATAATCAGGGTCAAAGCTCACTTTTTTCTGGCTTGAACATTTTTCCAGCACAGCTAGCTTCAATATTTGCACAAAAGACATACATTGACAAGAAAATTGAGGCTTCCAAATGGATTCGGGTTCCCATTGCGTTACTGTGTTTTTGACAAATATTCTAAATTAGTCCACTCCCCAAAATACAATAGAATGAAAAATGTGAAAATACAGTAGTGATATTAAGGTCAAATAAAATAAAACCAACCACCTTTCCCACTCTTTTTATTCTTCTGTATTTGACTGTATTTAGCAGGTAATGGGTTTCTTTCACAGGCTTTTCTCCTTTTTGTTCTCAAATGGTAAAAAATTAATTGCCTCAAGAATTATCTTCGTTCATAGTAACTGAGGACCTTTAGTGTGACATTTTAATTTCTGTTGAGCAGTGTCCAGTTGTTCCAAATGTCTCCACATGTACTTGCTAAGGTCCCACACAATATCTGGGAGCGCTGGTTACTCATGGTTGTTGCACAGTGCCATTTCCATTTTCTGACCAAGTGTCAAGCTCTGCCACCTTAAAAACTTGTAATCAACAAAATTTTGCTTATTTGTACATGAGGATAATGATTTGGCCATGAACCAGAGCATTTCAAAATGAACCAGTTTGATAAAGATCAGTTTAGCACATCTTAAAAGTCTGGCACCTTAAATGTATCCCTATTTGGCACTAAATCTAAGGGACAGAAAAGTGTACACTTCCTAAATTTCATAAGTTGGCTTCTAAACGCATTCATTTCAGGAAAATTCAATTAATTGAACATCAGTGAAAATCTCCTTCCAATGGAGGCATAAACCTGGCTGAAATGAATTCATTTTTCTTACAGGGAAATGTTTGAGGAATATTCTTTTTTCTTTGCCAAGTCCTGATATTTATTGACCTTCAGGTGAGTGTAAAGTAGACTGCAGTTATCACTGCAGTTATCACTGCAGTCTTGTCATAAAGTTTAGACTCTCAGATATTTGAAAAAACAACTGATACAGAATGACCAAACACAGTTTGTACTCTGAATAATGAACACACACAGATTAGAACTCTTAGGCAAAATCAAAAACTGTTTTCCTCTCTAGTATTAAAAATGTGGTAGGTATAAGAACATTCTAATCCTGAACAAAAAAATAATTATAAAATGTACATTGGAAACTTTAGCAAAGACAATGAAATTATTCCCCTCATTGCTAGCAGATGCACAAGAAACTTCTGCTGTCCAGAGAATGTGGTAAGTGACTTAAGTGAAATACTTGCCTTACACAGCAGTCTTTCATAGCATGCTATAACTAGTAATCTACCCAGGATCAGAGCCAAAGAGGGATTAACCCATCACAGAAAGACATTCTATTTTAGGCAGTAGGCACAAATGCCTAGTGACTGAACATACTGAGCTTTGTGCAATATGCCACTGCAGTTTGCTGCTTGATGAAAAAGAATACTATAATTTATCTTAAGCTCATAATACTGTGTTGATGCATCACACCTGTCAAAGTGATGTTAGTGTAGTAAACTGGTAAATCAGATGCATCTTCCCAAAACCTTATTTGGTGACGCTTGCAGTTTAAAAACACAGCTAGAGCTTTTCATCAGTATTCTTTCAGTGTAAGAAGAATTGGATTCTTCCTACCATTTCAGAAGGTCTACACATTTTGAACAGGGAATCTAAATTTGCTGACCTGTCAAAGTCTTTATTCCTTTACTAAAATGACTGTTCAGCCACTGATACAAGTGCCTTTACTCCTCAGAGAAACAGGCTTTAGTCCTTACACTAGAATTCATTAATCTAATATGGAGATTGGAAAAATATTTCTGTGCAAAGGGTATGTGTACACCCTATTGTCTGTAGCACTGACTAGAAGTTTCTGTCTAGTCTTCTACTACATTTAAACTGGAGATTTTAGAGTTACTGGTCACAAGAGTTTCAAAGCAGGTTTAAAAATCAAAAAGGTTAAACTTTCCATAAATATCCCCTTCCCCTCTAGTTTGAGGATTTATTTAACCACTTAACTATTCATCAGTAGTATGGCTGATTCAAAACCATGGATTCCAGTATCACAATGTGTGCCCATGTGCTGTAAGACTGCAGTCATTTCCTTGGAATGCTTCCCATCTGCCTGTGCCAAGGTATCTGACATAACACTGCAGAGGTTCAAAAAACCTGTTCATCTATGGAAGGAAATGCTCATAATGGATGGGGAAATATATCACTCAAATTCTGTGTATGTTAAATTAAAGGAATTTTTGATCAACGTTCCCCAGACTACAGACCAAGGACTAAGATTTATAGATGCAAAAGTCAGCTTAAGAATAAGTATTAGTTTGCACAGTGCACATAAATCCCTTTTAATTTATTCTGGTTGTACTTTGCTGTTATTGATAATAAAGCCTAATGAAGATTATTCTCTGGCACTTGAGTGATCAGTCAAAAACTCTGCCTGTTATATGTTATCTAAAAGTCTGACAATTTAAATAAGACAAAAACTTGAGCCTTTATCCAGCTTTTTACATCATTAAAATATGTATGGAAATCAAATAGGCCCACTTTCATAGACTTTTAAGTAGTCTTTCATAAAATAGATTTATTTTCTATAGAAATATTTCTCTTTTTGTGCAGTAGAGGAATGAACAGCTATTTCTTATTTTGCTTTCTCTTCATGAATGATGTGCGTACTGTCTTGTTTACTGCACATCCATTGATCTCTTCTGAACACAGTTACATACTTGTGTCCAGCATTAGTAACTCTTCAAAAGCATTATTGCATTTTTTACCACTGCAGTGAGCTGGTATTCTTATTGCCAGATACATAAATATCAGAATTCTGCACTATTTTGGATAACCACTTTCAAATGCTTTTGAAAGAATCTATCATTTTGTGCCACCATCTCTGTGCGAAACACAGGGTTTGGCTTTTAATTGCAGCTTCAAATGTTCAGCATTTCCAAGAAAGTGCTCAGTAATACAATTTACATCTTCAAAAATGAATAATTGCATGTGGAAATCCAGTCTAAATTTACTCTACGCAGAAACTACTTGACAGAATCAAGGATAGAGTCCAATTCTCTAGAGTGCCTGTCTTCTTCTTTTTTAAGGCTTTCCCGTTCCACACTACATATCTCACAAATTTTCCAACAAACGGAACAGTTATCCCAGGGACAGTAAACTAATTCAACCACAGTACAGCCCTACCTGGTGCACTAAAGCAGGCATGGCTGAGGAGAAAATGGTGTGTGATCATGTCATTTTAGACCAGAACTCCATAGGTTACAAAACTAGAAGAGCCCATCTTGATTATCTACTCTGACAACCTTTACTGGAATAGGCCATGGGAACAGCCTAGAATGGATTCTCCTTTCATAATGTATAAGTACAGAGGAACAGAATTAAAAAAGTGCAGGCAACTTCCATTCTGACAGTCCGCAATTTTGAATGCTTCTTTTTGCAGCATGGATCTTTTTCAAGAAAGAAAGAAGGGTACGCTGTTTCATGCTTTATTCCTAGTTGCTGTTTTTCCAAAGCAATCAGAAATTCCATCAGTATAATCTAGAAATACCCGCCTGGTCCAATTTCCTTCCCTCTGGGGTGTGTAAAGTACTGGCTTTGTAGTGTGCCAGTGAAGTGACCATGTTGTCCTGCTACGATAGATGCCAAGGGGGGGAGGCTATGAAATCAATGCCACTATAGATGAAGATATGTCATTTGTGGGGCAGTGAGGGAGGTTGGGGAATGGGATACGGGGTCATGTTTACAGCTGGGGAAGAGGAAGCTGGGATAGAATCAGAGTAATTATTACACCTTAGTCTCTGTATGCTGTAGTTACTGTGGCATGTCAGTGGCATGTGTTCCTTGGAGCAATGCCCACCTCCATAACTATTTTGCTATTTTATTTACTTACAAAGTACTGCTTCTAAGTCACTTACCCATTTTAGTGGCAAACACCTACACCGCTGTATCATTTACAAGTGCTGTGTCTCACTTAGTTTCACCCAAGGAGGTATCTGATAGACAGATTGTTTCCCTGTTGATTGTTTGTATCTAAAAAGCAGTAAAACTTGGCAATCTTTCCGTATGTGTTAAATATCAAAACTCTGTGTCAGTATCTGGTCAGAATAGGGTGGATTGAGTGCTCAGTAAACAGCAGAAGAAATCCCTTTTGCTCTGTGCATCAACTGAAAGAGCACACCGGCCGAGATTCCTTCAACCGAAGGCAACACTTGGGGAGTGCACAACGCAGCAGAGAGTCTGGCTCTTCTGCCATCCCACACCGTCACTGCCCTTGTGTCTCAGATGCCAGGCTGCACGTCACACAACGAGTGCACTGAGCCCCCAGGCTTGGTCACTCACCCAGCCCTCTCTCCTGCACTCTTGAGGGATCTAGTTGCCACAGGCAGCGTTTTTACCTCTAGGCATATGCCTTTCAATAAAGTCATACGTAGAAAGTATGGTAACAATAGTAAAAGCTTGCAACTGTCAGCCAAATCCTGCTCTCAGGCATACTTGAATACAGCTGGAATTGAATAGTTAGACATTTTCAGATCTGAGAATATGCATAATCTATTTCCCTCATCCAAATGTCTCATCTTTTAATCCAATTAGTCAAGAAGTTTGATCCCAACTCCATAGATTTTATTAACAAAATCAAAGGAAATGGCCAGCATAAACCCCATAGTACTTCAAACATCCTTTTGCCCACAGTCATCATGCAGTTAATGCTGTGATAGTAGCAGTACTGTGCTTGGGGGATGGGTTAAAGTCCTGCCTGAGTGTTTCTTACCTAAGAAGGGAAGATATCTTTTTTATTACTGCTATTAATCTGACAGCAGAGCTGGAGGGATCAATTCAAATTTAAGAGCTAAATTTGATTTAAAATGATCAATACCCTGGAACTTGCCATGTAGAACTTGCTCAACTAGAAACAGCAGACCAGACATTTGCCCAGATAAAGTGACACCAGCATCAGTGGTATTTAAAGATTTTGATGAAAAGGGATGATTTTGAATATGTACTTTTCTGAATCAGAGCCATAAGTGTACACCTTTACTCTGTTGAAATCAAGGAGAGAAAAATAAGCATGTGCTCTGAACTGAGATAATGGAAAATTTACTTCACTAAATTCAATTGAGTTTCAGCACTTTCAGAATATCAGAAAATTTTGAAGTTTCAGAGTCAATGTACATGTTTATATTTACCTATAAAAAATTAAATTAAATGACGTGCAAAATATCCATATATATCTCTAGAAACACAGAGAGAAGTAATACTCCTTATCTGACTCTACATTGAATGCAAAGCAGAGTAAACATATCTAGATGCATTTAGCATGTAAATCTGTAAAATGCATTACTGCTATTATTTTAAAGCTAGGTCCAGATCATTCCATTTTAACGTAAATCTGCACTGGAAAGAGAAATTTTAGCGTGAAAACAAGGTTGAATATGTAGACAGAAAACTGAGCCCCAGCCCTGTTTTAAACTTCACTCTTTACTTAATATCCAGTTGCTGGGCCAACTGCAGTAGCAACTGGTTGGCTTGGAGCCCTCTTTTGCTTTTCTTTGTTTTAATATGACTGACATAGTACTCTGTTAAATGTTCTTCCTCTTTGAATAGCTGATTTGGAGACTGTGTACAAGTCTTTAAAGACACTCTGAAAAAGAGAAGGGGAAAGCCTGAATATAAGGACCACTTGTCATCTGTAGTACAGTGAGTGTGTGTGTCCCCCTCCAAAACAAAAGCATTTCCCTTGAAACAGTTGCCTCAGTACATACTGGGCTTTTTTTATTTGAAGGGTGTCTAGTTCTAAACGCTGTCACCCATCACAAATGGAAGCCATTTAAATATTCTACAGAGCAAGAAAAACACATTTTTGCTCTGCTTTGTAACTGGAATTATCACCACGCTGCCCAGTGGTAAGTGTCCAGCAAGAGCTACATTCTTTCTGATTTACAAAGGAACAAGCCCTTCCACTCCAAGATCTCACTTTGCTATCGCACTAGCAGTCTGAGAATGCACAACATTCATTAATCAGAGCATCCAGTTCACAGCCTCTTTTTTCATTTAAAGTCAATACCAGAATTGTCTCAGTGTGTGATATCGTAGTGAAATTTGCCCTGGTCCTGTTCAGTTGCTAATACCTTGAAAACATCCCTGCCTGGCTTTTTATATTTGCAGCACAAATGAGAGCAGAGACCAGTAGACACCAAGTGACTTCCTTCTGCAGCATCTTACAAAACCTTAACAACAATGTAAATCCAAACTTTCTTCCTGACAGACAGTTCTAAGGGATACTCTGCCATTCTAATTCGTGGCCTGTCCTTGACTTTTCAACAGGTTTATCCCACAAATAAACAGAGTTCATTAGCTCACAAAGGGTACTTGGCTAGTATTCAGCTAACTGACAGATCTCCGCTATGCCATATGAACATAACCATAACCTAATCAAATATCATTCTGTTGCTATTGGTGGTAAAAGCACCCTACCAGACAAAATTAGGCCAGGTTGTCACCATAAACATAATTCAGCCATTTAAGTGGGAGGCAAGCATGCCTTTTTTTTTTTTTTTTTTAAGTCCTTTTTTTTAAAGCAAAATCACTGTGTTGTGGTGTTACTTAATGGTTTCTGAGGGCCAGCAAGAGAAGTCTAGCCCATAGGACTCTCAGAAATACCACAGAGAGATGCAAGCACGAACATGAAGCTTTAAGGAAATTTTAACTAGCGCATGAATTAATATTTTGCAAGCAGAAGAGTTTCCCATTGAACATTTAACTACAGGGGTTTAGTTCCCTAAATATAAATAGCCACTACTGAAAAACTGAGTTGCTAACAATATAAATCTGGAAAAGTATTTGAAATCCAAGAACTTTTTCTCGCAGTCTGTAGTGTGCCACTCAGAGCTCTTTGCCTCACAAGAAACTGGAAGTCTGTTTCCATAAAGAACACAGAGAGCCTGCTACAACTTTTGCCTGGGTCTGCCATAAAATTCTAACTGAGAGATTTAATGGCTGACAGTTCTGCATGTGTTTCTGTCAATGTGACCCTCGGCTCCAACTGCGTCCTACAGAGAAATGCTTGAACACACAAGAGCTACAGCTGAACCACACAATGACAAAGGCAAAGCAGACACAGTGATCCCATTTTAGAACAGAGACAATATCTTAATTCATTACCTAGAATAGAAAATTTACTGCTTGAATAGAATGCCATGATTCATAGCTGGATTGCCATAATGTGTGGTTTTCACATAAGGCTGTAAATGGCTTTGATACGAAGCTCTAAATTATTATATGTCAATTTATTCTAAGGATTCTATTGCATGAATTCACAGCTTGAGATCTGGAAAACTTAGGTTATTGCGTTGTTGGTTTACCTGTTGTATCTTTTGGCCAAAATTCCTCTGTCTTTCTATATAGTGAAGATTATCATCTCATGAATAGTTAAGCACACATTAAGGATCACCTGCAATATACTGTAAGGCTTTAAGAAAGAAATACATCACATTTCTTGTGTTTGCTCATTCTTTTCAAAGCTGTGGACTTATAAACTCAGACCTCAAGACAAGAGACTTTATAGTTTAATAAGCCAAGCCAGTTGATTAAATCTGAGTCAAAATCAGGCAAACTCAACAGTTTGGGCTGAGATGTTGCTTGTGTTTCAAATCAAAACTGCAAATAAATAAATTCAGCTGTCATGCCTTTCTAATCTCACTGCCTACTGCTAACGCAATGAGAAGCATTGTCTTGGGCAGAGCAGATGTTAGGATAAAAGCAGCCAGTCTGAGAACAAGCCCAATACATGGTTGTGTCCCGCTGGGTTAAGTTACAAAGAAATCCAAATCATTCAGTGTGTGGGTGAAAGGAGGGAGAGGCCCATGCCTTTCCTTCTCCTTAGGCTCCTCATGAGTCTAACACTGCCCCTCCTCTTTGAATATGGTTATCAGCAAATCTGACTCTGAACAGCAACTAAGGGATATTCATGACGACAGCAGCTGCAAAGTTGTTAAAAATACACAACATTTCATTGTGTGGGTGGAAAGATTGCCCTTGCTGCTGAACAGAGACAGAAATCCTAGCGGCCCAGTATTTTTGGCTACAGCTTGCTATATTTTGACACCCAGTCTAGGAACCCCAACCCTTCTCTTTTCCCTCTTGAACAAGGCTCTCATCTTCAGAGATGAGAAAAGAGAAATAATTTTTCCACCTGCTACCAGTACCCCAGGCCAGGCTGCCTAGGGTAGCCAAAAAAAACCCCAACATTCCACAACTCCAAATGGATTCCGGTGGATCTCTTGGCAGAGCCAAGATTTGCAGCTTTCAGCTGCTCCTGTGGGTTTGTGTGGCAAAGTGCACAGAAAATGCCATGCCAACCATTCTTTCAGAGCAGATGGGGAGATGCATATTTACTAATCATCACAGAAATTGTTATATGTTTAAATACTCTTTATAAAAACAATTTGCTTTTCAGCCATTTATTGAACAGCTAGTAAGCTGGACCTCTGCTCAGCAGTAGATGGCTACACATTCAAGTTTTCGCTTTTTCTCCAAGATCTAGTTGGACAATGAATGGCAATGACCACTGCATGTTCCCACTGTTAACTGTGACTCCTAGCAGCCTTTCTGAGAGCTAAGTTTGTCTAGGATTTCATGCTTCTGTATTTCTGAAAATATAGTTGCTAATGAAGAACGCAATACCTAAAAGTGGAATTTTATTTGCTTAGCCTAGTTTTTTTCTATAGTGATATAAGTTACCTATAGAAATATACTCAGACCAAACTAAGAGATATATCAGATATAACTATCATGATTCAAAACTGTACTTTGCTTTCTAGAGCGGCACCCATGTCTAACCTAATCTTGAAAAAGCTCTGGGTTCTGTGGCCTCTCTGAAAGCTTCTGAAAGCATCTAAAACAATTTTTAAAAAATATATCCTAAGACTGAAATCACCCTTCCTATAGCTGAAGGCAGTCAATACTTGAAAATACTTGCGTATTTGACAGTCATTTTCCCTTGTTTTAAGCCAAAGGGAATGACTGTATGATTTCTTCTGCACATTGTGAAGAAACAGTAAATAAGTAGCCCTGCATCCTCTCAGAATCACTGTTGCCCTCTGCAATTATCTCTATCTTCCATCATAAAATCAATACACAGATGACTTAAAATATCAAACCAGATAAAAGCAGCCCAATTCTGTAGTTTCACAGTTGCCAGGGGTAGTGGCTGCAGGAGGCAGCACTGTAGAATAAATGGTGCTTGTCAGCATGGAGTCTCCATGCACATTATTCAGTTATATTTTCATCTTCCACTGAAATCACTGAAAAGGTTGAGACAGTGACAGTCCTCTTGCCCTATGATTTAACATGATGTGAAACCTTAGGTCCCATTCATGGCAAGGACTCCTTGCAACTACATTATTGTAACTACTAATAATTACTAAGAACAATGTAGCTTTTTTTTTATATATATATATTCTGCAATATTTGCTCCCCTGATTCTTTTTGTATTTCTCTCCTTTCTTTGTCTGTCTCCAGTTTGAAGAAATTTCCTGGGTGAATTTAAAACCATAAGTTCTTCTTGCTCTTCCATAAAGTGTATTGAACTCTGCCTTTATGTCAGCTATTTGCATTTTCATATTATTTCATTTATTGCATTATCTGTGGTGCACAAAATGTGTTGATATTTCTTAAAGATTAAGTTTAAAGCAATAGATAAAAATAGTTTAAGACACCATATTGAGTCCTCAAGAAACAGTGTCATTTGTTTACTGCTAAGCATCATAAAAGCAGCTGCATGTTGTCCAGGATTGCACTGATTGTTATGCCATGGTATCATAAGAATGTTTTCTTTATTTGTAGCTATGGATATATTAGAGCTATCAGCCAGGATGAAAATGTCTGCATGAAAACTCTGGTGCGTGAAATAGATACTGACACCTAAAACTGTAAGAGAAATCGAAATAGAACCAAGTCACAGAAATAACCCTTCTTCACGAAAGAAAAAATCTAAAAAGCAGGAAGACAATTTGCCCCAGGAGAAGGAGAACTGCAAATGCATAGTTTCCTGTAGATTTGTAACCTTTATCCCAGTCTCTCTCCCTGCTGCTTACCTCATTATAATAATTACAGCTCCTTCTGTCTCCCTTTGAAACATCCACTAGGTGAGAGGCAGTGTGAGCTGTGGCTTGTTAGCAGCTACATTTGCACTCATTGGCCAGGGAGCTATTCTTGAATAGAGTGAGGCAGCTGAGCTCATCTTCAGTGACAGCTCTTACTTTGTCTTTCACTTAGTTTTCTCAAAACTTCTAGGATCTTAATTCTCTTTGAAATTTACTTATCTTTCAGACTTATTTGAAATCACTGTTAGGGTGAGGAATAGATGCCTCAGTCAACAGGCAGCTTAACTGCATAAGCCTGTTGTCTTTTGGAACCCAGGCTAAGCAATACTACTGTTCTCTTGGCTAGATTGTTATGGCACTGTTAAACTGGAATTATTCAGGAATGAAACCTTCCAAGAACCATTGCCACTAGTCAGCTAGCATGTAGCTACACTGTTTTGTCAAGTACAAACATAAGTACTGGTCCAAGGCATTTAATTTATTCATACAAGCAGAGCCAGAAAGTAACAGAACTTCAATAGAAGTCTTAAAGAAGTGGCGATGTCTTGTCTGAGCATGATAACATGTGGTAATAAAAGATTGAATAATACAGTAAATAGAAGTGAATGGTACCACAGGTCACCAGTAGAACTGAAAGCCTCTTACGCTCCTCCGAAGAAGTGAGTGACTCAGCTTCTTCTGATTTTTCAAGAAGAAGAGCAGAGGACATGTATAAGTTGGATGGGCTGATGGCAGAATCAAGTATATTCCATGCCTCTTTTTAAGGAAATGGCACATCCTGCTTTTCTTATATAGCTTGACATTCATCATGCTTCTTGCAGCCAGCACGAGCTCCACTTCTGTTGTTGAAGTAGTGTCACGCTCTAGAACAAGAGAGATAATTTTAAGTCATAGTCATGGCTCAGAGGCAGCCAAAGTTGTGTGCTGACTCTGAAAAGTAGTCTACACTACATAAGGTCAGGATGCATACCTTGTATGAGTTTCATTTCACTATTTTTCTATCTTTTTTTTCCTCAAAAGAGAACAGAAATTTACTTTGATGCCAAAATTTGGTTAAAGATAGTAGGCAGTGATCTGGCAGATGTAAGTAACTGAATAATGTGCTCAGGCTCAAAAGTAATTCAAGGAGCAGATCACATACAGAGTGGAGACAGTTGTGGAAATGAGTATTGAAAGAGATGGAATCCAAACGCCTGCTGATGAAAGGCAGACTGAAGCCTTGAAAGTGCAGGACTTTGAAGAATGAGAAGACAGAAAACAGAGGAAGGAGAAATTGGATCGTCACGGAAGTGTGAAGATTATTCTGAAAGATGTCAAATTAGTGTGACATGAAAATGAATTTGGTGCCAAGGAGCTGGAGATACTCAAAGAGAGAAGTGCAAGTCCTATCATGTATAGTGTATAGCATAGGAGACAAAGCATAGGAGTTTTGGACAAAGACCATGGCAAGAATGAGGACAGCATAAGTTGTGGGAACCTCTAGTTGATTTTTTTTGCATCACAAAATATTTTATTGGAACCAGGTTTTAAATATATATATAAACATATATGTAAAGGGTAATACTTAGCAGATTAAATACAATTGTACTCTTCTAAATAAAACTTTGTCAGCCTAAATACTTGACCTTCACAAGATGTACAGAGCATGAATACAAAAGCTATGCTTCCCAATTGTGCCATCTCAACTTCCAGCAGTCTGCAGTTTAAAGACATTCTGAACCAGAGGCTGTAGTAGGATTGTTGTATTCAAAGTCACATACAACTTTGCTTCCACAAGTCTATCAAATTATGTTGTTTCACTTAGGGTATGACAATGTTTCTACAATTTCATGAAGTAATGTACAAACAACTACTTCATGTGATTCATTTAAATACGTTGCTTTTTCATGTAATGCCCTTTGATGTGTTGTCAATATTAATAAAAAATAAACTTTAATTAAAGAAAAATATTTCTAAAATATTTTCTTTTATTAGGTTCTGTTAGTGTTTCCTTTATTATTACACTTACTGTTAATAAGTTCTTACTGACTGAACTGGGGGAATATAGCCATTTTCAGTGGATCTTAGGACTTGGGAAAACAGACTTTCGAGAATAGTTTTTTCTTACTTTCAGAAGTACTTTCTTACTATTTCAGAATAGAGAAAACTTAATTGTGAGAATCAAATTTTCTAGGCATGGAAAAGTGTTTACAAAAAATAAAAGGGAACATTTTCGAATGTTTATAATATTCCCTTTTACATCTAGAACCTAGCTATGGTAAAGTAGAAGTGAGAACAGTACAATAACCGGAGTATAGAAGGCAAAGAGGTGTTGGGAGTATACTCTCCTGCACATATGGAGTGCTTAGCTATGATGGAGAGGAAGAATATGGAAAAAAAAAAATCAGCAGCTTCTTATGGGATGCCCGAGAGACAGTTGCAGATGGAGGGCAGAATTTGAGAGTCAAGTGCTTTGAAAAGGAAATTCAAGCATTATGAACAGAAGTGGTCAAACAAGGATATGGTGAGTGTAAAGCACCAAATCTAGTCAAAAGACTTCAGCCCAGTTCCAGCAAATTCCAGAAAAATACACAGGTATGGAACAATGACAAATAAATAGAAATCAATAAACTCTGTTTTTTGACTGACTTCACTGAACCCAGTAAAGAACTTCCTTTTACCTTGTGAAGATGCCCTGAGCTTTAAAAGTGATTACTTGTCTCCTTTCAAAAATAAAGGCAATGGTGGAATTAGGATGCATTCATTATTTCTTCTTCTGACAAGGTCAGAAGTCTACCCAAAAGCAAAAACAAAACAAAACACCAAAAAAACCCCAAATAAAATAAAATGAACAAACAAACAAAACCCACAAAACAACCAAAAACCCCCCTACAAACAGTTATTGAAAGACTTTTATTTTTAATTTTCAAAAATACAGGTTAGCATGAGAACAAAGACCCAAATCATGGATTTTCCACGTGGATTTAATTACCTTTCTTTACACTGGTCATTTTTTTGGCAACAACATGTTGACAACTGAAGCTGCCCAGCCTAGATTACCTAGACAGGTACCTGTGTATTGCACTTCAGTGTCATTGAGAGCAAACAAGAACTGTGATTCAGTTAATATTTAGATAGCTGAGTCCTCAGCAGATCTCAGTTATTTTACATAAATGTGCATGAGCAGATATGACAATGAAACTCTTGCTGAGCAAGCTGTTAGGCATGAAACTGTATCATAATAAGGCATATAACCATCTGTGTTTTTCTATTTATGTGGTACAACTGCAAATGGAGAGTGGGACATCATCAGGTTTCATATAATTGACTGTGGGACTAGCTGCACCAGATCCAAACTAAGAGAAACCTAATAGTCTCACTGTCAGTGAGAAATACAGACCCTTTACATAGATATTGGATCTAAGCAAGCTTGATGGGTGATAAAATGGTGAGCAAATGTACTTTTTACACCTCCTGCAACAGAAAGGTGTTGGTTAAAAAAATTTGAATTATTGTCACTGATTTAATCAGTTTCAAGCCTCATGGCTACTGAACAAGGTGAAAGTTATTCTAGGCACACAATTTCTGTACAAGTACCATCGATAGTAAAGTCAGTCAAACAGACTCAATTTCAGATAATACATAACTTTCTCCTTCTGTTAGACATCATGTAAGGTTCCTGTTAGTATGTAAGTTTCTATCTCCTATAGGAAAAATACACAGGCTGCCAGAACCAGAATAGAGCAAAAATAAATTATTATAGTCCATATAATTTACTGCAAACCAAGTTGGAAATTACGTTTAGAGGTCTGTTTTTTCCCACTGGTTGTCATAAATCCTAAGAGCATTTAGTGTTTAGGTAATCTGTACCTTGGTACAAATATTGAAAAACTGTCAGAAATATAACAGGAACAAGAATTTGTGTTTTCCTGATTAGATGTTCCAAACTCTGCTCTTTTTATGCCCTCCTCTAGAAGTCACACACCCTCTGCCAAGTTCCTTTTTTTCTCCTGCATTAAACTTCTTGCCCATCTCCAGAACAGAGGCTGTGGAACAGGGAGGGATGAAGGGATCTCCTTCAAGTGACTTTTCTTTATGTAGGTCCAATTTACTATTCACAATGGATAGCCTTCCTAGTGCACTGTAGTTCTGGCATATGAACCCACCCTTTCCCAGGGAGGGGGAAGGAACAAGGGATAGAAATCCAATATATGAAGGAATATTCTGTTTTCCTAGCCTACTTCTTCCACGGGTAAATACTGAATTTCTTTCCATTTCTTGAGGGAGATATCCCAGGTCTCACTCTGACAAATGAGAAACACAACATAAGTAGAACACTTAAAGTGCTCTAGCAGTGCTAATTGCCCTGAGAAATGGAAAATTGTTAAGAGAATAAGAAAAAAGTAAAGTAATGGCCCTCCAGTATGCCAAAAATAAGTGATGTCTCTCATCCCAAAATAAAGATGAGTAAAAATATTTTCCATGTTATTTGCAATGCTTTCGTTACCATTTGTTGTAATGTTCTTCTGAACACATATACAAACAAGAAATTACAGTATTTCCAAACTGTACTAATATAACTGTTAATTGCATTAACAATTAACAATTAAGGGCATAACAATGTCTTTTTTTTAGTCAACACAATAAATCTGAATACTTCACACACAGCAAACTTTCTAAATTGTTATACAAACAAGTTATTTCTTTAACACAGGAATTCTAGAGACTTTCCATGTCTTTATGAAGAAAATAAAAGATGTAAACTCAGAAGGTTATGAATTTTGGCATATTATTTCCCATCTCTTTGTGAAAGGAGCACTCTAATTTTTTTTATTTACAGAACTAAGTTTCAGCTCCCTCTCATTCTTCATTTCTATGTTATTTTCACTGCAGGCACACACAATTAACCTTTATATTCACATAACAAGAGGTCATTCACAAGAGAACCGAAATGAATGTATTCCTCACTTTTCCAGCCCCTCTACAATGGGTAAGAAATTTTTTTTGAGCGGCAGGCAAGCTGTTTCATGAGTAGATCCAGCCCACCACACAACCTTTTAGGGCTTTCCAGGGTTTACCACTCAAGCTGCCTAAATTGCACCCTCAACAGAGTTTTGCAAGCCAAGGGCAAGCAGCGTATCCTTTCCTCTTGATGATTCCTGGTGAGCCTAATATGTATGAACAGCACTGAGGCCCCGATCCCACGTTAGCAAGTTTGCTTCATTTGTTAATGAGGGATTCAAATCCTCTGATACAGTTCACTATAGAGTTTTGTCATTGATACATTACTACAGACCCAGGGAAACTTCCACAGCACTCAGTCAAATGCTTTCACACGCAAAGGTTCTCACACTATTACCTGGTCCCGTCCCAAGTATATTCCAGTGCGTCTTGACAAGCACTGAGGAAGACAAGTTCTATGTAACACCTTTGATGAATGCCACACATAAAGCATTTGACAGCCCTTAGATGACCTCATATTCAGTGCTAGATGCAAAGTAAATCTTTGCCATGAGTTCACACCATTTAGAGATTGTAGTTTATTGTTAATGAAATGAACTTGCATTCCCTCGCTGTCATCATTTTCTCAGCAAAATACAATGCTGCTAGGATTCTTTGCATGACGTTCATGCTCAGACATTAGATGTCTCTTGGCAGTTTGCCTAGAGAAAGTATCACATTAAAAGATCAGAGTGATAAGTACTGGAGACAATTTAGTACAGTTGTTGTCGGATACAGTAATTCTTAAACTATTGGTTTATGCTTTTAAAAATGCAGCAAGATACATATCCTACTGTTCCATTTTGGCTCTGACACTGCCTAAGCAAGGTCATTTCAGGTGATCTATATATAGAGAAAGATCTTAGCCTCTTGAATACTATGCTGAAAAAAACCCTGTATAATTGACTACTACAGGGAGAGGATCCAGCTCATTATTTGAATTAAACATCCATCTGTTTCAGCCAGGATGGTTTATAAAAAGGTTGTAAGAGTTAGTTGAAATTGTCAAATAAAACATAAGATAATTTTAAACTATGGAAGAGATGTAATATGCTGTTGCTTTTGTGAATCAGCATTTTTTTAATGGGGGAAAAAAAAAAGTTTATTGTGTAATCCAGGGATTTTAAGCTTATACCGTCCTCTTTTTGGCCCTGGACTATCCGTTATGCTGAGCCTGGATTTTATGTATTCCTTGCCCCTTTCCTTTTTGATTAATTTACTGTATTCAGTTTAGCCTTTCATGTTATTTCTCTGTGTTAAATATTAAAACAGAAACATTAAATCATTACCAATACAACAAATGTATATATTTTGCTCTTTTCTTTCTCTAAGATATTATGGAAAGGAAGAATGAAAACTTCTCTCTCTCCAGGCTCTTGTATTTCATCAACATTCAATTTCTTTGTGTTTTGGCTACTAAGAGATTAAGCAGATTTTGACTATGTGATTTTATGCAATCTGTTAATGTGGCTCACATATAGAAACACCCATTTTCTGTCTTTTTTTCCTTGCTCTTTGTATTAGTTGCTCTAAGCTGAGGCCCCCACTGTGCCTATCGAGGTGAAGATCACTGCCCTTTACCTCCAATCTTTCATGAATTCACAGCCGGAACACAATTTTTATGATCTGGAATTTCTTATTATCTCAATAAGCATCATTAGCAGTAATTTTCTTTCTCTTTCATTATTTATTGTATACATATCCTCTTTCAAGCCTCTTGAAGCCACTGATTTCCTTAAGATGTAGAAGCCTAATAAACAACTTGGTTTTACGTTTTTTACTCTGTATGTTATATTCAGAATACTGACAATTTATTGCTTTGAAAACTTACATTTTCCACGTGGTCTGGGAAAGCTTCTCCTGCAGTGTTCTATGCAGAAACACCTATGGTTTAAGTGATTTGAACCTTCCATGTTTTAGATGTCTGACTGCAGCTACACGGAAAAGAGAATTCCTTGCACAGAAAAGAATCTCTTCAGTTCTCGGCTTACCTCCTCTTTTCCTCTTTCAGAGGAATGCGTTCAGTTTTGAAGTACTTCATAACTCCACCTTGCATTGTTGTGGGATAGCACCTCCATAGCTGCTATCAAGAACCTAATTCAGTGATTTAAGATCTCCTTATTCATTACTGGTACTAGCATGAGGAAAGAAGTAAAACCAGTTACCAAACAAGGCAAAATTTATTCTAGGTTATGTAAGGTTTCAGATTAATTTATGGATATCACAGTGTATATTCTAATATAGTTCAACTGCTCACAGTTGAGAAAGAGATGGCCAGAAAAGGGAATTGGAAAATAGAGGAAAATTGCCACAAGTCTACAAAGATCTGTGAGAACCAATGCCTCCTTCAACATAAGCAACATAGTAAAGTTTGGAGAGGATGAAAATATGTGTATTAGCTAATACCAGAGTTCAAAAGAAGCTCTTCAAGCTTCAGTACATGGATTTTCTTCTCCCATAGGCCAAATAACTGGAATAAAAGGGAAGTTTGGCAACTGTTTTCAGCTGAACTTTCAAGATTACAGACAGAAAGCTGATAAACTCAGAAAAGTCTGGATATTCTTCCTCTATCTTCAATTCAAACAGAGGTATTCAATTGATAAGGTTTCAATATGTCTTTTCACATGGGAGACCATTAATCGTCAAGTGATCTTATAGTTCTTCTACTATAACCTTTTTGATAGCAGTTGGTGGTGTTCTTTAGTTAGAGTACAATACTTGTGGTATAATTTATCCTCCAATCCAACTCATTAAAAAGGATGCTTTAAAACAGGCTGAGAGGATAACTCTCCTTATAAGGACCACTGAACACATACCTCTTCAACTTGACCTTGCTATTTTTATTACAAAGAAGCAAAATTTCCCCAGATCTACATTAGTGTACTCTTATATGGGGATATTTTTGTGTCTTTTAGATAATAGATGAGGTGGGAATTTCCCAGTAAATATGCACTTGTTTCATCAATTATTAACAATTCACAGACACACCAGTTTAATTCCATCCAGAAGAATGGATTGAGATAACAATTAACAACTTGTCTTTTTTTTTTAACTGCAGAAGATGTAGAAAGTCTAACCTACCAAATACGCCTCTCATGCATTCATTCTTTGTCTTACTACAAGCACATTAGCTCAACAGTTAAGTACAGCATCCTTGCTGCGATGAAATGCAAAGATAGAGATTCCATTGTCCTCAAAAACTAGGCCAAGATTTTTATTATTCTTTTCCCCACTGCATTTCACCTTTTCTGGCATCCTTACACAGGCAAGTTGAAGGTGATCAGATACCACTCTCATTTATTATTGTTTCCAGATAACAATAAAACATAGATGTTATGAATCCTAGTCTGCGGCCCCCCTGTTGCAATGAATGAATTACAATCTGTTTTAACAGGAGAAAAAGCAATGCATTTGAGCGGTGTAAGGCGCTAGCATTTCACTCTGGCCAGGCTCAGAATATTGCTTCAGAGGATCCAATTTAGCCCATCTCAAAAAAAAGCAGTTTGTTTGACTAGGTAAGCAGCAATGTCTCCCTGAGACAGGAGGAAGACTTCAAAGGCTTCAAAGAGGAACACAGAGTAAGAGTCAGGCTGCCTCTCTGTGTATGTTTGGGCTTTTACTGCCTGTCAAGAAAGCAAAACAACTCAGTCTACTGACCTGCCCATGCCCTCATCCACCCATCCCCCCCCCCCTTTTTTTTGTTAATTATTTACATAACTTGCCTGAATAAGCAATGTTTTAAAACAGAGCCTTTAAAAAGGCTCAGAGAGTACTAATGTACGTGACTCAGCGAGCCAGTGTTCTGTCCCACAAGTCTACCTGTCCCCATGAAACAGCAAGGTTATGCCAACTATAAACTTTTTCTCAGCAGAAGGGCAAGTTTCCAGATTGACAGTGTGCTGCAGCTGACAATGCCCATTCTCCCTGTGGTGGTGAAGGACAGAAAATGCTCATGTCACTACCTCTGCTTTTACATTAAACAAGACCGGAATTTAAATGGCTGCACTCAGCAGAACCAGGCTTCAGACTGAACAGCCTTGATTTTAGCCATAAAAATGTCATAACTGATACAAACTATTCTGCAAACTGGATTTGGAAGAACGTTTGGAGGTGATTGCATGGTGAATTTCTGCTATCCAATTTCCCTATTGATATAAAGGTAAAGGAAAGATAGCTGCATCATTAAGAGTTTGAATCAGGACAACATCTCTGACTGCAATATTTGTTCCTGAATTCATTATGTTCTGTGCTGAACTAAACTACTATGATTCATTTGTGAAAGGCACACCGTTTATTGCGAATGTTGGATAACTGTTCTTAGAGACACAGATATTGCTGTAATATCTGGAACAGGTGCCATCAACAAAAATCTTTAAGAAGTGTCAATCCCTCAGAATAGAAGCAAGAGGGTAAAACCTTCTGCAATGTTGTTTTGTCTCTCATCAAGTATAATTTCAGACACTGGTGATAGAGAAGCGAAAATCAACCAGTCTGAGTAATATTTAGGGCTCTAAGAAATGCATGCCTAAAATTGAGCTTATTTTCAGGCTTTTGATTTTCAGATTGAACTTAGGACAAATGTTGCAAAGCAGTAATTCCTGTAAATATAATAATTTTGCTGAAAAAAATCTCCACTGAGCAAAACTGACAAATGAAACACTGCAGCCTTTCGTTCCTATTAAGTTTAATAAAACTGGCTAAATAAATATCCAAACTCATAGCTACAATACGGTAAAGTTTTTAACCACATTCTTTTAGGAAAGTATTAGTATTCAGGCTGTCACTTAAGTATTTGATCAATTTGAGATATATATTGTCTGGTGATTTTCCTTCAGAATTTTCCCACATTATTTTCAAAACCTGAAATCAAAATGTTGTCTCAGTCAGTTTTCATTAGTGTCGGGAGGGGCCCGGGAAGACATGCGGCCGACTCAATATGAGTGATAAAGCAAGCTCCAGTGTTTATTTGGATAGCTCAGATATTTATACACTTATTGTAAATTATGCCTACTTGTCATACACTAATTGGCTAGGCTTCTAAAGATTACATGTTCATACACCTCCTACTTGCAGTTTCTGCTTCAAGGTTCTCCAACGTTCCAGAAGGACACTCTCCCTCTCTCCTTGTTTATCATTCTCGCAGGGTCTGTGTGACCTTGGCTCTTCTTCCTTGTCAGCGTAACTTGCAGTTCTCACTGAGGCCTACTGTGGCTAAAATCCTACTTATGCTAAACACTTAGGCTAACAAGAGGATTGCTTGTACAATGCTTTGGTGGATCCATGGCCCTGCTCCTGCAGCCATTCTGCAACACATTAGAACACCTAAGACACTTCTATATGATTAAAGGCAGCAGCCATCGTGGCCAAACACCTTTGTCAGGCCCTGACATGCTCTTCTGTGGATATTCAAACCACAACTCACCACCAGATCACAAGCAACCTAAGCAGAGATTGGAATACATGTTAAACACCAGTCACATGAAGAGACTCCTCCAGTTCCTCCAGGCTGCTCAGCATGGCATCAGAACTACTGCCGCCTTCTGTCCCTGAAGTATTAGCTTCAGGCTCTTCATCTGTTCATTTGAAATGGGAAGCTAAAGTCAATCCAGTGTGGATATCAGCCTGCTTACTGCTCTCACATTCTGGCTATATAATATTTAACCAGGCAGTCCAATACACCAGCTCAAGTGCGACAGAAGAAAACTCTGTTTTTCCTGTTTTGCTTATTCAGAAGAAATACTTCACCCAATTTAAAGAAAAAAAAAAAAAGAAAATATAGATTTGTAATCTATAGAAAATATAGATATGTAATCTCTTGATCTCCCGATTACAACCACATTATTCAATATGCCATAGAATTTGGGTATTCTAGGAACTTAAATGTGGTACTGAGTATCCTGTGGACTCGCCTAGTTTCGAAATAAAAATTCATGGAAGTCTAAAGTCCCCAGTAATTCAAACACACCTTTGTATATGCATATGGTTCCATAACATAAGTCTATTGAGTTACTGATGCATATAGACTTATGTAAATTCTGTCTTGGACTGAAACAATAATGTTGTATATGTCAACCCTATTGAAAAAAAAAAGATACTGTAGGTTGTTGGATTTTTTCTCTGACAGCTCCCTTAGGAGATAGTACAAAAGTATTTATTATTTATATATAATCCAGCATGTCAACACATTTTAGATAACACTGTACTTTTTCTGTCTAGTAATAGAAACTACAAAATAAATTATATATGACATTTGTAGCTATTCTAAAAAAGTTGGTATTGCACAGCCAGCAATCTACAAATTAGATATAAAATGCCTGTATGGAAGTAATATTTTTTGGTATGTTGTTGATGTTCCTAACTATTTCATGCAACTATCTATATAAAATTCAAATAAAATCTACTCAACATGCCCTTCTGTAATCCGATAATATTTGTCCACTTTGTGCACTTTCAGATGTCTTGTGGTGGTATGCCAGATGTTAGGAAGGTTGTATTTTACTTCAAAACCCAAAGGTACAAACATATTTTCCTATGCGTACCATATGGTACCTGTTTTTTTAACAGAGAACGCTGTGCTTAATCATTAAATTCTATTCTGCAGTACTTAAATTAATTCATACAGATATATGCATTTTTCTCCCTGTGGGTTTTCCTGTCAAAATAATCTGGTAATTTTATGTGACAGCAGATGAACTCGCTGGACCAAATTCTGCTCTAAGATACACACACGTAAGCAACAGGAAGTCAATAGGTTTGAAGAAGTGTAAATGTTCACAGAATCATGGAATCACAGCACCACAGAATTGTTAGAGCTGGAAGGGACCTCTAGAGATGATCTAGTCCAACTCGCCTGCTAAAGCAGGATTGCCCAGAGCACATTACTCCGGACTGCAATCAGGCAGGTCTTGAAGATTTCCAGAGAACAGGACTCCACAATGTCCCTGGGCAGCCTGTTCCAGTGCTCTGTCACCCTCATCATGGAGAAGTTTTTCCTTATATTTGAATGAAACTTTCTATGTTCCAGCTTGTGCCCATTACCCCTCGTCTTGTCACTGGGAGCCACTGAAAAAAGTCCAGCTCCATCCTCCTTCAACCCACCCTTCAGAAACTCATAAGCATTAACAAAGTCTCCACTCAGCTTTCTCTTCTCCAAGCTAAAGAGTCCCAGCTGTCTCAGCCTTTAATAATCCAATATAAATGATAGATACATTTAATATAAGCATCATATACATACTAGAGCGTTGTTTTTTATTTTAATCCCATATGATTTCATTAGAAAATCACACTTACCTTCATATTATTGTAAAGGATATGAATCAATATTCTTCACTTTATTTTTACCTGCAATATAGGTCTAAAATTTCTTCTTTGACACTAGTCAAAATTCAAAATACTTTTACCTAGTGCTTTTGACAGTTTCAATAAAGAAAGGTTTTCCCAATGAACAAACTATTGTTAGAGCCGTTGCTTCATAGCCTGCTAGGTCCATTCTTCCCTTCACTGGTTTCTGACCTGTGTTATTGCAATTGATGATAGAACAAAATGAATATTTGTATAAGCAGGTTAGATTTCTGTTAAAGAAGTTATAAAGAACATTCATAGGACTTTCTTGACAAAGAGGGTGATTATATCCAGTCAGATCTGCAGAACATTTTTTCCTGCTCTGGCCTTAGACATGCATGTCACAGAGCTGTTAATCTTTGTGAATTCGTTTGCAACTTTCATAAAATTAATCTTCATAGCATTCTATAGTTATATTGTAAGCAAGAACAGCTTATTTGAAACACCTGTAATGTTCTAATATAATTCACATTTCATTCACAAAGAGACACAGTCAATTGTCAAAAAAAACAAAAATGAAATCAGACTGTTCAAAGAACATTACTTGAACAGCAGTATTAAATGTTAGGTACTGATTGAGAAATCACAACAGAGGTAAGAGTGCCATTTTAAACAAGGGTGATTACACAAACTAAATCGCACTATTAGAGTTAGCAAATATCACTAGAAATTCTGTCAGGGTAAACGATATGAATTTACATACTTGTGCCACATAGACAGGCCGGAAACATTTGCTTCATGGGTAAAGAGTAGAAATGCAGCAGTACTGATCATGTAGCTGTGTTTGTATATTATATCCACTGAACAATCAAGGAAGTGACAAAAAGTGGTAATTATTTGACACCGTTTTTGCTAAGTGTCAAGCCATAGCAGCAAAGTTGGTTATTGAAATTAACTTCGCACCAAGGTACCATTTAACAATCTCTTTCAGTTAAGCAGAAAAATAAATATGAGCAGGTCAGGTACAAGCTCTTCATTTTCTAAAGGCATATTGATAAATTAAACAAACCAGTTAGTGGGATGACCTAGGCTGAAGAGGGGTTTTTACCAGTGGAAGAAGTCTCAGACTTCATTCAAATAAATATGCAAAAAACTACCTGGAATTTTTATCCCCCCAAAATAGGAAAAAAATAATAAGGACAGATTCTATACTCTGTTGAATGAAAATTCACTGTGAAAAAATGAAAACTGATTTTCCCACCTATTTAGAAAAAAAAAGAATTGATTGCAGTATTCAGAAGAAATAAGTACAAGTTCACTTGCACATCGATCTTTTATGAGAATAAAGCTAGTAAACTCAAGATTACGATTCATACCTCCCTAAAATCAAAACTGTATTTAGTGGTTTGAAAAAGTGGAACTACAAAGCTGGTAAATGGTAATCCACCCAAATAATTTTGCATAAGCTAAAAGGTTGCAATTTGATGCATATCTCACTTCTCCCCCTGATATCAAGCTCTCATCAGGTGTTACAGCACTACATATGGAGAATATTTTTGGAATCCTCAGTTCTTTCACCTTCAAGATTTTTGCATAATGAGATTCATTTCTATTCACTTGTTTTTGCTCAGGAGAGATGATGAATTACTCCTCACAATTTTACAAGCATCCTTGGGATGGATTTAAAGTATTAGAGCCAATTTATGAACTGAAATTCTAAATTTTCTTCCCAGCCTGAAGTTTATGCTAACCTTCTAACCTCCATGTTGATGGCAAGATTTCCAGGTGGCTGTCAGGCTTTGAACTGTGTGCAGTCCCTGACCTGAGATGAGCTGACAATCCTCCACTGTGGCTAATCCTGCACAAGAAGTACTCACTGTCCCTCTCCCTTGCTCTTTCACAGATCTACAGGCTTAATTCACTCTTAGATCTTGCTTAATTTTTCCAGAGTAACTGTAGAGTCATGATCTCCTCTGTTGGCCGAAAGGATGGAGCTCAAAGTTGAAAGAACTGCCACTATTTTGTTTTCAGTTTACTCCTTTTCCTGCAGCACTTTAAAACAGATGGTGAGTGGGGTACGTGTGAAACCTGTTTAATTACAAGCTCTTTACTTGAATAAAATAATTCAGAGCAATAGGTTTCAATATCAGAGTTTAATTTGGTAAAGAGCATTAGGGAACCTTCTGGACCAATTAGCTAAAAATCTCTCTCAAACAGATTTCAGCTGCTCAGAAACTCCGTTGTCATTGGTCATTGTGTTTTGTTACAAGGTTGCCAGGTATAAGAAGATTTTGAATTAATCTATGTGGTTTCATAATGATGTGATTTAGTAGCAAATCTCATTTATGAGCTGCAAAGGTAAATAATAACGAACCTGACAACAATGAGTTAGTTAATGACCTAGATCTATGTGATATATCAGCTAACAAATAGATTAAAATAGATTCTTCAATAGTTTCTTAATTACTAGGAAGTGCTCATGCACAGTTAAGAGCAGAACACTAGAAATCATACAGTGAGATACTGATCTTTTCAGTTACTTATTAAGCCTTGGGTTTTCCTGTAAGTTTTATTCTAGACTCCGCCAAATATGTTACTGTTGTTGTGTAAATTATCTTTGTCTTTTCTTCCCAATCTATTATCCACAGAATGTTAATTGTACACAGGTCCATTTAAAAAAGCCATATTTAAAACCCAAGCAACCACAATCCCAAATGTTCAAGGAAGGAAATTAAGAGAATAAACTTTACAGAAGCAACTAAAAGTCGTTATTATAAAGGAACATCTATATTTGAGCTTATTGTTATTTTAGCTTCCGTTGTAATGTAACACGCAGTACATTTTTCATAAAACTTCAATTGACGCCTCTTGGTCTGTCACTGGATTTTAATAACAGGGAAAAAGAAAGGTCTTTGTTTCACCATTTCCCTTTTTATGACAGCATAGCTCCAACAAAATTTGAAGGTTCATGGAAACCCACAGGTCACGGAGCATACAGTCTCAAATTTGACCACAGTGGAGTATGATGAAACTAAGTTTATTTAAACTGAGGCCACTGAACCTCAGGAGGATGGCACTCAGAAGACATGAGCAGTGCAGTGCGAGTTCCCTGACACCATGGCCAGGCTCATAAAAGCATATGAGCATACCTGTGCAAATGCAGCATGGAAATACTCTTCTTCATGAGCAAATGACAGCAAGAGGTAGGAGGAAATAGCTTACAGCTTACATTTCCTCAGAGTACAGTCAGGTCAGTGAAGTAAATGCAAATAAGAATAACTAGTAAATTCAACACAAGTGGGTGCACAATATAACCTTTAATTAAAGGTGACTGAATTTTCTCTTAGTGTGATAAAAAGATGTTCCACTGTGCCATTGGGCTGAGCTACTCACTTTTCTTAACAAATGTTTCTGTCATTAGCTTTTAAAGTCACCCGAGTGCAGTCAAAATAAACCCATGGCTAAGCAGATATTGAAGAATGGTCCACATGGAAGGGAAGACCTAAGATGTTTTTGCAATGCACAGTATCCTTCATAATGTTTCCTTTTGTAAGGATTGAAAGGGCATCTTAAACAGGGGGAGTCAACACAACCTCAGATCTTCACAATACATAAAAACATTTTGACTCATATGTGAGTTTAATGGAAAACTATCAAACAGACTATATACATGACCAAAATAAATAAAGACAGCTCTCGTATTAATTTTGAAGTGTCATACAGTTCATATTGACATAAAACTGTAACAATTGTACAATAGAATAAATTTAATCTGAATTATATTTTTGACATTGCTTCTATGTAAAAAGTGCCAAACACTACTCTCACTTGACACAGTGAAAATAGGAGTCTGCACAGAGTTTACAAATCTCCATGGAGTTACTCCCTCTGTACACTGTTGAAAGGTGTCCAGACCACAATGAACAACCTGCACTGCAAACATTTCTGCACATGCTTTTTCTTTCAGATGGTTTTGTCTTCATATTTGGTCCATGCACGCTGCACTTATTGCACTGTCTTTCAAGAGGACAGGCAGTGAGCTGTTGTCTGCTCCTCAGTAAGCTCAGACCTGCCATCTGTAATGAGTCAGTGAAAAATTATCCAAGTAGATAATTGCCGGGATTTTAAGAGAATATTTATGAAAGGCATTTTATATGCTCTGAAATACTTTCTTCTGTGCCTGTCAACAGCCATCAACCTGAAGAACAGAGACTGAGTTACAAGAGTAAGGACTAAGAAACAGTCTATCATTTCAACTAACCAGATGAATAAAATAAATGAAACCAGAACAAAAGCAACAAAGCAGGCTTACCTGTCCCTTCAAGTTTTTAAGATGGTGTAAATAAGAAACAGACAAAGATTTCCAGATTTTAAATTTTCACTATGTACTACCAATAAGATTGTTGTCAATAACAATAAAATCATGGAAACTACACTATAGATAAAAGGGTCATTTTTTCCATTTTTAAGAGGAGAACTTTATATGAAAATCATCCTACATGCTCAGAAATCCCCCTGCCCTTACAAAAGCCACAGCATTCTTCCTGTTGATTTGGACATAGAGCTTAATGTCTCAATTCAGGAAAGCAATGCAGTACATGCCACTGAAGTACAGAAGCTGCTTTGCTGACTAAATCAGGGGTGCTGACAGGTATTGCAGAGGAACCAGCTGCCGTGGTTTAAGAAGTCATCAGCCCCAGCTCTCAGTTTCTTAGCATGAGACTCATCAGGACCAAATTCCTTAACAACTAACGCTCAAGTTACTGTTAAATACTTCCACTTAGTTGAGGAAAGTAATGACAAAAAGTGATTGACTACCCTTGAAAAATAAGCAAAAACCCCTTCCTTATTTATACAGTTCAGCTTCTTCTTTGTAAAGCTTACCATATTAGTTAAAACTCCTTCTTCAGCAGTTTGAAATAAGATGCAGGATATCACACAGAAATAGATAAAGCAATTTTAGAAGTTTTTCTGTTACACATTTCTGCTATAAGCTCTAACTCTAACAGAAGACTAGCAGAACTTCCAAAAGTCGCATCTATATCAGCCACAAAAAAAACCCACCAAACCAAACCAAACCAAACCAAACAAAAAAGCACACACACACACACACAAAAAAAACCCAAAGAAAAAAAGACAGAGACAGTGGTGGGTAGGGAACCTAAATAATACCCCATCCAATTACTGCCACATTCATCACAGGAATCATCTAGCCCATATAATGTCCATCTCCACATGCCTGGAGGAGTATAGGGGTGTGAAAGTAAGGAGGGAATCCAACTTCAGGACTCAATAGGAGTGGAGTACCCCGTTCAAGCTCTTCCCAGAAGAATCTCAGTACCAGAGTCTAATGAAATTCATTGAGATGAGCTAAGTCTAGAGCACCTTTTGGTAGCTTTGATGGAGGTGAGGGGGCTGATATGGGACATGTTATGGGATGCAGAGAAAGTGCAAGATGGCACAAGTTTTACTGTACAAAGTTTAGGGGGCAAATCAAAGGTAGGGTGATTCAGGTAGGACAAAGTTTGGGAATAAGAGGCACAATGGGGTCAGCTGGGTGTAGTTTGCTGGTTGGTTTGCTTGTCTGACTATACCCTGCACCTGACCAGTATAGTTTGTCCCATCTTCTTTTTAAATTCCTTTCCAACACTTTCCCAGGTGAGGGACTCTCTCCTGAGAGTTTCTGTACAAGAGTCTGGTTGCAAGCAACTGGAGTCAGACCATATGCTGGGGACCTGGGTGGTGGTGACTGGAGAAATGCAGGCAAGTGTAACCCAGTGCTAGCCACATAATTGGGACCAGGGCCTAGAGGCCTGAGGGCCAGCAACTGGAGCACGTACGGGCATGTGAGCATGAGTGATAATCAAGCCAGAATAGTTGGGGAGTGGGTGTGTGTCTCTAAGACCAAGATCATACCCGGGACCGGGGAATCAGCCTGCTCTGGTGAGACTGGGGAGTGAAACCTGCCAGTGTGTGTGTGTGTGTGTGTGTCTCTCAGGACAGGACTATAGGGAGTTTAACTACTGCGGACCAGGAGAGTCCTGGTCAGCTTTCGGAGGTGAGTACATGTGTACATCTGTTTCAGTGTGTGTGTATTTGTTTGAGTGTGAGGTCTGCACCAGGAGCTGGAATGGGGTTTCAGGCTCAGGGGATCATGTGTCTAGGTCACAGCAACCAGGGAGACTGGAATCCAGGGGCAGCTGCTGGGCAGACTTAGTATGTGAGCCCAGCTACTGGAGAGCTCCACACTGTATGTGTAAATATGGATATATACATATATTTCCGTTAGTACACCTCTATGCTGCACAGCCAGGGGACCTGGAGTGCTCCATGTTTCTGCTGGATCTGTGTGGTCAACCACTTGTGTATGTGATGCAGATGTGTGTGCGTGTGCCCACTGGGAATACACACTCAGTCTCACTACTGTCTGGATGTGGGGCATGGAGCTGTGGCAGCCTTACCTCTCTCAGCACTGCCAGATCTGGCAAAATATATATTCACCTAACATATTGAACAGTTTTTAGTCAATCTCCCAATGCGCTTCCCCAGTTCTTTAAGTTGTTTGAAACTTTTCTTGTGAAATTCTGTTTTTAAAAAGTTCAATGTATTTCTAGAGAGTATAGTCTACTATATACTTTTTCTTTGGAAGACTTTTTGAAATTCATCTGTTTACAGATGAGGATATTTATGTATTTAAGAATATCACCTTTAGTGTTGAACTATCCTGGAGCTCTGAGTATGCTGAATGCCAGAAGAAGGTGTTATAAAAAGTATTAAAGAAAAATTATCAAGGAAATAATTTTGTATTATGCTCATCAGAAGTAAAGAAGGAAGACTTTTTTCAGATATAGTGTTTTACTTTAAAATGCAACTTTTTTGAAAATGGTGCCCTTATTTTGTTTTCTTTTTCTCTTCACTCCAAGTTGCATATGACATTATGTCCTTTTTCAGATAAGTTTAAGGATTTCTAATTTACATTGACAGAAGCACTCTCACACTTTCTTCGGTAAAATTTAACTTGAAATATGCATTAATTCTGTAATGAGTCAGCATTTCTGGATAAATGATTCAACATAAAGAATTCTGTTATGTGTATCTCCTAGCAACTGAGAAATTACAGGCGTAATTTCATAAAATAACTCATGTTTATTAAATCCTTTTTTTTTGCAGTATGGATTGAATTATCAATTGAATTATCAAGAGTTGCCTTGGATATACGGTTGCAGGCAACTGTCTTGCACGAGTGAAATGCTTGATGTCCTTCTGAAGAACAATGAAGCCATCCCCAGATAAGCAAGAACTACTGACTCCTCTGGTTGCTGGGTCCATTGCACTCCCTTCCAAGGCACCAGCAGACAGGACAGAGCAAAGGGCACAACCACAGAGCTCTCCACAGCTGCTGGATCCAGGGAAAGGCTGTATATGTGAGGTGACAGCCTCCTCAGAGAAGCAAGCACAAGGATGAAGGCAAGGACAAATGGTAATCACAGCCTTCCTTCCCCATTTCTCCTTACCAGCAGAAAACTAACAAAGCCAGCTCTTCCTGTTCTCTCTCTCTCCTGTGGTTTTGCTTATGTTGCTGAACAGACGGGAGCCAGTTTTGTGTGTTTTAGCTCTTGCAAGAATCTGATTCACTGTCCTAGGATGAATTTTAAGAAAACACGATTGCTTGAATGAGAGTGTTATACCTCATGGTGGGTGTTGCATGAAGAGTGCTGCAGGTTTGAAAAGAAAAAAAGTGTTAGATCTTTTTACCAACTATGCAAGACATATAGTACTTGCAGGACCGACACTTGGACCAGTGGCCACTCAGGTGCTAATTGTACATAAATATTTACACACAGGAGTGTAGCAGCCTTACAGCTGTTGTCACAATCTTATAGTATCATTCATAGTCTTTTAGCAGAGTAGCAGAGGGAGTTTCTGAGCAAAGGTCCTGTTTGACTAAATCTGATAATGTAAACATAGTTCCATTTTAGTTTTATAAGCTCACACTTTTGCTAAGGAGACAGCATAGTCAGGGACCATAGCATAGCCAGACCTCCTGACCATGCTCTTGGCATCCTTCCTTTTATCTTTCTCTTTTATTCAGAGCAGAAGGTCATTGAAAAAAATGCAGAAGTAATTCATAGGCTATTCAATACTGAGAGGAATCAAATATCCAGTGCTGCATAGCCCTTTGGCACAGTGTATCACTATAAGCACCATAATACTGCAAAGTATAAACCACTATTCCAATGGTGTGACAGTTCCAATGTATCGAATTTGACACCTTTTCAATAAAATGGGCTAAATTTAGATAACCATATGCTCATGCTGACAAGCTAGCTTCTCCTTGATGTGTGTTTTCATGAAAGAGTAGAGGAGGGCCTCAAAGTGTAATTAGCTTAATGTGAATTCAAAATATTGTATTAATTTACAGTAGAAAGGTCAAGTTGTTGAGCAAACAGCAGGGATGAATATTTTCTACTTAATACATTAAGATTCAGCCGCACAACCTCCATTAATGTTAATAGGAGTCATGCTGCCAAACTCAAAAATTATACTAGAAATATTTTGTTTTTGCTGCAGTGTAATAAACACTGAACAATTAAAGTACCTTCTTTCTTGACTGCCAGCTAAGCAAAGTTGAAGAGTACAAACATACAAAAGCAATCTTTTATCAACATAGATATATTTATCATTTGTGCTACAGTAACCTAAGAAGAATTTTACAATTCCACTCCAATCTTTGCATCAGGTTAAGGGATTTTTAAACAACCATTAAAGAAATTTAAAAACTAATGATTTTAAATCAAAAATCTCTCAGTAATAAATAACACTGCCTTTTTGTCAGTAAGACTGTGCATAATATACAATGATACCTATTCATTTATGTGTGGTTAAATCATAAAAACTGATCTCATTTAGGATATGTTATAAAATCACCATGGCTTTAAAATTCATGTCCTTTTTTGTTGTGTCCCACTAAACATTGTGATTTCCTCAGCTGCACATATGCTGTGCTCTAAAAGCAAGAATCCAAGAAACATACCACACAGCTGAAGGTAGAGAAAATCTTCAGTCTCCATTTACATGCAAATTCCATGAATAAGTGCAGCAAAAATTATTTCATAAAATGGAGTAATAATTAAAGCAATACATAAAAACTTTCTGGTTTGTTTTGTTTGATTGGTTCGTTTTTAACCAAAAATCACAATTACAATGATAAGTAATTGTCTGCCTCATGAAAATTTAACAAAAACACCCTTACTATATTTGCTGACACTCTATAAGAATTACAATACACTAAAATATTTTCAGAATCTTAATTAATTATGATAATTAAAAAAGAAGAACAGAAGAATTGCACATCTCTGAAGACACAATCTAAATAATAATGGGAATATTAAAGCAAAGAATACACAAAGAAGATTTACACCACACAGGAAAAAAAAACAACAAACAACACAACACCAACCAAATAAAAAAAACCAAAGGGGGGAGATCAATGTAAAAATGTTACATCTCTTTTCAAAATGTGTTTCCAGCCCTTTTATAAATAGAGAAACTTCATTAGTTTCATGAAATAGAAAAATGAAGTGTTTCACTTTGGGGAATTTAGTACAAATATGCAGCAGATACGACAAATTATCTTCTTGCTCTTATGAATTATATTTCCATTTGCATGGGGAGACAATGGTGGTAAATACATTATCTCTATATATACGAAAGTTAAATATTGCTCAAGTATGCTTGCTTGTGGGCATTTGACAATGTCAGATGTGGACTCTTCCCTCTACGAAGTTACACATTTGTGGAATTATACACAGAGGACATTGCTAGAACAGCTTTTGGGTTGCATTTTCAAAGGAGAAAGTAAAGAAATTCCTATGGATGTTATCTTTCTTCAAAACTCCTGAATCTCTGATACATCACATGTAGTACAAATGTGAAAACCCCTTTTTATTTAAGTTCTTCTGACCATGCAATAATTCCATTCATAACGCATGTTCATCATTAGTCACCCTTTAACATGAAGTTCTAAGTCCAATTGCTCCAGCTAAATCTGTTATATGTCTATGTCAAGTAGTGTCTGGTTTCTGATGGGCAAATTTTCTAATAGCAAAATGGTTTTCATTGCAGGCCGTGATGAAGAAAGTGGTGCATTTCAAAAAGCCTCCAAATACATTAAATTCAGTAAAGCTAGAGATACTGACCAGTAGTTTAGTACTCATGATACTTTGGACTGTGTAATGGACCACTTAGATTTTTTTCAAAGAATAAGCTGAAAAATATTTGTAAATTTCTATAATTTTTTGCTTACATAAGAGATGATGCAAAAAATCTTGTATATTTGCTTATGAATGTGTTTTGAGCATGCTTTTATCCCTGAAGTGCATAAGTAGAGGAAAGGCCACCTGCTTTTCCTTAATACCTTCAAATCATTACTTTTTTCCCCATTTTGCTTCCTAATCTTATCTCCTCACAACCTGCAATTCTGTTTTAAAATCCCTGCTCAATGTTAATTTAAAAGCAAAGCAAAACAAAACAAAACAGAACAAAACAAAATCCTTATAGATTTGACAAATACAAAGCTTGTCATTGAAAAGGAAACCATCTCTTCCAGTGGCAATACTGTTTTACTCATGCAAGTATTTATTTACTTTAGTGCTTCTCCAAAATGAAGATTTTACTAACAGATTTAAAATACAGGATTACCTATTACTAGCACTTTTTAAAAAGTAGAGGCAGAGGCAGTCTCAACCATCAATAATTTAACCTTTCTCTAGGAAAAAGATATGAAAATATTGATCATGAACGCATCAGAACCTTCATAAGATATTACAAAAATTAAAGTTATATTTGATTATGTACCATGAAATGTATTTATAGAAAAAACATATGCAGCAAATGCTGTTTTCAGTGAAACAAACTAAAATTCCAGAATTGCTTAATCACTTTAGGATGTATTAATTATTCTTCAGGTACTGGTAACCTTTCTCTGTCCTTTCTAGACACACCGTATATACAAAAAGAGGTAAATAGTAGAAAAATACCTTACTTGCACATTCTGTTAAGTACAGGAGAGATTCACACTTTGAAGGCACATGACAGTCACTGTACATGTGAGTTTCCAAAAGCCAGTGATCTGATTCATCCACTCACTAGGATTCATCACCACTAGGAAAAAGCTGATAGATATTAATGCAATGAAGCCAATTCTCTTTTTAGCTGTAACTTAGATACGCAGCTGCTCAGTTAAACTTGCTGAAGCAATTAGTATAGTTCATAGCCCCAGAATTTCACGGGAAAATGGTGATTGTTGGGGGTTTTTTGCATTTTAAAATTCTAGTCAGGTCATTGCACATAGCTGTGAGAATACCCTGTGCATTACTTACACAGCTTTTTACTGTCTCTTCGGGTACGTGACTTCTTCTGTATCTGTCTCTGAAATTCAATCTGCAACACAGTCATATAATTTAGATAAAATTCTTTTAAAAATCCTACATATATAAACGTGTGTGTGTGTATATATATACACACACACACGTTTATGTAGGGTTTATTATCAGTGCAGAGCTATGAAATGTTTCGTATCTGCACTTATTTCACAGGCTGCTGACTCCTGATTGATTTCTTTACTACATTTTAAAAGACATAATATGAAGCACTTCCTAGTGCTTCACAGAGTTATTCTTCACAGAGCTATTATCAGAGTTTCATTGAGAGGACAGTGGGGTTTAGAATATGGTGTTAGTAGCTGATGGCTAATATGTTTTCTGAAAGCTTACAATAAAATAGCCTTTCTGGGTAAAGTATCCCATAATGACCAGGGATGTATGTGTAATATAGAAATAGCATAATCTCCCCTGTAAATTTCATGAAATAATGTAATTGAGTATGTGGGAAATCTTATCAACCTGATCCCATGGAAAACGAAGTCTCATCATTGACTTTATGAAGACAAGACCAGACCCTAAATGAAGAAAACATAGGCTTGTTCTCTACTTGATACATCTCCATTTTTTAATTCCAATTTCTACACTTGTACACCAAACAAAATCGCCTAACCTGTTTCACTGAAGGAATAAGGCAGAATATTTATGTTCAAACAAAATAAAGACGGAAGAATGCAGGGACAATGTCCATCTGGTCCATCCTCTTGCCCTATAAGAAATGTAAGCATTCTTTTAAATGTGCATGAAAAGAATCCTTCCTCATGTTTAACCTTAACATTTCATGTATATCTTTTCCTATGGTTCTAAATAGCAGCTGCTATGTCCTACCCTATTAGATATAATGCAGGACAAGCACTGAGCTGGCTATAGAGTTTCTTAGTGTTTCTGACTGCACGAGCATAAAATAAACTAAAATTAATCCCATCACTTCTGTGATTCATTCATCTCAGCTGTTTGTTGTTCATATTTTCCTTAAGAAATATGAAAACTCTTCTATTTTTTCAAAGTCAATGGTGTCTAAAACTGAACTATTTATGGGAAGAGTCAATTCACCTTTATAATGTAAAAATGTAGCCAGTTATCATTATTTTTAAAAAATCCTAATTTAAAAAAATCTTTTTATAGTATCCCATTTCAAATTTTATATCCCTAGTACAATGGTTCAAAACCCCTCTGTAAGTCATTTTTGAAATTCACACAGGTTTGAGCACAAAATCAAGCCTATATAAAAACAAAATAATATTATTTTATGTAAATTTTAAAATTCCATGGAATCATGAGTTTATTCAATTCTATTGCAGTTTTCTATAAAAGCTTAATGAACACACTTTTTATGTTTGCACAGATGGTGACATACAATATTGTCCAATACAAAACAGGATATGCAAGAAATAAAACAAACATGAACTCAATTTTCATATTTAATGTCTGATTCTTCCTTAGATGTCAATGGCAAGACTAATTAATTTCCTCGAGGCAGAGGCAAGACCTAAGTGGCCAGTAATGTGCCCTTCAGCTTCATGTTCACTCAGTTCTGTTCAGTTAACACACTTTTCCATTGCTGTGACA
This sequence comes from Thinocorus orbignyianus, assembly GCA_013400375.1. Classification (NCBI taxonomy): domain Eukaryota; kingdom Metazoa; phylum Chordata; class Aves; order Ciconiiformes; family Thinocoridae; genus Thinocorus; species Thinocorus orbignyianus. The sequence continues at coordinate 56,179 of VXBW01006148.1, read as the reverse complement.
ATTTTAAAGCATTTATTTTGTAAATGAATAGTCAGCTTTCATGCAAATAGTCCATTAGCATTAATCATACGACTCTCACACAATACATTGACAAAAGAAAGTGTTTGCAATATTTCTCTTGTCGATGACAAATAAGTAGTTGGTAAGAAATGAAAAATAACAACAGAAAAGGAAGATTAGAAAAACTGATCTCTTGACACCATTTCATTTTTCTTCTGAAATATGAAAAATCATATTCTATTTAGTGTAAATATGGAGGATGGCATTTCTGTTGATGAAAATACAAGTCTTTGTCTACTTTACCACTGATCCTGTTGCATAAATTAAGATTTGCATTTTGTTATACATTTCTCTGAAGAAAGTTCTGAGGAATTCCAACTTACTGAAGTACAAAATGTGCAACCACACAAACTAATTGTAGGAACTGAGTCACTGTCACTGGCTATTATAAACAGATCCTTTTTCAATCTTACCTAAAGCATGTTAAGTTATTAAAACCTTACAGCTCTCAAGACATGCACCTTCACTAGAATTTTACTAAACACTGCTATGCAGCCACTGGAAATAACTTGCATTAGAGCTTCTGCCTAGCAGGAATTTTTGCTGAACCTGAACCAAAGCCCAGTGAATTCAGTATGAGTTTTTTCCTTCAGCTTTAGTTGGCACTGGATCAAGCCCTTTGCACACAAGCTCCCATTTCTCAACATTGAAACAATGCTTATGGCTCTCAAGCAACATTTTTCCCTTCAGAATCTACTGAAAAGGAGATTTTGGAAACCATCCCAGGACTGTGCAAAATGAAAATCAGACTTGGATTTGTGTGTCAGATAATCTTCAGAAGCTTGTTATATTGCAGATGGAGATTTTAGCTGCCATGTTGTCCTTCTAAAAATAACATGCAGTTTTCCAGTTAGCATGCAGTCAACTAGCAATATCAGTGTGCACTTATATCGCAGAGAATAATTTGAGAAATCCCTTTTTATAGGTTTCTATAATCAAATTGGAAAAACTGTTCATATTACACGTAAGTAAAAATATTTTGAAATCCTTAAAAACATGACAAATATCAAACTGTTTTTAATGTCTCACAGTGGAAGGAAAAAAGACCACAGATGAAAGTGATAATGAATACACTGTCTAAGAATTAATCGACATATTTTTAAGCGACAATGCTGGCAAACCACAGGAATTAAATGTTAAGGTATTTACTGTAAGCCAAGAGGAAAAGATTTATATGCATTATTTCCAAGCCAAAATACAACAAAATCCATTTTCAGGCTTGAAATAAAATACAATCAAAAGGCCATTTGTGACTAAACCCCTGTTTTCCTCTTATGTTATAAAGTATCCCAAAATTTTCCAGCACCATTTTGCCCCTTTTCTTTAAAGGGTAGATACTATTTAGATAGGAATGCACTTGTATTGTTTTTAGTCCTGATCCAACCCCGACTGTTGCCAGTGGGATATTTTCAGTTTAATTCAGTGGGGATGAAAAAAGCCAAAACAAACAAATAATAATAATTAAAAAAGCCCCCCCCCAAAACCAAACCCCCAAAAAAGGGTCCTTAAGTAAAACTTAGCATCCTATACTAAAATGCATTGCTGTTAACAGAAGTTTAGTTGTGACTGCCCCAGTGGCTTACCAGTAAGTCGATGGGACATGAACAGTGTATCCTTTGGACCAGCTATAAGGCAGAAAAGCTGAGGTTACTATTTGGACTCCCTGATGAAAAGCTGCAATTATTTTGTTTATAGGTAAAATGTCTCTGGCTGCTCTCAGAGTGACCTTGGCAGCCAACTGTGTTGCCCTTCGTGTCAGCAGAAAGAAGGCTGTTGGTGTCAGTGGGCTTTGGATCAGGCTTTAAAGACAGAGAAAGCTTGCATAAGGAGAAAAACAGACAGAATTAACAGTTCTGATTTCCCAGGTTTTGTCAATTAGAGTTTAGAATATCAACAAGACACTTTAAACCCTGAAGAATAATTGTTGTAAGTCAATTATTTAGACGCTGTACATTTCCACAATTGTATACAATAATAAAAATAAAGAACAAATCTCTCTGGCTTACAAAAAAAAAAAAAAAAAAAAAGGCAAGTACTTTATTTATCCATAGAGATTTTAGCTGCTTTTTACACCATTGCAGTGACTAAACAAATAGTATAAAATAAACAAAGGAGAGTATAAAAATCACTTTATTCCAGCTGGTATCCCAAGACAACCTTTTGACTACGTACAGAGTTAATGTTTCAAGTATGGCACTTATATAAATAAGAGCAGAGAAAAGGTGATATATTCACAGTTAAAAGCAATGAACTCTGTTCCTTTGGTATGTGTGTCATCATTAGGTAATTGCAGGTAAATATATAACTTGGCTGGCATGAACCAACTCCATCTTATTCATGCACATGTTAGGGAATGAACTGAAATTTACTGATATATTTTGTGGATCACAACTAATGCAAGATGATTAAGGTATCTGGTGTGTGTGTGTACAGGCAAACAAAAAAATGGCAAAATTATATTCAGCATTTATTGTTTAGTATAACTAATGGATGCACAAGCTGTGATAGAAAATAGCTAGTAATACACACCAGGAATAAACTCTGTGACTTAGGCAAGCAAAATAATGTAAGACATCTGTGAGATAGGTGAACGCAAATATCCTGATTGAGCTGTGGTCAGGTTTCTTACGGTGCAACTACCCTCCTTTTAAAACATGCTTACATCTGCACATTGCAACAGTTTCCCCCACCCCATCCCACCCCATATAGAGTATCCTTGCAGAGTTTTAATATGAACATTCTACATATTTACGACAATTAGTCAGACAGTACAAACTGAAAACTTATCCTAACGACAACCGAAAAGCCTCTCCACCGACAGAAAACACCCAATCATTAGAAAGAAAAGTTGGAATAGTAGCTGTGCTGTAAGGCTAGGTCAAGCATGGTTTTATAGCTGGTTTTTCAGTCTCTTACACAGCACTGCATTTTGCAGCTAGTTCAGTAAGTGCGGATCCAATACCTTAATGGATTTCTTGGTGGTTTGATAAAATGCTTGCCTAAGCAATGTACCTTTCTCTAATTGTATCTGGGTCTGTTCCACCTGGCACAGTGTTTCAGTTTTGTCACAGCCTCACACATAAGCTGAGTCACTTGACTGAGTCCTGCCAAAGTTAGGCATGCTCATTCTTGGCAGGTCCTTATTTCTGATTTCGTATATGGATTTCCTTTTTGCCTGTACTCCTCTCACTGCCATTTTGATCTTTCTCCAGCCCAAGTGGTTCAGTTCTGCCAAATTGAGCACCACACAAATCCCACTGACAGCAAACATGAATACCAAGAATACAGTCTTCTCAGTGGGTCTAGAGACATAGCACTCTACTTCTTTAATGCAAGGGTATCTGTCACATTCGTACATGGAAGGGACATTGAATCCATACAGAAAATACTGTCCCACTAAGAATCCAATCTCTAGGGCATTTCGAAAGACCACTTGGATGATATAAAATCGAGAAATGCCTTCTTGCCTCCTCATCTTTGACTTTGTAGTTCTGATAGTGGGATTGGGGATTTCCTTCACTTCTAAGCAGTCTGGTTCTGCCTCTTTGGTGGAGTTCTCAGTGTTCTGCAGCACCCCATTGACAATCGTGTTCTTGATTTTCTTACTGTCCTCACGCTTCATTGAATCCTGGTCCCTCTCCAAGGTGAGGAAGACAGTGGAGTACCTCCGTTCCCTCTGCTTAGCAGACTGGTGAACGGAGTAGGTTATGAAGCAAAGGCTGGGGGTGCACACCATGATGATCTGGAACACCCAGTACCTTATGTGAGAAATAGGGAAAGCCTGGTCGTAACAAGCCTGGTTGCAGCCTGGCTGCAGCGTGTTACAGACAAACATGGTTTGCTCGTCATCGTACACCGTCTCCCCTACAATGGCCACAATGAGTATCCTGAAGATCACCACCACGGTCAGCAGGATCCTGGAACAGAGAAGCCCGTCAGTGCGCGCCGCCGCCGCGCCGCCGGGAGCTGTCCAGTGCTGACCGGGCCCCCGCACCGCCCCGCACCCGCGCAGCCTGAGCGGCATCTCCTCGGCGCCCACATGAACCAACCCTCCGCTGTCAAAAATCTCGGGTGGCAGCCAGCGCACCCCTCCTCTTCCCCCCCCC